>VXAK01001081.1:0-12123 GCA_013399435.1 Arenaria interpres
CCACAATCCTGTTCACCCACAAGAAACCAGTAAAAAAAGAATATGAAGTGTAAGCTCTGAAGGAGAATATAAAAAATGTCAATGACATATGAAATATGGAAACAGCTGGAAATTAATCAGTGAGAATAAATCAAACAAAACCAGAAAATCCAGGAGACCATGCCTGTGAAAATCAGTGCTGCAGGCAAAAAAGGAAACTAAAGAAGGAAGAAATGCTGGCATGACATAACAACTAATAACAGCTAGCATATAGCTAGCAAAGGGACATACACTTTTACTGATGGAGAAGAACTACTATGTAGTGAAAATTTAATTAGTCCTGGAGACCAAAACAGTAGTAGCAATACATTTTAAAAGGTATCAAAGAATGCATGTACTTTAATATCAGTGTTCCTTTAGAGTATGTTTAAAATATATATTACTGCACAAAGGACATTCATATGCACAGCTACAAGAACATGTCCTAGTACATCTTGTGAATGATACATAATGTATAATTCTTAACATAAGGAACAGCCCTGAGACTCTGTCAATCCCAGACAGTAAGGTATTCCAACTACCCACAAGAGAACATCCCAAACCCAGAATACTCAGCTCTCAGGTCCCAAGCAATTTCTCTGTGGCTATTTGTGGAGTATTAATTATATGATGGTTAAACATTCTAGTGTTTCTGAGACTGGGCTAGGTAAAAAGGTATCACTAAATGTGCATTGAATATTCTTCTTTGAATTAAATCACACAGCATGCATCAGAATTTCCTTGTATAACTTTCCATACACCTTACATTAAAAAGGTATACTTACTTGAAACTCTATTTGGAGAGCATGTCTTAGTCTAAACTGCCTGAGACAACTGAGGTTTTATAAAATATAGTGTGTTTGAATCTGAATGATTCTGAGTTTCCAATGCACCAAATTCTCCTGCATGGCTTCCAAATGCATCTTAAAATCAGAGAACAAGTCAGATAACATCTAAACAGATTCATCTTCCTTTTTAAAGAATGTTGGGTGGAAGTTTGATGACAGATGAAACTTTGAAGCTCAATTTAGGACATATTAAATCAATTACATGAAATAGAATTATTCATATCGGCCTTGAATTAAGTTACTGCCCATTCTAAAGTACGTTGGAAGCCTGAATCACCATGCAATTAAAAGGGAACATAAAGATATTGTTTGATGTAACTTTGGCCGAATACCTTGCAAATATTTTTCTTCATATTTTCCTTATTTTTTTCCCTTTAGACATTTTAAATTGAGTATTATCAACAGAAATGAAATGAAATGAAATGAAATGAAATGAAATGAAATGAAATGAAACTTGACTAAAGTAAGACATATTTTGTCATTCTACAAGTGAACTGAATATAACTCTGTATTTAGCTCCTAGTTTGCAAGACCCAAAGCCTGAAGAAAAAGCTTCTAACATTAAAACTTAAGGAAGAAAAGGAAGGAAAATTTCACTGGGTTTCCCTAAGAAAGATTTAATTTTTACTGTTCAGCTGTGGAATATGGGATGTTTTCACTTTTTAAAGAAACTTTAGGGTCAGGGCCAAATCTCAGTTTTCCTGTTTGCTTACTTCATATATTCCAGGTCAGCTAAATGCCAGAGCTGCTTACAGAGACTCACTGCTTTTACATTGTTTTACCTAACTGGCATAAAATGTCATAGCCCCAGGGAATGAGCCACATCGTTCATCAGCTGATTTAAATGAGCTGTATATCTATAATATGCTCACTTATAACTGACAAATGGCAAAATTTGTTATACTTTGTTGAAGTATATCTAGATTGAATCCTAGTTACACATCCAGTTTCAGTATGTTAAGGATTTATAGATTTTAGTGTACCCCTCTGCTTGGAGAACGTGAAAGGTATGTTTGATTTAAAATATTCTAAAACTCATCTACTCATCAAGTGCGTTGGCTTTTGGATTGGTGAAAAGGAAAATTCAGGCTTGGTATGAAATTAAATAATAAACTACAAGCTAAAAATAAGAGAATACAGTATGAATACATTGAAAATATTAATGAGCGAACATAATGAGGATGCATTTATTTTTAATGTTATTTTAAGTAAAAATATGAATACTTTATGTGTTCTTTTTCAGATTTTCTTGAGGCAATGGCTACATACTTATGCAAATGACAATGAAAACATATTTTTCCTGGTCCTGTAGCAATGTGTATGACTACAAATCTCTCTACTTGATATTGTAAATAATATTTAAATTAAGTATTTATCTCCATAATTTTTCTTTAAAATAGAACCTGACAAAAGTATGTCAAGTAGGTTATTGCTCATTAATACATAATAAAATGCTTATGCAACTAGCAATGCAACAGAAGTTTTCTGAAACTACTGCAGTAGTGTTAATTGTGACCATATATGTTTTCAAGCTGTGCATCGACTTACAGTTTTTCTGCAAGATCTGATGGAAGAGGCAGGGCTTTGTCTCACTGAAGGAGACATAACCTGAAGAATTGAATTGTGCTTTTTGGGTTCCTTTTTTCCCCTAAGGTGAAATACATCATACTTTGAAAGTAATAAGCATAACATGTTCTCAGCTTACACTTTTCTTTCTTATTCTTAAATGGAAGAAGACTTGTAGAATCGAAATCATAGGATTATAGAACCATTTGAAAAAAACCTTTAAGATCATTGAGTCCAACCATAAACCTAACATAGAATCACAGAATCTTCATGGTTGGAAGGGACATTTGAGATCATCGAGTCCAACCATGAAAAAAACAAACAAACAAAAAAACCAAACCAAAACAAAAAACCAAAAAACCACACCAAAAAACCCCCACCACAAACAGGCACAAACCAACATTCTCAGGCACTAGAGCATGCCCTGAAGTGCCATATCTACATGTTTCTTAAATACCTCCGGGGTGGCAACTCCACCAACTCCCTGGTCCTGCCGTTCCAGTGCCTGACCACCCTCTCAGTAAAGTAATTCTTCCAAATATCTAATCTAANAATATCTAATCTAAACCTCCCCTGCCACAACTTCATACCCTTTAGTCTGGTCCTGTCATTATTCCCTTGGGAGAAGAGGCCAACACCCACCTCTTTACAACCTCTTTTCAGGTAGTTGTAAAGGGCAATGAGGTCTCCCCTCAGCCTCGCCTTCTCCAATCTGAGTGTGTCCAGTTCCCTCAGCCTCTCCTCATATGACTTGTTCTCTAGACCCCTCACCAGCTTGGTGGCTCTCCTCTGGACATGCTCCAGCACCCACCACTAAACCATGTCATAGGATTATAGAATGGTTAGAGTTGGAAGAGACCTTAAAGATCATTGAGTTTCAACCTCCCTGCCATGGGCAGGGAGACGTCCCACTAGACCAGGTTGCTCAAAGCACCATCCAGCCTGGCCTCGAACAATTTGAGGCATGGGACATCCACAACTTCTCTCTGCGCAACCTGTTCCAGGGTCTCACCACACTGAGAGTAAAGAATTTCTTCCTCATATCTAATCTAAATCTCCCTTCTTTCAGTTTAAAACTGTTACCTCTTGTCTTATCACTCCACTCCCCAACAAAGTGGCCCTCCCAAATTCTCCTGTAGGTCCCCTTTAAGTACTGGAAGTCCGCTATAAAGTCTCCTTGGAGTCTTCTCCAGGCTAAACAACCGTAATTCTCTAAGTCTGTTTTCACAGGAGAGGTGCTCCAACCCTCTGATCATCTTCGTGGCTTTCCCCTGGACTTGCTCCAACAGGTCCATGTCCTTCTTCCGTTGGGGGCCCCAGAATTCAACACAGTACTCCAGGTGAGGTCTCGCAAGAGCGGAGCAGAGGGCCAGGTTTAGGATTAATATAATATTAACAGTAAAAACAAATGCTAAAGTCAAATGCTAATTGATCTTTTTGCACGTGTATCTTTATGAAGATTTTGATTTATTTTTAGCCATGGTTTTATAGGACACAAAGATATTTGAGGACCATTTTTTTTTGTCATGACAGTAGTTAAAAATTGAATTATGAGTATCCTCTTTCTCCCATTTGTAATCCGTTGGAATAAACTTGCCTACTGCCCCAAAATGCACTATGAACTCACATATTATTGGCAATTGCTGACAACAAAAAGCTCTGAATGGTGGTGAAAATAAAACTAACAGCCAATACATGAAGGTCAAAAACATTGTCAGCATCATTATAAAAGCATGACCATGACCTGTTTAATCTTATATTTGCCAATTTCACAGTCCACTTGTGACAGCTGCTCAAAAGCTCTACTTGAAGAGGTAAAAGGGGATTATATTAATGGGGACCTTATATTATTTCCTGAGCTAGAAATTTTGGAAATCCTTCTGGACCAAGGAAAAATCCTACAAAAATATCTTATTTTCTTCCTACTGTATTTTGGTTTTTTTTCCTGTAGTCCCACCTAGCAACAGAAATAGATGCAATTGCTACTGCAAAAACTTTTTCACTCAGGATATTGGCAGCAGGGGCCGTATACCCATTTGCTGGACGTGAAAAGCAGATTTGTGCTATAGTGCACTGTATTAGAAGTGAGTAAAATTAATTTAACTGCACCAACCCTTTGATCATGTAGCTGGCTTTTCCTTCATTTAAGGTCCTTGCCTTTCTGACTAGAATTGGCTTTTGTCAGAACAGCAGAAAGTGACATATGGTATTTTTATTGTCACTTGAAATAATCTTCCATAGATCAGCTGGATTTCCAAAAGAGCTTTGCATTTAATGTCAGAGAGAGGAGATGAAAGAGAACCCCAAATCACTATATGTTCCACAATTAAAAATCCCAGTAAAGTAAGTTCCCCCATTCAAGCCAATATATTTATTTCACACTTTTAGTAAGTAAACAAGGGTAGAACCTGCACTGTGATGTATGAAAGTCTAGTGAATCCTGATTTAGGAGGTGAAAGAAGGAAAAGGAGGTTGTGTTTGTTTGGGTATTTTTTTTTTTTTTTTAAATTGTCTGATATATTCAAAAACAATTAGCTTATTAGCTGTATGCTTTGACTTTCCTTCTCATACATAAACAAAAGACAGTTGTTAATCACTCTGGATTATACCCTTGCTATTACATTACAGCAGCTAAATGCTGACCTGCCAACATAATGGAATGTTAAAATGACATTGTCTTAACACATGTAGTATCTGTTAATAGAAATCCCCAGATATAGCAATATTAAATAAAAAAATAAATAAAGTAAAATCACATACTAAGAATGCTGAAGCTGATACTGTTATGTACTTGGCATTACAATATGTTCTCATTTAAGTTAATGGGTAGCATAACACAGAAACTGCTCAATAATTTGAATTCAGAGAGAGCAATCTCTATTGTTTCTGCCCACCAGCACACTACATCAATTCTTTTCTTGAAGTTATTGCATATTGATGGGATACTTTTCTACTGACAGGCAACAAAAAATTAAGTCAGCACTTATCCAGTCAAAGTGGCTGAATGAATGGGAAGGTTAACGCCTCAAACTAGGTTTAAATTAGTTCACATTTCTTTAATAATTGCATTTCTGCATTAAACTTGTTTTAAACAGGAATATGTTTGATTCACAGTTCCTAAAGGCTAAGTTACGAGTATGTGATGGAAGACGGTTATGCTTCAAAGCCTACGAATACAGATAAAAATTACCGTAACTTTCATAAGTTTTTCAAAGGTCAGTGAAGGGCTGGAAAGTTGCATGAAAACAAAAAAGAGCTATGGGCAAAATAACTGGAATTGATAATGACCTTTAAGCCAATGAAGAATGAAAATCACAATATACTTATCCATATGGAAGAGCAAAAATTCTCATAAAAACCCTCAACAACAGGATAAAAAGTAAAATAGCTCATTACGACTGAAAATGATGGACTGGTACTGCACTAAGGCAAAAGATTTCTTTTACACAGGAAAAACCTCTAGGGAGATTTCAGTTAAACAAGTGGTACATACTCTGTGTGTGTGTGTGTGTGTGTACAGGAGTGTGTGCACGCATCTTTAGGCTGGACTTAGTGAAGCCAAGAGCAAGATTTCATGTCCTACTGTTTTATGAACCTGGAGGGCATTTTATCCTATACTCCCTTTTGAAATAATAATTAAAAATGCATTGGAACAAGTGAAAAGTGTTACCTTATTAATTTTAATTTCCTGTTTCATTTTCTGTGTTTTCATTTCTCTCTCTGTTGTGATATCTGGCTCAGATTCCACTTTGACACTCTCCTTTCCATATAAAATGAAGCTGGTAATTTATGTTTTCGTAGTTTTTGTCCAGAATGTATTCAAGAGAATATTCAAGAATATTCAGTATATCAAGATAATACTTTTTAAATAATCTCTCATAGGCATGATATAATTGAGTTTACTTGCCTATGCACTGATACAGAGTCCATTGAAGCCACTGTAGAGATTTCATTAATTTACGATTTGCTGTTGCAGGCAGAATTTCAGGGTCAAAGCACTGATTTCATTGGAAGCCAAGAAGGCTTATTATCTGTGAGTTCTTAGCAATTGCAAAGACTCATTCAATTAGGAAAACAAGCAGTTAATTTAAGTAATAATGAACGTGCAGAAGAATTCCTTCATCTTGAACAACTAAATTGTTCTGTGGATTCTCTGTACTGCCTCACGTAATTAAACATAAATAAAATATTCCTAGATTATGGAATTCTGCTAAGAAAAGCTTAAATCAATTTATGTTTGAGACCAATATTTATATGGAATATTGTAACTATTTCTGAGTAGCACACCAGCACCAAGGTTGAACTGAACAGTGGGAAGACATCTCACAGAGCAGAAAAAAGAATTCTCACTGAAGAGAAAATACAAGTCCTGAGAAATAAATCGAAAAAAGCTTTTTTAATTTTTCATGCTCTGTTGGAAGGGTACACAGGAAGGGTAGCTTGAAAAAGTAGTAGAACTTTAGAGTTTAACTGGGAGTTTACTGGATGCAATGCTGACAAAACAAAAGAAATTAAATATTATGTTATCATGGCTCTCATTGGTACTAATGTTTTTTGTTCCCCAGGAGGGAGAACCAGTGTAATAAAAACTTCTGCTGGTCTTTCATGCTCCTTTACTACAGGTGCTGAACAGAGCATGAAGAAGTTAGAAAGCTTATTGCAATTTCATTCTGAGATATGCAACAATTCCTTTGACAGAATTTCAAATGCAGAAGATTGCTAGTTGAAAAGCGGCCATTACAATAACATTTTGTTTTTACAATTCCTTTCTCTTCGCTTGCTGTGAACCACCTCCTGTCCCATATATTTTCCTGGCTTTAAATCTCTCAAATTCTTACACTGTGGAATATTATAAAATCTTTTACTAACTCTTCCAACATGGCCAAAGAGCTAGTCCAATACAGCATGTTTCCTTGATGTACAATTGTGTTTTCTGAGTACAACCAATTTCTCACATTATTGTATGAGAATCTGTATTTGAAATTACAGATCATGCATTTCAAGACAAATGAACAGATGCTCTGGCACAGATATTTTATACCAAATATAGAAATTCAGCTATTTAATTAATGAGTTCTTATTTGGCTGAAGGCTTGAAGGTAGTGGTACAGGTTTAATTTAATTTCTTATTTAATGAGTATGATGCATCTCCAGGTATGTCCAAAGGCAGAATTATTGCAAGAAAGGCATAAGATAGAAAGTCCAGTAACTTTCATTCACCGTTGCAGAAGTATTGAGGTGGTATCTGTTCAACATCCAATCAAGCATAGAACAAAAAATGGATATTTATCACTGAGGAATATATAAATAGATATGATGCTAGCTCAACTAGCTACCTATATTATGATGTTATATCAAAATAGTTTACTATTAAAAGTGTCTGAGATTTTGTTTTTATTTTCCTTCCCTTATGAAAATTAGGAATTGTGTAAAAGTTAATAATTTTTATTTGATACTTTTTAGAAGAAAGGAAAGTGCATTAATAAGTCTGTGAGTCTCTGGTGTCAAGAGTAGTGACAAAATAGGTGCAGGAAGGAACTTACAATCATGAAAGTTGTCAGAGTGAGGGTATACCTGCTATGCATTAAATCACTGTTTTTTTAATACCAGAACTGCACTTTGTAACTTTATCTCCCTGCATTCCAAACATAAATCGATGTTTGGTTTAAAACCACTGTGAATCATTATAATTTGCTGAATTTAATAATTCACTCCTATTATAATTCTTGCAAGCTTCTGAGCATCAGATAACTACTAGGTCAGCAGAGCACTGTCTGACTTAAAAGCATTAGTGGTCATGCTGCAAGCTCTAGCTGGGAAAAGGAGATAACTAGCATGCTTCAAATTAGATTTTTCTAGGGTGAAGTTATACATTTTGGCTAGAACCAACATGTTAATCACCATCAAAAACTGGCAACCCATTTTTTCTTTTCTCCATACCTGGTTGAATTCTCTTGTGTCTGCCAGGTTAGTGACAAGTGTTTTTGACACCCTATACTGAATTGATGTCACAGGGTGACACCTATACAAAGGCACTAGTCAGACTTTGACTACATCTTCTTACCTTTAACTGACTAGATGGTTCTGGTACAGACTGTGAAAGCAGAAAAAAAGCTTAGAAAATTGTTGGAGGTGGAGATACCTAGGAGATCTGAGTTGCATCTGCATATGCACAGGAATGACATAGAAAAGGAACTATTACAATTTTACATCTTAGTAACATATTTGGCAGTGGTTGAGGTGGAGAGTAGAGTCAGAAGGCACTAGCAACCAGGAAAAAAAAGCTATTTGACTTTAGATAAGGAGATAGTCAAAAAGATTGGCTTGGGGTGTTGTGACCAGTAAGGCCATTGACATCTGTCAACCATGATCGCCTAAGTGAGAAAGCAATAAAGAGGGAAGAGTCCCTCAGTAAGCGAGCAAGTCCATAAAAATCCAACACCATACAGAAGCTGAGCCTGAGGCTGGTTTGTTATGCATGGAAACCAGTTTGCCAGCTTGAACTCAGATACCGTGACTTGTTAGAGTGAGTATCCTGTTCCCCTGCATCACCAGTGCTGCTCACAGCTGGACTGGGGCAGCATGGACTTCTTCAGTGTAAATGTGTAGTCTGTACACACTGTGGAACTGGATTTTAAAACACAAACTGTTATTTACCCTGCTATACCTGTCCTGATAAGAAATAAGATCTAAAATTTATGTCACTGAATGGTGTGGTTCTGTCCTTGAGTTTTTATCACTTCTAAATTCCTCCATGACAGTTGATATAATTCAGTAATCCAGCAGAAAGCAAAGAAACAAACAAAACTGTTCTACTTTTTCTGACAACACCAAGTCATTCCAGCTCCAAATTTTAGTTCATCAGTAGATCACAGAATCATATAATTGTTTAGGTTGGAGAAGACCCTTAAGATCAAGTACAACCATAAATCTAACACTGCCAAGTCCACCAAAAGAATTATTTCTTGTTATCTTTTACATTTTCATAGGAAATCATGCTATTGCTCATTTTCAAATATTCTGCTATCAAAATTCAAAAATATTAATATTAAAAAAAAAGAAATAAAAAAAAAACTTCACCAGATGTCCCTCTGCTTTGGATATTTTTGACTGGTTTTGTGATGTAGATCTGAGTTCTGGTGCATCTGGGATCTAAGTATTATAAGTTTAAAGAGAGGAGATTGATAAGAAACACTTGCTTTTAAACAGTTGCGTATTTCCTACTGTTCAGGCCCATCATTTTCCCGAGCTCTTGAGTGGTACCAACAATACTAAAAAGTAAAATTGTCTAGAATTAATTCTCTGAAACTGAGGAAGAGGTGTGATTTACATCTAAACTCTTTATCCTTTCAAACAAGGGTATTTATGTGATAAGAGGTAACCTGGGCATTTCTTCAATCAGCCTTACTTGGAGTCAAGATTTATACTATGTTCTGAACCAATGCAATGAATGTCTCACTGCCAGTGAGCGGCTCAAAGAAACTGGTGACAAGTAGTATTGCTAACATAACTAAGCAACAGAGTTGTACAGTTGTGTTTATGGCCATTTTATTGGTACATCTTAAAATACAAATATAAATGCATATATCTGCCATTTAAAATATTTCTATATATTTGTCATACCAATATTGCCAAAACTTCTGAAAAATAAGGCACTACATGCAATTTGGATGCACCATATGAAGAAGGATAGTTTGGAAAAAGAAGGCGTACCTGGGAGTTAGAGTGCAAAGGCAAGGAGACAAGAGACCATTTAGAACTTAGAGTAAGAACAATACATCGAAATACATTGAATTCTCTTTTCTTTTCTGGAAGTAATCTCAAAGGGTTAAGGTAGAGCATTTTGTTTCAGGATAGTGGTCTAATGAATTACACTCATCCAATACTAGAATGTGAGTCCTCTGGGGTAGAACAGTGCCAGTTTATATCTTAGTAGGCGTGTATTGTAGTTTGGTTAGCCAAAAGAGTCAATAAAGCTGTTGTGTCCAGTGTTTCTTGCTATTCTATACGATTTTTCTGTTGGTTTTGATGGTCATTGGTTGAAACTCACATTTGCTTTTCTTTGTTTCTGGAGGAATCACAGTAATATATTTAAACACAACCACTTTAAAAATAGGATAACATGATTAAAAAGTATAACACCATAGATGACTTTTTATATCAGTATTTACTTATTGCTCATTAAATAAGAGTTTTGAAAACTCTCAAGTAGAAAAATGTAGTAAATGTTAATTTAATACAATTAACTGTATAATTGATGATGCTACCTGAGTGCCAAATGTTTACGTTCAGATGTACCAATAAAATGGTTATTAACATGTTGATACTATCTTATTGCTTGATTACTTCAGCAGTGCTAATTACCATGAGTTTCATTGGTTGTGGAAGATACATGCTTGTTTTTTCTATGGCAATCTTTGGTTGGGCAAAATTGCACTTCTTACTGTGTTGTAAATCAAGATGATCTGCTTCACAGAGTGGTATTCTTAGCTGTGTTGAGCTACTTTAAATCAAGTCAATACTTTCTTTTTGAGATTGGTTTTGAAATCGTCAAATTCAATAAAAGGCATACCAAATAGCTCACTTGATTTTCTATATCCCTTAGATCCCTTAGAAAATTTAATTTAAAACTGATTCCTTGTTGCCGTTAAACCTCACCAGACATCTTTTCCGTACAACTGAACTCATACTTTCCATAGTTTGATGAGACAAGAAAATAAAAATTAGTATTTCCTAAAAACAGACAATAGGACATAGCTTCAAGGACTGTTATTGGATAATATGTGGA
The DNA here is from genome assembly GCA_013399435.1 of Arenaria interpres. Taxonomy (NCBI): domain Eukaryota; kingdom Metazoa; phylum Chordata; class Aves; order Charadriiformes; family Scolopacidae; genus Arenaria; species Arenaria interpres. The sequence continues at coordinate 11,221 of VXAK01001081.1, forward strand.
CTCATTTTAAAAAGCTGATATGATAATTAAGTTGCTATATATATATAGGTACATGGTTTTATTACTATTCACTTTTAGTAGACTCTAATCAATTCATAAATGATTTTTAGAAAGTTAATCAACATTTTATTTGAAAACTTCAGAAGAAATTCCAAAGCTTGGTAAATACTTAGTCTTTGAAATTAATATGCAGCTTTTACTGATAAAGAGTTCGTTCTTATGCTGTAGGTATTGAAGATATATTTGGGATACAAAGGGACAGTTACACACGTAACTACAGGTGCTTTATGAGACCTTCCAAAAATCATTTGACTCAAGATACTTGTTGTATGTGGATTCCAAAGCTGAAATTTCAGGCTGCTGAACTATATTAGGTTTTTATGAACTTCCATTTACCAATCAGTTTTGAGCTTTGCTTATTGCACATTTCTTGCTGCCAATATATTTTTAAAAGTGAGTGGGCACATGGTCAGGGATAAAAAGCACTTACTAAACATTGTAATGTCTTGAGGTAATTTTGTAATTAGCTCTTCATTAAATAAGATGTTGGACTTGGTAACCTCAAAAGACCACTTCAACTTTTTTTTTTCCCCTGTAATTTCTTCATGTTTCTCCTACCAGTTTAGACTAGAATTTAGGAAATACTGATTTTCACTGGTTTGGGGATTTTGTTTGTTTTTCCATTTTGTAGGAAATTCCAAAGTTGCATTATTTTCCATGCAGCAATGGCAAAAAAATTAAATAGCTCCTACTTCAAGAAAAAAAATGCAACAGAATGAAATTCTCAGTTTCCTAAATTTTGCTTTTAAATAAGAGTCAAGTAACATGAAAAGAATCATTCTGTGTTTTGAATTTATATCAGACCTGAAAAAATCCTAAAGCCTTAAAAATACAGGCAATAGT
>VXAK01001090.1:9383-22895 GCA_013399435.1 Arenaria interpres
AAAAAAGCACTTGCACTGGTAAAGACACCCTACCACAATATAGAAAGATTCTAGATGCCATGAAGGAGCGCAGCACAATTGTTCCTTCCCTTGCTCCACATTCTTGAGCTCTGCTCAAGACTGCAGCAGATAAAAAGATAATCTGGTGTCTAAAAACACAATTATAAATCTTCCAGGACAGAGATGGCTCAAGGGTTCTCTGCACAGCAAACTATGAGTGAGGGTGGACTAACACTTGCCGGAAAAGGAAGGGATGGAAACAGGACAGAGTGTTTCTTTCCTGTTATTATTGGACAAGTGGGTGCAGTGGGGAGTGGAGTGGGAAGGAAAGACAGCCCTTCCTGCCCTTCCTTGCACCCATCTCTCCTGCAGCAGTAATTGGCCCAGCTCTAACACGGACATAGCAGATGATGGGGCTACAGTTTGCCCATATCCTGCCTTATGCCCTAGACAGTCACTGTGACTTGCTTCAGCAGGTCTTGTCCCAGAAAAAGTTTGAAATACTTAGCTTTCCGTCCATCCCCAAAAGGAGAAAGACTGCTTCCAAGGCAAAAAGCCTCATATTACCTCACCAAGTTCCAAGGAAATACAGCAAGCAAAAAGGGAACCTTTAGATTCACATCCTCGTAAAGAATTACTCTAATGTTTTTCCTTCATTGTGCACGATAGTCATAAGCAGGTGTAAGGTAGAGAAAAATATTTCTACACTAAGATTGGCTGAAATGTATGCCTATAATGTCATACTTTTAATCATACACACCACTTCAGTTATGCATATGAAGTAGTTAGAAAATTCTGCTCCCTGATCCTCCACAGGTGAAGTTTAATACTATGTCCAAAGCACTGAAAATTCAGTTGATGCAGCATAAATTAATGCTCAATCCTAATAATAGGAAGTTTATGATATTTAGCTGTCAGACAAAAACCACTGTAAACAACATTTCCACTATTTAGTGCACATACTTCTGTTTCCCATGCTCTTTAATAAACATAAACAGGACTGGAACGAGCAGTTCCATATGCTGATGATTCTTTCCTTGATATATTTTTTTTTAACATCATTTAGAAAGTTACATGTAAAGAACTTATTACACATGCCTGTATTAGTGCAATACCTAAGCCACTTCAAACTGTATTGAGCTCAAACAAGTTGAATATTCCAAAATTTTTATATTGGAGTAGAAAATCAAAAGTATAGTCCAATTCAGGCGTTTTCTCATAGTCCAAAATCTATAAATAACCTTGCTTTCTCCAATCCCAAGTTTTTTTTACACTTGTAAACGTGCTACTGAATATGAAAAAATCACAATGCTCGTACCCTGCTCCCTTCAATAGGAAGCTCACAAATATGACATGAGCTGAAAGGGTTTAAGCACTTTAGAACAGTTTAAGCACTTGCTTGAATCTATAGTGGTCACATCAGCACATTTGCCCACCGCCTTTAACAGCCACTCTGACAACGCTGCCACCAAAATTGCTGGGATTAAGTGGCATTTATTTTACAGCTGTGTAGAAACAGTGGTGAAGATCTGTAGCCTTTTCCCAAAGCCCAACTGGGCTGTGAGCTGCTCCCCACTACTGATTGCTAAGGCTGACTGTGCTCCTGCCTGCCTGTGTTAGGAACCCAGTTATAACTGCACAGATGAAAACACTACATACTTCCTGCATAGTACCTCCTGCACTGCTAGACTGCACACACATTATATATATAAAAATCAATTCACCAGATTCCATGTAGCCACCATACATACAAGAATTTTGACATTAAGGTTTCTCTTGTCCTACCTGAGGATCACCAGGGGGCTAGGAAGTTGTAATATTTTCCTCTTGATTGCACATTTTCACTAAACTCTCACCTTAATTTTTTTTAAGCCCCTACCCCACCCCCAGCTCCTTGAAATATACATGCTGCTCTTGAAATAAAAAAAGGACTCAGTGTCATAGGTGACTTCTAACCAAGATGATACCATGATGCAAGGTGGACTGTTACACTGCTGAACAACACTGACCCTCCCCACACAGAACGAGCCGTTAAGACCGCTAATAGAGTGGTTGCAAAACTCAAAGAGAAGACAGCGGCAAAGGTTACAGATATTAGCCCAGAAATAATGGGAGTCCTGGTCATACGCCAGCTCCTGACTGTTTAGTGTTTCTCAGACAGTAAGCTAATGTGTGTCCTTTCTTGTTCCAGTTCCTTAATGTGGAAAAAACTGGGGTAACTACAGGTATTGAGGAAAAAAAATAATGAAAAATTAACACATCTACTACTGAACCTTCTAACTTAACACTTTAGTTCACAGTCCTTCTACTACTATACATTATTCCGCACTTGATAAGACAAGTAGTCTTTCAATTGATCAGGCAGAATGCATCAAGTTTTATTTCTATTCTAATTTTTCCCCCCTCCATCTATGTTAAGGTGAATATCCATGTTAACGAAAAGTTTTTTAAAAAGTATAGACAAGCCAAAACCCAAATCCATTAAACTCTTAAATTTAATTATACATTGTGGCAGCAAGTTTCATGAGCTCATTATCTACCATGCAGAAAAAGTATAAATTTTTAAACACTTGTATTTATTTTTTAAGCATGTTCTTTTAACATAAGAAAGCACAAACAGGAGCCCAAAGTGTACCTAGTCATCAGTCATACCATTAGTTTGCACAAACCTCTGCCATGTATCTTCTCATTCATTTTCTTGCTGAACTAAACTATTACTTTTTTCCTTTTTTGTTTATTGTGTCCTATCTAGGGGTAAATCCAGGTCCTTAATCACTTTGGTTGCCATTTTCGGACACTTTTTTCACTGCCTCTTTCTCCTTTCCACAAAATACTTCAGTCTTAGATAACACATACGCAACTTTTCACTAACTTAATTTTCGTCACCTACATTTCTCACTGCCTTTCAAATTAAAGCATTAATAATAAAATGTTATTATATCAATCACAATTCCCTTTGGCTGCTGACTCCAATACCCATAAGCTAAGTATACTTTAGTTGTACTGGAAAGCCTTCAGCATGGCACCATTATAGATGGCAGAGACAGGCTGATTGTCACCAAGGGTTCTTATTTTATTTTTAAGGAAACATCATAAAACAAAATACTCTGATGATACATCTTGTTCTTCACAGAAGACATTTCTGCCAATACAATATTCTATTTCAGCATAAGGGGGAGGTCTCTTTCATGGGTGCTTAAATATGTATTTAAGTAAGTAATTTTAGATAGACTAAATATTTGTGTCAAGGTTTGTTGATGCTCATGTTTTCTCCAGATACATTTCTGCTTTGTGTTCCTTTCTGATTTTTATCAAAGAAATACAGGATTTCAATCAGAAAATTCTTGTCACAGGATGCAACATACGTCCAAAAGGAAGACGCAAATTTGAGTTGGCAGAAGTTAACACAAACAGGTCTGGTATCTGTAGCAATGTATTTCTATGCTCTGGTTTCTTGTCAAATAATTTATTATAAATAGTAGGGGTTTGATTTCTATGTAAATAAATTTAATAAAAAGAGTATGCCCTAAATATAATTCCACAGCTATTTAAATTTAAATTTCAAAGTAATTTCTGGTTAAAAATTACCCTTAGCAACTATCTGAATGCAACAGTTGCCTGTACAAAAGGAGTCACAAAAATTGTGTAACAACTACCTGGACATGTTTAGAAGTGCAGATTCTATTTTTAAGGCTGTAAATAATAAAAAAAAAACAAAAACAAAAAAACAAAAACAAAAACAACCCAAAAACAAACCGGGGGGCAAATACTTGGCCAGTAAAGGAAGAAAGCAGTTTTTCAATGTCTGCATATGTGTTTCTCCAAAAGAGACTGCATAATTTACTATAGAATGTAAATATTTTTAGCTGGGAACTGGGCATGTTTAGTTTAGAGAAGAGGAAGCTGAGGGGGGACCTCATTGCCCTCTACAACGACCTGAAAGGAGGGTGTAGAGAGGTGGGTGTTGGGCTCTTTGCCCAAGTGAATAATGACAGAACCAGAGGAAATGGTCTGAAGTTGTGGCAGGGGAGGTTTAGATTAGATATTAGGAAGAATTGCTTTACTGAGAGTGGTCAGGCACTGGAACAGCCTGCCCAGGGAGGTGGTGGAGTCACCATTCGGGAGGTATTTAAGAAACATGTAGACGTGGCACTTCAGGGCATGCTCGAGTGCCCGAGATTGTTGGGGTGGGTGTTTTGTTTTGGGTTTTTTTGTGGTTTTTGATTTTTGGAGGGTTTTTTTGTTTGTTTTTGGGGGGTGCGTGGGTGTGTGTGGTCTGAAAGGTCCTTTTCAGCCATGAAGATTCTGTGATTCTGTAGCTACAAGACAAGTCAGTTTTCAGAGAACATATTTTTGCCTTAAACTTTTATCACCTCCCTCTTGTGTCATATTGGTTGATGTATCAAGGATGATTACTTTTCACTGATACAGAAATCAATAATACTGAATGATTATGGAAAAGAGAAACATCTGCAGAGATTTAGGTGTAGTTACTTGAATTTCAACATGAGGAAATACAAGAACAAGCTGACTCAGCTACTAACTACAGGTAAATTGAGGCAAATAGCTTATGCTTGAGAACTCTTTAACAGATTACTAATCAGAGTTACAAACTGCTAAATTAATATTTGATCAAAATATATTTTAATGTTTATTGTTTTCAAATCATTCTCCCTTAGTATTTCTTATAATATTTGACACAGTGTTTATGACACATGACCAAAGCAATGTCGTTTCTTTTTCCTGATTGAGTATCTAAACTTTTATAAAACAAAAAGAAGGAAGTCTGTCACATTAAAGTCCAACTCCATAGTTGTTCTACATTAATATTATTAAGATTTATGTCAACACATGGAGAATTCCTGTAATTGTTCCTGAAAACACATTCAAAAGAGCAATGGATGTCTAATCAGCACCAAAAATTAGTATAAACACTCAGACATTTATCCTTAGACCTTGACTGAGAGAGAACACTCCGATAAAAAGCATATTTCGCACCTCTCACAGAGCTACTGCTTTCAGCTCAGACAACTACTGCAGATTTGGACAATTCATCAGTTATCACTTTGTTTTGTGTAACAAGTTAACACTGTCAGTTGTTCATTGCCATAACTTTTAGGGGCATTTTTCTTAAAATGGTAAGTTAGATGCTATGGCTTGATTCAAAAGAGAGAACTTCTGCACCAGATTTAGGGAGCTTGAAACACAGAATAGAAGAGGCCCTGCACGTTGCCTTTTAGGTAGATTTTCTGTTTACTATGCATACATAGATACATCTACTGTCTCTGCATCTACCACTATAGATATTATAGGGTATTTGTTACAACAGCTTATAGATGCTTGAAGTATGTGTGCTGCCACTCTTTCTGAAGTTACAAAGTAGTTTATTTGCAGCATGAGTTGCACTTCATTTAAGAATTAAACTGGTCATCTGACAAAAGCTGAGAAAAGGAAATTAAAAAAAAGGGATTAAAAATGTTTAAGTAGTGAGACACAGTACTAGTACATGTAATTTGTATATTGAAATAGATATATTTACAGGCTTTAGAGCATGTAACTACAGTCAACACAAAGATTAAAGACAGCTTGTCTCAGCTGCTACTGAAAAGAGATACCCTACATTTCATTGGTCCTAATATTCAGCATTTTTGAACAGCCCCAAGATAACTTGAAGTTAAAAGACACTAGATATTCAGCATGTCTGAAAATTTTATCCAGTCTTTTTTCAAATGTCATTCCTACTGAAAGGAGTATGAAGATTCAAGAGATATGCAAAAATCACTTTTCATCAGCAGAGGCGCCTTCAGTGTCTGTATTCTACATACAAAACCAGCTATCCTGTTTTCCAGCATTTTCTAATCTGCCACATGACAAGTGGTGATACAGAAACCATAATGCCAAACTTTCATAATACTCAAATCCCTCCTGCATCCAGAAAAGCAACACCACCTCCACCCCATCCCCAGCAAACAAAAACACCCCCTGCCACACCAAAGGACTGCCGTTGTGGGTATGCACCAAAACATGTCACTGAAATAAAATGACTGGCTACTTAAAGAAGGTAGAAATGGGCTACTAGTCCTCCTGCAGAATCATATACTGAAATCTGTATTTCAATTGGTTATGTAAGGGGAGTGGGGAAAAAACCCACAAACCCTAATATATATAGATATAAAAATATATCTTTGTAACCTTTTCCTTATTTGCGGTATTTTGCTGTATTTCTTACCTTGTTTCAGGGACAGAAAGGAATGTAATACTACAGAAGAAAAAGCATTTTGGGAAAAAAAAAAGCGCCCTCCCCAGGTCTGATACATTCCCATGCTGATTTCAGATAAGTGTGTCAGCATAAGAGCAGCAGACCCACAATAAAAAGCTCAGTGATGAATGTCAGCACAGCAGCAATCCCCTTTCTGCCAAACAGGAACATAATGGGCAAGCTGCAGGAGCTTATACGTTTGGAGGGGTTCTGCTAGACAGAACTCAGAACTATGGCGAACATCTGCCCTTGCACGGCGCAAGCCACTGGCATGAATCTTTTTTGAAGAGCATCCTTTCCATGTCATGTTGCATCGTTAAATACTCCAAATAAGTCTCCATTATATTCCAAATAGGTCTGTCTGTTACAAGCTGCGTTCAGAGTCAGCTGTGAAATAATCATACAAAGTAGGCAAGAGGAAGCTTGAGGAGGTCTGTGTTCTCTCCCCAGTTTTATTCCTACCTCACTGCAAGGAATATTTTGTGGTTCACTGAATTAATTCATGACTCACTTTCTCCCAGCTGAAAAATGGGATTAAAAATGGCTACTTGCTTTTGTAACATACTTTCTTTAAAAGAAAGTTGAAATAAAGCCAACACACTTGGAAAAAAAAAAACAGCAACTGATTTTGTGACTAGTAACAAGAAAGATCTCTGCTAGAAACCCACCTGCCTACCTGTAAATTACCGCAATAAAAAGAAATAACAACAAAAAAAGTAAAGTAAAATGTATTAGGGAGATGCTGACAATGTTTTATATAAATGACATTCTTGGATACAGAGTGCTTCAAGTATTTTTCTATAAACTCATTGCTACTGTTTCAATGTTTTCCTATTGTGCATTAAGATTCAGGGTTAACGTGACATGTCCTGTTCTCCTGACAACACATTTTATGGCAAGCTTTTCAATAAGATAATAAGCCTGTTGTAATAGGCCAGATTTCATACTCTGTTTCCAGCAGTGTTCAATAACAGATGTCTTGGGAAGATTACTAGAAAAAATGATCTGTACTGTTTATTTACACTAGGGAAAGTGTTCCACCCTTCTGATCAGATGATTTACTTCTATCTTGTCTTTCTCTTTTTTTCCAAAAACCTTCACAAATTCCTTTAATAACAAAATCTAGGGGACCTAGCAACGACTTTCCTATTCTAATATCTGCAATTGTTCACTCACAAATGCTTTATAGTAGAGTATAAGAAGAAAGCCCTCTTCCAGCCTATGACCAGACCACCTGCTTCCACTACCTTTTCATTTGTTTCTCACTTTCCTGTGTTTCATCTTATCTGGCATCTTTCTGTCTCTATTTTTCTGAAATGTCAGCAATTTTTTCTCCAGCTTCTGAACCCCTGTGCCACATTTCATATTCTCAACCAAATCCATAAAATAATAACCAGCTTTAAGATACCCCTAGATTTTATTAACGGTTCTGTAAAGTTTACACTAATATTTGTGAAGGCAAGAGATGCCACTGCAAGCCACTAACTGAGCAGCTACAGTCAAGGAAATCAGCAAGCAAAGTCTTCACTGAAGTAGACCCAAAATACTGAACTTAATTTTTTTGTCGCAGTTGACTGTAAAACTATCATGCTACAAAACCATTTATAACCTGATGCTTTTCAAAGACTCAGCCCTGTCCCAGTTTGTTGAACTGTAATAAGCACATAAAACCAAAATATCAGTATCCTTGGCTAATTTTACGAGCATCTTTGCCTTGATGTTTTATCGTCTGTGCTAAGGTTGATTCAATCCATTTCCCCACGTCAATCAGTTTCTTTTTAGAACAAAAGCATGTTGTAATCATGTCTGTCTTTTTGGTAGTAATTGGTTCAATTCCCAGATTAGGGAGATGTTTGTGTACCAACTATTTCTTATTTGCTCAGGTTGCATTAGCTTTGCTACAGCCAGATCTGTGCTTAAGCTGTTCCTGATATGATTCAGGAAGTGGTAATTTGCAACAGCTATTATTTCCATAGTGTCTCAAAGGTTTTAAAATTAATATTATGGAGGTGTTATCAGCCATCATCAGTGTTATTACTCACACATAGCTTTCTTATCTTATCGTATAGTATTTCTTCTCTCCCTAGCCTTTCCTGTTGTGGTCATCTGTAGCATGGTCTAACTACAGTCCTTTAATCCTTCTATCTACAATCTCCATTTTGATTGATTCATTACAGAGACTTGTAGGCCTAAGAGTCTTAATTTTCTCTATATGAAATGCCATTATTTCTTTCTTGTTTTATTTAGTTACCAACCTGAATGTACCCGGTTTAAAATAATACCTATTTCATCCTCTAACTTTTAGACATATGCATAAAGATCTCCCAGATGACTTTAGCTTATTGTTTCCCATATTCCTGGTTAAAAAAAGAAAAAAAAAGGATTAAAAAAAACAAACACAAAAAGCATGACAACTGAAACAGGATTCTTTTGCATTACAATTTTAGGATAATGCGAAAGCAAAGCATACTACAGAGTATTTCATCGACTGGCTTTTTACAAGAGAACATTATTTCACTGATTTGTGCAGGGTTTAAATTGATTCACCTGATATGGAGCATTCTTCAGGCAGCAGAAACAACAGAAATAATTTGTGCTTAATCTTTCATTTATTTACACTTGACTTCTGAAATTCTCACAATAATATTTTTAAGATACTACTCCAGTAATTAACTCTTAACTACTTGATACCAATATCATACAATGACTGGTAAGTTGCGTATTTTTGATCACTAATGTAGCATTGCTTATTTTGTTCTTTTAATATTACACCATACATTGCAGCATAGCAACATTTTTCAATAACTGTTTATTTCTATATACAAGACAGAAATCCCCTTTTGGGAAGATGCAAAAACAGTATACCAACCCTGGCTCTTTCTTAAATTTTAAAGAACTTAAAGTAATTTCTCTGAGACTGTCTTGCCATAGATGTATTATACTGTCTGCACTGAAGGAACTTGAGAAGTAGGAAGTACTCAAGAGATTTATTAAAGAGTTGGGGAAAAAAGCCCTCTGCACCATGAATATTGATTTTAGTTTTAAATAAAGCACTGAGATGATGCAAGATTAGAAAAAACACACATTTAATAATGAGGAAGGGACTCCATCAGTCCACTGGCTGCGCAAACTTAATAAATGTCATTTAGGGTTAAAGAGTAGGTGCTCAGCAATGCTGCAAAGTTATTGAGAATCCTAATTCTGGGCTGGCAATAATCAGCTCTGTTTGACCCTCAATTCCAGAGGGCTGTAACTGATATCCTCAATAAATAGCTGCTTTCAGTAAATTTCTGAAAGCAAATTCATTATAGTGCAGTAGTCCTCAAACTTCTCCCCTATTCTGTATGACATCTTAATAAAGAGATGCATATCTCTCCTGCCGTCTGTATCAGAGACACGATCTTTTCCATTCAGTCCTTCAGTGTCCCTAGGGTAAGAACAGCAATTTCTTGGAAGGAACATCTATTTTACCTAATATAGCTTTTTAGCTGCTTCTGGTGCAACCAAAGAAGTACAAACAATGCGATGAGATTGCATCAAGTAACTAACCCATCATTCATGGACCTCTAGTAAGTGTGCCCCAAAAGAAGGCTTCCTGGCTAGCTATCTGCTTCTTCTGCAAGGACAGAGGATATAAATCTGTACTAAATGGGCAATATTGACTTCCACTCCCATTCCCATCCTTTTCAGGAATAGGGAGAAAAGAGGAGGACAAATGTGTCTCATTAAATAACAACTCATTATAACATAATATTCCCTGATTACTGCAGGGGGGTTGGACTAGATGATCTTTAAAGGCCCCTTCAAACCCAACACATTCTATGATTCTATAATCAGAATGATGTGGAGATAGCAATGGTAAGGAAGACTTGCAGGCATAGATTCAGAAGGCTGCAGACTGCCTATGCACTCCTGAAGTGGTGTTCCCCAGGGCTTGCTACCAGGGCCAATTCTCTTCAGTGTCTTTATCAACAATCTGGATGAGGCATTTGAGTGCACCCTCAGTAAGTCTGCAGGCAACACCAAGTTCGGTGGGAGTACCGAATTGCTTGAGGGTAAGGTGGCTCTACAGAGGGATCTGGACAGGCTGGATTGATGGGCTGAGGCCAAAAGCACAAGATTCAACAAGGCCAAGCACGTGGGTCACAACAGCTCCAGCGCTACATGATTGGGGAAGAGTGGCTGGAAAGCTGGCTGGCAGAAAAGGATCTGGGGGCATTGGTCAATAGCTGGCTGAATAAGAGCCAGAAGCACACCCAGGTGGTCAAGAAGGCCAACAGCATCCTGGCCTGTATCAGGAACAGCATGGTGAGCAGAATGTGATCGTCAAATACTGTGTTCAGTTTTGGGCCCTTCACTACAAGAAAGACACTGAGGCTCTGGAGTGTCCAGAGAAGGGCAACGAAGCTGGGGAGGGGTCTGGAGAACAAGTCTTATGAGGAGCAGCTGACGGAACTGGGATTTAGTGCACAGAAACGGAGGCTGAGGAGAGACCTTATAAGTCTCTACAGCTACCTGAAAGGAGGTGGGACCAAGGTGGAGGTTGGTCTCTTCTCCCAAGTAACAAGTGCTAGGACAAGAGGAAACCACCTCAAGTTGCACCAGGGGAGGTTTAAGATGGATATTAGGAAAAAATGTCTTAACAGAAAGGGTTATCAAACATTGGAACAGGCTGCAGAGGGAAGTGGTGGAATCACCATCCCTGGAGGTATTTAAAAGAAGGGTAGATGTGGTGCTTTGGGACACGGTTTAGCAGTGGTCTGGCAGCGTTAGGCTAATGGTTTGACTTGATCTTGAAGGTCCCTTGCAACCTAGATGATTCTATGATTCCAGCACTTGCTGTATCTTCTACATCAAATAAGCACTTGCTAGCTCTGCCTCTGCATTCACACTGAGGCCCATTTTCCTGTCTAGCCTTTGTGTAGCTGTTTAGGTTATTATGGTTCCATACTATGCTAAGGCACATGGATTAGCAACAGCCAACATGACTGCACTACAGGTAAATAATGCTTGACAAATTGGGTGGCCTTCTACAACAGCGTTAGTAGATAAGGGAAGAGCAACTGACATCATCTACCCAGACTTGGGCAAAGCTTTAGATGCTGTCCTGCACAATATCGTTGTCTCTAAATTGGAGAGACATGGATTTGACAGATGGACCACTCAGCGGATAAGGAATTGGCTGGACAACTGCACTCAAAGAGTTGTGGTCAATGGCTCGATATCCAAGTGGCAAGTAGTGATGAGTGATGGTCCTCAAGCATCGGTACTGGGACTGGTGCTGTTTAACATCTTTGTCAGCAACATGGACAGTAGGATTGAGTGCACCCTCAGCAAGTTTGCTGACAACACCAAATTGTGTGGGGCAGTCAACATGATGTGTAGGAAAGGGATGACATCCAGAGGGACTTGGACAGGCTTAAGAGGTGGGCCCGTGCAAACCTCATGAAGCCCAACAAGGCCAAGTGCAAGGTTCTGCACCTAGGCCAGGGGAATCCCAAGCAAAAATATAGGCTGGGCAGAGAATGGCTTGAGAGCAGCCCTGAGGAGAAGGACTCGGGACTGTTGGTTGATGAGAAGCTCAACATGAACTGTCAATGTGTGCTCACAGCCCAGAAAGCCAAATGCATCCTGGGCTGCATCAAAAGAAGTATGACCAGCAAGTCACAGGAGGTGATTATACCCCTCTACTCTGCTCTGGTGAGACTCCACCGGGAGTACTGCATCTAGCTCTGGGGCTCCCAACATAAGAAGGACATGGACCTGTTGGAGTGAGTCCAGAGGAAGGCCACAAAGATGATCAGAGGGCTGGAGCACCTGTACCATGAAGACAGGCTGAGAGAGTTGGGGCTGTTCAGCCTGGAGAAGAGAAGGTACCATGAAGACCTTACAGCAGCCTTCCAGAGGGCCTGGAAGGAGGAGAGACTCTTTATCAGGAAATGTAGCAATGGGATGGGGGGTAACAGTTTTAAACTGAAAGAGGGTAGATTTAGATTAGATATTGGGAAGAAATTCCTTACTGTGAGGTGGTGAGGCACTGGAACAGGCTGCCTGGAGAAGTTTTAGATGCTCCATCCCTGGAAGCATTCAGGACCAGGCTGGATGGGGCTCTGAGCAACCTGATCTAGTGGGAAGTGTCCCTGCCCATAGCAGAGGGGCTGGAACTAGGTGATCTTTAAGGTCCCTTCCAACTGTAATGATTCTATGATACATCTGCAGAACTCAAGAGACTAAGAGTATTGTAAAGAACCATGACTCCTAGATGACATGATTCTTTGCATTACCATAAAACAATATATCAGTCAATCAACTGATTTATTAAACTGATTATTTGCCTATCTTGCCTTTAAGTTTAGTTGCATTCACCCTCTTCGTTCAGAAGATGTTTTTTAAGCTACATTTACTGTGATGTAAGTATAGCAACACTATTACTTTCTCATTCCCCAGAGGAGTAGGCATTACACCCATGTTTTACTATCCATCCTTGAGAGTCATAAAACACTTGGAGAGGAATATGCCTACATCAGAATTTGAATAGTTCACTTCTCAGGAAGAGGGAACATGTGGGTAATGCTTTAGGATAAATAAATAAATAAAGGAATTGAGTATGTCTCACTTACATGTCAGCAGTCTAATCTTCAACACCAACATATGACACTTCTCCGTGTAAAATACTTGGCTATATCTCACTTCAACGCCAGTACTTGAAACATGGAAACTAAGGTTTGTCTCAGTATGTGCTGTGAGTGCTTGAAAACTATGCATTCTTTTTGAAAAATGCAAGGGGGAAGTACCCAGGGAATAATCTAATATATCACAATATAAAGATATTTACATTCTCAGCAAACTACAGCAGAATTGAACATTCACATGTCGCTATGTCTCCCTGGAAAGTAGATTTGCTTCCTTGCTAACTGATACATCACTGGAACTCAAACACCGCCACATCTATTTATAGGATCTATATATGGCTGTAGTAGGTGAGTTCATCATCCCTGTTCTTGAAGTGTAGATGTAGGGAGCCTCTCCAGAATACAATAGATAGACTTTCTATAGACCTCCTGCACAGGCCACACAATTTCAACATTTTAAAACAAATCAAAATAAGTTATTTCTACTAAAGATGCAATTAACTTGCAGTATGTAAGCCTATAGAAACTTAAGGGTGTTTCTTCATAAATTGAGTCTATGGTTTCTCAAAACAAAAATTATGAACCCAATTCAGCTGCCCCCAATTATCCCTCTTCCCCCCC
>VXAK01001093.1:0-22346 GCA_013399435.1 Arenaria interpres
TTTTTTTAGTGTTATACGTGAGTACTAATAGGATATAAAAATTATTTTTTAAGTAAATGTATCAACAATATAATATAATTTGTTAATTGTGTTCAAGCAGGACAGGCTGTATATAGCCAGTAATCTTCAGGGAGAGTCAAATCAGATCAGTGTACTCTCATGTACTGCCTAATGCTATCAATTTCTGCTTGGAATTTGTAAGAAAAGCAAGAAAGAAAGTAACAGAAAACTAATGTGTAACAGACTGTAGTATTCTCTTATTATGCGGCTTGCACTAACGGGGCCAATATGTATACAGCGTGCTTTCTCTTGGGGAGTCATTAGATGCCTGAATCATAAAACATGTGGAAGAAGAAAAAAAGCTTTATGAAAACAGCTTTATTTAAAGAGGCAATTAGATGTAAAGGGTATAATGCTGATAGCAATTATTGCTGATAACCTGAAAATACAATGGACTTCAGTAGTTACTCTACAATGGTACCGTTCTTGATTAGAAGCTACATTACATTTCACGCTTATACTTCTTTTCCTATAAGCAGCTTCTTAATACTCTATGCTACTAACAACCCAATCATTCCAGATTACAACAGCTTCAACTCTTACAGTGGGTTTGTTAGCCAGAGAAACGTTAATATAGTAGAAAAAGAAACTGCAGCACAGATAGATGTCACCACAGGTCACAAAAGTGACCAAATCACTAGTAAATATAGAATCAGAAATCTGTTTCCCAGTCTGGTGCTATCCCACACCAGATGCTTACCCTTGCTGAGACACAACTCTCATAAATGAGTTTTCTTTGAGAGATACAAGATTTTTTCAACCTCGTAACAAATATTAGTGACCTGATCCATAAAAAGAAAGGCATCTTCTCTTATACCTTGCAGCAGCACTCATTAAACAGAAACTTTCACCAGGTACAGCCTCCAGGGACTGGTGCCAGAGTGCACCACTTTGAAACGGGTCACATTCCTGAGATACAATGAAAAGGAGCACGAAATATCAAGTAACAATTGTACTCACTTACCAATTAGCATTTAGTCGCCAATTTCATCTACAAGATATAGATTTTACCAAAGCAATACCACTCATACTAGTATGGCGCGATGCCACCAGGTTGGCTTTTAACCCATAAACCACGCAGAAGTAACCTGCAAAGGCTCTGTTCAACACATAAGAAACAGTGATAAGTGACGGTCTGTATTCAGATAGCCTGGAAATTAAAAATAAAAGTGAAGAGGAAAGTGCACAGGGTGTTAGAGACACTAAACCTTGCTTCCAGTGATGTGGTATTAGCTCCTCTAGCCCAGACAAACCATCATTCTAAAGACAATTTTGGAATCAATAAGTTTTCTCTGAGAGATCTAGAGATATAAATACTTCTGGAATATAAGAGGGTTTTTTTCCCCTGCAATACAAGAAGACGGCTGAAGAAGTACAGTGCTTCAAATCATGACTATACCTAACCTGAAACCATTCTTATTTTGAATAAACTATCATGATTAAAGCCTCTTAGGATTCAAATATATTTATGTAAAAACAGGTACTCACGGACAAGCATTAAGACACATGGCCAATTGTCCCAATTATAAAGTTGCTGTTTTGGATATGAAATGCATACTCCATGGACATAGGAAATGGGGATTTGGAGCATCTCCAGTTTCATCAGTAGAAGAAACAAGACAGAGTATACCTTAAATGATGATACTGCAAAAGCACAAAATTAGCCTACTGCGAATTCTGGGGATATCCTCAGTGCAATTTGGGTTAGAGAGAGAGATTTAGCATCCCTAACTTCAGATGTCTAATCTTGAGACTCAGATTAGACAACTAGACTCAATCTGCAGAAACTGGAAAGAATGAACAACCTCCAGAAAAATATTCATCTCCTCTTAAGAAAGGTGCAAAGACCTGATTCCCGGGGGATATACAACTTTCCCTTGACAATACAGGGAGGCCCTAGAGTTTATTTAGATAGATGCCTGACTTGAAGACCATTATCCTTAGGTAAACTAAGTCCTAACTGATCAGACAAATGCTACTCTAAGGCTGTTTTGTTATCACTCTCAGCATCTATAAGAATTCTGCAGAATCACAAAGCTGTGATTGACACAATGACACTCTCCTGAACTGAAGGATGTAATTTCTTTTAATATTGGTCTCATATTATAGGTAAAAAATTGTCAAAAAATATTACACAGTCACACACAAACCATGGTCATGAAAGAGTATGTTCAATTTGCTGTGAAATCATGCCATTTTCACATCTACTATAAACTGTGGACACTAATGGTCTCAAGAGATGTAAAGACATATAGATGGGGTATGCTGCTGGCATGTATCTGAACAACATTAAAAGGACTAATACCCTCAAATGTCTCTCTTCTCAAAAGTATATGAAGAGTATAAGATGGAGGATTCCAAACCAAACAGTAGATTCCTCTAGTTGAACTTCGTTACCTTAATTTGTGTTACTGTATACTCGCATTAGGATATAGCTCACAGAGTAAGGCAATCATATGGCATTTTTCCCATACAACTCTCCCTATCACACAAAGCAAGACAACAGTGACTTATGAACATTCTCTCAGACACAGAAAATATTTCAATAACTAAAAGTGATTGTGTACATGGATATCTTTTGTTGCAAACTTGTCCTCTCATATTACAGAACTTACAAAACCGGGCACTAGTTATCAAATAAGAAAAGAAAAAATAAAAAAAAAAAAGAGACAAAAGTAAGAATACATAAAAGGAGTGGAATATTCAAGTGCATACATCTTCTTCCATGGTATTCAGAAAATCGCTCAGAATAAACGTGACCTGAATACACATGTAGTAATAGTTTTCATCCTTATTTAAAAGAACTAGTCTTTTACAGAAATGTATCAGACAGGATTTCCTCAGTCCTCCTGTCACATATTTAAAATAATTGTGAGATGCAAAACCTAACTTTTAAAAAGAGTCTGGAATATGTCCATTTAGACAGCTATGAGTGCCTGATCATTTGTGAAGAGCCGAGCCCTTCTGACTCCTTTGTCCTAACCACATAAGACTGATGACAACTTTCCCTCTTGGGCTCTGACACTTCCCATGTACTAGAGAGCACGGTGCAGCGAAATGGCTCTCACGTCTCCCCAGAGAGCACCAAGATGTCTGGGACGTGGCAACCCTCTGCCAAGCTTCATATCTGGGCTCCCAGGAGACCTGCTGGGAAATGGCTCCTCACCATCATGAGCAGACGATGCCTCGCTGTGGCAGCAACCACAGCAAAGGTCTGCCGTCACAATATTTAGCTAGGATCTACCTTTTGAGAAAAAAAATCCGGTAGAGATTTCTGCTCTCCTGTCCCACTGTTTGATTGATCAGTGTAACCATAGCAATTGATAAAGTGTACTGGAAAGTATTTCAACTGCATCAGCTGTGGAATTCTGACAAAATCAGATAAATTTTATGGGGCAGTAGTGATACATTACAGCTTGTCACGTTACAAATCACATTCATCAAAAAAGCAGCTGAATTAAAAAACCTTCCATAACACAGAAAAATACTTGCACCGAGGACAAATATGAATACTAGAAACTCACTGCGACTCAAACATTTTTTCCATGTAATAGCATTTCTATAAAAACAGCAGCACAGTAATCAAACCCCTATTTTATAAATTGCAATGCATTGAAATAATTTAGGATTTTTATTCAGTGTTCCAGACAGAGCTTTTAGAATTCCGGTTCCACCGGAAAAGACCTTCACTTGGTCACTCCTATATGAAATTCAGAACGTCCTCTGAGTGAAGTTCTGTCTTCCAATTTGGCACATCAATTCACGGAATCATGGAGTTGTTGGTCTATATTGTGTTTCTATCATTTTTCTTTGCTGGGCTACACAAACTAATGCCCAGAGCAGCAATCCGCTATAGGAGAAGACAGCAGCAACACAGATTTCCACACAGCAGGTTGCCAGACTTTAGCACACTCCAAACTAGATGCATCATTTCTCTTTTCATATATGTATATAGAAGAAAAAGAAAGTTTTGGTTCCAGCGCTAAGATTCTTTTTGACTAACACTTGGTCTTTGCATTGCTCTAAGAAGACTACAACTTTCATTACCCTAATAAATTAACAAGAAAAGACATCTCTGTTGCAATCATGTTACATAAACATCTCACCAATACAGATATATCATTAGATTATATTTTAAGCTCCCATATGTCACTAGAATTCATGCTGAAACCACCTTACAATGCAATCTTTATGACAGATTTCTCTGGATTAACTAGTTTCCAGTTTTCTCTGACATTTTGTTAAAACTTTAATACTCTAAGCACCATCATTTGACATGTTTTCTGCCACTACTTTTGCCAAGCATGAGCATATGTTACAAAACAATAAATGCTGCTCTTTGATTTATGACTTTTAGCAAGAAAAATATTTTACACTGATACTGCATATTATTTTAAAAGTACAAAACTGAGTAATACTTTATTTTATTCACATGTGACACTGCTTCCACATTTTGTTACTTTTATCACAATCTGTTTAGATAGGATGTGTTGATAATACAAAACTCATCGACACCATCACTACCTTTCCCTATCATAACAAAACCTTAGAAAGATTAATCACAGGAAAGAAAAATCCTTATAACTAAGGAGCAGGACAGAGTACAACTAATAGCAGAGAGGAATAAAATGACAGTGTTTGAAGACAGAAAATGAACAGGCTCTTTCCACTTTCTGGGCATTACAAAAAAGCACTGGCAGGTGAGAATCCTGGCATACCCATGTTTGAAAAGTATTATTCTTCCTTCTTGCTGGAGGTTGGAGATTTTTCTTGAAAAATCTTAGATTAAGAAAGATGACTCCCAGATTTGAAACGATGGATAATGAGAAACCACATGGCACATAGAATCCTAACTAGATTACTGTTTCATTCCTACATAGAATCATAGAACAGTTAGAGTTGGAAGGGACCTTAAAGATCATTGAGTTCCAACCCCCCTGTCAAGGGCAGGGACACCTCCCACTAGACCAGGTTGCTCAAAGCCCCATCCAGCCTGGTTTGAATACCTCCAAGGATGGAGCATCCACAACTTCTCTGGGCAACCTTTGCCAGTGTCTCACCACACTCACCGTAAAGAATTTCTTTCTAGTATCTAATCTAATTCTCCCCTCTTTCAGTTTAAAACCATTACCCTTTATCCTATTTAATGTTCATCTGAAAAATCCTGGAGATACATGGTGCAATATGGCAACTTTAAATGATGCAGCAGGACATTCCCTCCCCTGCTGAGTCCATTCTGTAAAGAGAAGCGGAACCATGACATCACCTTTTCTTCTTCACAGGAAGGTCTCCTTTGGGATATTAGGACAAGCTATAACTAATACCTGATTCCCGAAAGAATGATACCTATTAAGCAAGTAATACCAGAAGAAAGTACATGAACACAAAAGAAAAAAAAAANTTTTGAAAAAAAAAAAAAAAAAAAAAAAAAAAAAACTAATTTCCAGAGCAAAGCATCAGAAGCAAAACAGGGTTAACAAATACATTAGTTCCTAAACAGCAGCCCAGAACACTGCCAATTCCATGAACACCCAAAGCCAGGAATACCGACAAACCAAAATTTCTTAAAACCCAACAATACCACTGTTGGATCTTGGCTCAAAATCTTGGGTGAAAACACCCAAGAAAAAGTTTCAGGTTTGGTCAAATATATGGCCATACTTCACAGGACATTTAACAAGTCTGGAGTTACGACACAGATCACAACAAATTTACATAATCATCATGTCTAGAAATAACATGGGAAGATGTGAGTAGTCAACTTGGTTTACAACAAATGGATAACAACTGCTAAGCTGGTGCTAGGCTGCCATCCTGACATTGTGGGGTTTAAATTCTTAGGCTGAGTTCACAAGAATGTGGACTTTGTGGAGCTTTGAAAAAATCCAGATGCTTTAAGAATGGATGGAATTTTACAGATATATGCAAGACTTCTTCCATTGGTCAAGAAGCCTGTGATAACGCCAGCCTTTAGGTAAGAAAAAAACCCCCAGTGGTCAAGTTAGCTGTTTCCTCTCATTTGTAGATTGAAGATTAAAAAGCAAGAATGGATATTCTCAGAAAATCTGCAGTTCTAAGGCCGTTACTTTGGAAATGCTTTAATACAGGAGATGAAAGAATTAAATATGACTATGTGAAAAGAATGAGAATGAAAAATGAATTTAAAAAGTAAAGTTGGGACCAGGAGAAAAAAACAACAGCTACAGTACAGGGGAAACTCTTGCAAGCCACTGAAGCAGGGAAACTCCTAGTCTGCAGTAAGATAAGCATCTTCTACATGTGCAGAGCACAGCAATGAAGCATTAAGTATACAACAAAAACCTAAATGGGATGGAGTGAAATTCCTCTTTTTTACAAACAAATTATGACAGAGTGCTGCTGACACAGAGCTCTTCATTTCTTCACACAACCTGCCTCATGATCCTTTTTCCCCACGAATATTCCAAAGGGGAAACAGAAAACTTGTACTTTTAATTCAGGTTGGAAAAAAAAAAACCAACAAAAAACAACCCAATTTTTAAATATTTTATATATATTACCTTATTATATTTGATTCTAACAACCTGAAAATTCAAATCATTAACATCAAGTGTACATAACATTTGAATTGGCTGGGCTAGTCTTCAGGAAGATGCTAGCTTTTCTTCACGTTCAGAAAAGGGGATACTGTGTAAGACACCAACTCCTATAGGCCACCTTCTCTTTCTTAAAATACCTTCAAAGTTACAGAACTCTTTTTTTCCCCACCATTCTTTACTATTATCAATTTTCAAAGAAGTCATACAGAGAGGTAAAAAATGGATGAGGAATGAATGAAAACCCTGTCCTTTAGATGAAATATTCAACCATTAGCAAGATTTATGGAAACACAATAATGCTTTCATAAGCCAGCATATCCGTCCTCACAAAACAGAAATTTCTGAGATATCTATCTGATCATACACATCCCAAGGGTTTTTTGCACTCCCTTGAACAACTTAAAATGCAACAATATGTAACTGAGCTGCAGGCACCCAGTAAATAACACCTGATAACTTCCTCATCAAAAACAAAGTTACAAATAAAGAGAACTTAAATGATATTCAAATGTGTTTAAGTAAATTGTTACATTTATTCTGAAAAACAGACAAAACAGGTTTACAATTCCGAATTTTTAAATTTTTTTTTGCATTCCTTAATTATAATGCTGTATTGTCAAATGTGGCTATATTGATCAATTTAGAAATGTCAGTCAAGAAGGATTTCATGCTGTGTACATTGAGGCACTGATGCCAAAGTTAGAAGACTACTGAGATAGTCACAAGAGACAGGTCACCCTTGAGCAGAATACAAAGCACCAAAACTGCCTTGATAAGATGGCAGTTCAGAGCAGACTAACCTCACAACTTTAACATCTAACATTAGCCATCAACAAGAGCACACAATTTCTATGAACAGGAAAAATCTCATTTAGCCACTATATCATACCAATGATGGCAGAATGCTTCTGTGGGTAAAACTCAGTACACTGATAACATTTTCCCTTTCTAATATAATAATTTGGATAACAAATGCATTTACTAAAGGCTCTCGGTATCACCCCACATCAAAAATAACAGGTATTACAAGAGATCAGCAACATTCAAAAAAGGTACACGCACTTTCAGACCATGTGTTCCAGTTGCAAAAATTATGTCTTTAGATGAGAACATATCCTCTTACACAAACGTCTTTAAATGGTGAGAGCTTTCAGTCAACATTTATTTGGTCAGATTTTAATGAAAAATAAGAACTTTGATCTCTTTCTGCCATGAACTCCTTTGTCCATATTGGCCAGGAAACTACACTAACATCAGCCATTCCCACCACAAGCAAAATCAGAACTTCAAAGTTCCACATACACTGTAGGATGTACAGTGGAAAATAGCACCGAATTACTGTTAGACTCCTTTTTGCTGAGAACTGCAATGCAGTGGACAGATACTAAGATAACCAAGGGGCTGAAAATAGTCCAGGTTAAAGTACACAAAGCTCCACATCAGCTCATCTGCCCTTCTTTGAGTCTGTAAGAACAGATGCACACTATCTGCTAATTATCTTCCTCTGTGCAACTGATTCTGATATTTTGCTCAGATATTTTTAATGCATACTTTGATATTTTTATCATGATTGGAAAAACAATTTAGATAAGGAAATATCTAACTAAAAGGCTTGCCTACTCATCATCCTCAATTATTTAAGGCTTACATTTATCCTTCCTTTGAAAGCAGTTTGTAATCTGCTCTGAATATCTCACTAGGGATGATAGCGCTCGATCTGATAGCTGAGCTTACTTCTTCGAAGGTCAGACACTCATGGAATAGCCAATATTCAGAAGCAAATTAGGAAATTTGGAGACATATTTCTCATAACAGAATGATAGACCCTTAATTATAGTGTTTAAAACAAGGTATTACCACCTTTTTAACAGCCTGAGTTCATTTTTGGCTGGTCAAGTAGACTCATGTGTTAACTCATGAACATGTGGAACCAACAATGCTTTATTTTCAGTCCCAGCTGGAGTCTCCCTAGTGAGCTTTGTTCTACCTTCTGGCTAAAATACTTTCCACAATCATCCAAATCCCTGAAGGGAAAAAAGATTAAAAAATAAAACAAATTCAAAAACAAAAACACACAAAACAAGCTGCTGCTCTAAGGTTGTCTAAATCACTGTATTTAAGGAAAACACGCTGCATTCAAAACCATGGTATTTTCCCAGTAAGAGCAAGTGATAACGCAAAATAACATTGTTTCTATATAACCTGGGATTTGTCTCATCTCCAGAACAGCCACATTAATTTCACAGTATCAATTCAAGTTGATGCTTTTCTGTTCCAAGAAGAAACAAACTTACAGAAGTCACAGGAGCGTGACTCAGTGGGAGGTGCTGGCTTATACTCAAGCAGGAAAGACAGATGCACGAGACCTTTCAAGAAAGTTCTTCTTTCAACAGCAGATTTCATACACAGAAAAATAGTGCAGTACCCTTTATAATGCAGAGGCAGAAAAGCTGCTTAGAATATAGCATTGGTTTGTTGAATAGTATTTCACAGGCACATAAAAATCAGAAAAATCAACTGTCAGGGTTTCCAATCTTGCAGTCATCTTCTCTCGGCAGACTTTAAAAGTTTCCCATGTGTTACTGTGTTCAGAATTCCTTTATACTCATAATGAAACACAAAGATACAATAGCTAAAAACAGTTTTATTTCTTTAAGAAAACTAACATATTTGCAAAGACCTTGTAATTTTATAATGCAAGTAAGTTTCTCACACCCATACAATCAATTCCACAGTATTATCAGCAGCACATGAAGAGTCATAAAAGAGAACGCTATGTTCTATATAGCGCATTAGAGGATAAAATGCAAATTTTGGACACAGTGAGGTATAGGCTTTTCTGGCCTCATACCAAAATGTAAAACCCACTTCTTTAATCCCATCTT
This sequence comes from Arenaria interpres, assembly GCA_013399435.1. NCBI lineage: Eukaryota > Metazoa > Chordata > Aves > Charadriiformes > Scolopacidae > Arenaria > Arenaria interpres. Next base: position 9,524 of record VXAK01001093.1, read on the forward strand.
CCTGTAAATGAATAAAAATAGAGATATTTGGTCAGCAAGAGACCAAAGTTTGATAGGACCTTAAATAGGCTTTGCAGGAGAAAAGTATCACGAATTTATCTAATAAGACTGCGAATCTTTCTGGACTTGCAGAAAGTTGTTCTTGAAACCTGAAAGAAAATTAATTCTCTAGTTAGCACACGTATACAGCATCACCAACATCAACTATGCTACAGCAACATAAGCAACTTACAGTACAAATTCATTGCACTTGCAGCACTTTGATGCTTATCTGCTCCTCTGCACATTCATGTCAGCTGTATGTGAAGAATGAGAAGTTGCTTGGTATGGATACTATCCCTAGGACAATAATTCTGACAGAATAGGGGTCACCAGTCTTACTGTTTATGTTACTCGTTTTGGCTCTGCAAAGAAGAGAAGATAGAGAGTGACCATAGGTAAAAAGAAAAAGACGACTCTACTATTGTGTTCTTTGCCCCTTTCCAGAATTTCCCCAAAATAGTGACAGAACATGTGTCAGCTAATAGGTCACAAAGGTCCAGACACAAAACCCCCAAAGGAATAAGAGCAAAATTAACAAGCGAAAACTAAACTTACCAACATTTCAGTATCGTTCAGGTTGTCTGTGTCACATTTTGGTACAGTTCAGTCTTCCAGAAGTAAGCTGTTGAAGACTCTTGACCTTTCCAGGCTGCGGTCAGGAGAAAGAAACTCCAACTTTCCTGAAGAGCTCCTTACATGCACAGATGAGGTCCCACACACTAAGATGCAAGTGCCTGCTCTGCTTTTATGAAACTTGTTCTCGTTAACAGTGCACAACAGGTCTGTGCAATGAACAAAGCTGTCTCTGCTGTTGACAAGACACTCACTACTAAGATATGTTGAATGTCAATTAACTGTTTCAGAAAACAGGATAAAAGTGATTTTACCAGGAAATTGTTGTACAAAGTTAGGCAAAACAACATAAAATACTTGGATAATCATCTTTCACACATCAATGAAGTACCTACATTCAGTACAGTACACCATTCCACTCATGATAATTGTAGACCACTACTCTTACAAGTTATCTCCAATATTGCAGAATCTTCTGTAGCACACAGTACCTGTACACGTAACATCAACGTGGTAAGGTGTATTCTTAAGACCCATGGCTGAATACTGACTTCCATCAATTACTTGTTTTTTCTGTTGTGTTACCCTGTTGTTATATAAAATAATTGCGCCTGGGCTGAGGTAAGATCTCAGATTCTACAGAAACACATCAATCACAAGATGAGACAAGTTTGTATGATAGAAAACTAAGCAGTGGATTGGTCTGCATCTGAAGAGTAGAAATTATGTCGTATCACAAGTTCCAAAGCTGTAGCTGAAGTGAATGCATTTCCAAAATATGCCTGTAAAGCTGACTATTCGTCTCTGTGCTCCATACACAATAAAGACAACTTATACATCGTGCAGTTACAGAACAGAAAGAATTGCCTTTTAGAAGTGCGTAACAAGAAACACGTTACGGAGCCAAATGTCGTCATGAAAATTCTTAGATCATTATCCAGGGGAAAAGAACCCTTATTTTGAAAGTTTGTAAATCTTAACAAGAGATTGAAAATGGCAAGGTAGACAGAGACACTTCAATCTACATGGTGGGAATAGCATCTGTGTAACTGAATCAAGAGATACAGATCAGATCACAACACACCAGAAGATCATAAATGGAAGGAAAACTCTATAGTTTAACTCATTAACTCAAAGATGCCTTTGTCAAATTACAGGGCTACTTGTACAACATATTAATTTATTCAGAGCATTCTCATGATATTGCCATTCAGTTATGTCATTTAAAACTTACGTTTACACAATACAGGTTGCACAGCACTTACGTTCTATTTCAGATCAGTAACAGTAAGTACTTATTTCTGAGGCAGATGCAGTGTGCCAAGGCAGGATAAACCAGATACTCAACACGGCACATTTCCACAATTGCAACGAAACTTCTTCACAGTTAGGAGAGTCAGGGACTGGAACAGGTTGCTTAGAGAGGTTTTACACTCTCCATCCTTGGAGGTTTTCCAAGACAAAGCCCTGAGTAACTTGGTCTGTCCCCGAGCTGACCATGTTTTGAGTAGGTTAGACTACAGACCTCCTGAGGCTCCTTCCATCCTGAATTATTCTTGAAGTATGCCTTGAAATATAAGCACATACTAATAATCTATTCAGTGACTTCTCTTTCCCAACGTAAAAAGCAACATGGAAAACAATTCACCTGCATTATTATAAAAGAGGAAAAAAAAAAAAAAGGCAACCCCCCCAACCCTTTTATAAATACAACATAAATGATCGAGACTTTGTTCTTTATAATTTCTCTCAACTACTTAGATATCCCTTCCTCTATAAATGTTCTTTCACAAAACATATTTTTGATGAAACTTACAGTAATAACAGTATTCTTTGTGCTTAATCTTGACTCAGAACAAATGCACGTCATGAGAAAGTTTCTGTAAGAGTTAGAATTTTCCATACATAAAAGATACTACTCTTTGGAATTTCCACCCAAATAATTTTGAAAAGTGTGCCAAATACATATAGAATGGAAATGAAAGGAATACTACACAGGAAATTATTCTAGTTTTAGAAATATTCCTGATACATATGCCACTGATAGTATTCTATGATACTGCCTTAGCTAATTTGCAATCACATTTTCTCACATCAATTATTGAATCATAGAATTGCTTAGGTTGGAAAGGACCTTTCAGATCATCAAATTCAACCATCAACCTAACACTAACAAGAATCATCACTAAACCACGTCACTAAGCACCACGTCTACCCATCTTTATAGCAGTGTTAGATTGATAGAAGATGCCAATTTATTCCCCTAGCATTGCCAAAAGATGGTTAACACTACGACTGAGTTATTTTTAAATGAACTACTACTATTGTAAGCAAAACCAACTCTGAACTCAATATATAGATTTAAGACATAGGAAAATGGGACTGCATCCAGTAACAGAAAGTAGCTTATATTTTCTGGACATAGGTGGAATTTGAACATTCTGAACTACTGATACCAAATAACATGAGCAACTGAACAAAATTAACTTTGTTTCACAAAGGTGTCATCATTAGAAAGGTTCAATATACTGACCAAAGGAATGAAAAGATTGTGATATCTAACTTTTCCAATGATTCTGCTAATTCAATCTTGCCTCTGTTATTCCACCAAAGTACAATAATGTTTCCCAGGCTTGTTTACTTGAAAAGACAACTCTTCATTCACCCAAACTCGATGTCATAATCAAAACAAAAGATGATCCTATTTACTCTATCTTCTATTTGCCAAAACAAAACCAATGAAATTGTTTTCCCTTTCAGTGACCAAAAATTAAATATTTTGCATTTGAATTTCCTTTACTTTTTTTACTGATGCCCAGAGTTTGGGAAAAACAAAACAAAAGCACTCAAACAAACAGAAAAACCCCAACACCAAACAACCCTGCTGGAGCATACAGATATTTCTTCTTTGGAATAGGAGCCACTGAGGAGGGTTAAGCTTACATCTGACAAATGTGGCTCCAGTACCTACTCTAGAAACTTATGCCAAATGGAACAGGATCAATGGAAGGTGACCCAATACAGAGCACGCTGCCAGCCTGGTCTTTTGGCTTGTCCCTCAGGCAGCAAATTCAATTTTTTCAAACAGAGAAGGAACCTGAAGGAGCCTTGCTACATCTCACCCAAGTCTTACTGCTGTCAGTGGGGAAAGAAGGGACAGTTTCCTGGTGCAGGGTATGAACTGATCCTGTTTTGTTTGCTGTTGTTTTCTAAACAGGCCAAAACTGCTTGTCAAATTTAATCTGAATCCAGAGTTTTATGATGACTCTGATGTGCATTTCCTAGTCCTTCCCCCACTGAAGTAATTCAGTGTTAGCATAACTACTGGAATTACTGTTATCAGGGGCCAAGTGCAAATACAGAGCAGATTGTCTTCCTGTTTCCCAGATGTTTTACCCAGATGACTCCAAAAGGTATCAGGAACTGAATATAATTTGATCAACTGGTAAATGGTTAATCAATGGAGAATGGTGAATTTTGATTTCTCACAATGAAAATTAATTGATACTCATTTTCTGTGAAACAGTGACAGTATCTGTCAATGGAAAAAAAAAATCTTAGAAAATGAAATGACTGTAGAAACATATTTCTATTCTTTTAACAGGTATGTGATCACCGCAACATAGACACAGTCTCCATTGCCTTCTGAAGCATAAGACCCAAGGTGATTCCAACCTCTGATAAATACTATCATTTCATAAAAGCCATACTACCTGGAGAAATCGTTTCATTTTGAAAAAGATATTGACTACTTAAGTAAAATGATACTATGGAGAATAAGCCATCATTTACTTTCATCACCACAGTTGAACAACGTAAAAAAAAATATTTTTAGAACAACAACGTAACTTTTAAAATTTCTGTTTTGTTTTAAATGCCTCTTCTCATTTTGATTTACCTTCAAAAGACATCATGGCCCTAACATGTAGGCACAGTAGTTTCACGTAGTAATTTCATTTTCCTTGAGAGAAGAAAGGATGGTTTTCTCTCCTCAAAGGAAAAATAATTTTACATTTTCCTCCTCTGAAATCCATAGTGTATAAAAATTGCAAAGCGAAGGAACATTTCTCTAAATCTGTGAATGAAGTAAAAGGACAACTTGCATGGGAATGGGGAAAGAAACCACCATGGATTATTTATTTATATAAAACTTTCCACATTTGAAGTCTCCTGGTATGAACAGGAAGTCAGATAAATTATAGTAACTCTGAATTTGACACAAAGTGTTTTAGCTTCGTAATGAGACATGGATTTAGTTGAATAAAACTCCTATCAAAAAATGTAGACTGTCCATTTTTTAGTTAAAAAGCATAGACTAAAACATATTTAAGTTTGTTCCTCACAGAAAGTCTGAGCGATATTCTCAGATCATCATGAATTGGAAACATCCAAAGGAAAAAAAAAGCTTCAAAACTGGAAGTGGACTTAGCACTACATATGAATGCTGAAACACTTCACTCTTCCACAAAAAATGATGTAGTAATTACGTGTCACCATCTTATCAGCAAGTGCCACATACTCCAACCTCTGTCAAACAAAATGTATAAGTGCATTATTTATAAACAGCACTTTCGTTATTTAGGTCATTTCACTTAGTCCAGAATAAATCTTTGTTTAGCACTAAACTCTGCAATCCAAGTAAGCCACATATTACAGGGAAGCAAAACATTGTATGTAAATAATGATTTTGTTGGTTAAAAAAAAAAAGGGGGGGGGGGAAAGGAAAGGATTATTCTCAAATTCCACTGTAAAGTCAGGTGTTTAGCTATTATGAACCCAATACAAATAAACCTCAGAAAAGTTCATAAAAAGCTGTAACATAACCTACAGTTGTCACAATAACAGAAAAAAGTATGACAAATTAATATATCATTAGGCCAAACTCAAGAATTACTGCCACCTTAACCCAGTGATCAGAAAATTGCTGGTATTGCCACTTGAAAACAATGGCTTCTTATTACCAGGAACAGTGGCCTCTGATGTAAAGTGACCTCTTGCGAGCAGGAAGATGATGCATGCCATCACTGAGCGTATTTTTTCTGCCCCTTTGGGAAATGTGTAGTTTCAACTGTGAGTCTACAGTTAATAATGATTGGGTCCAACACTTAGAAGGACCAAGCAGAAAGTGAAAAATCACACGTAAGCAAGCTAATGCTCAAATAAAAGCAATTGCCCAAACCAAAATAGAACTTGGCAGAGTAATGAATATTACTAATAGACTCAACATACACTAAAGATTCTGTTACTTGCCTACTGACTGAAACAAGCTTTAAACCATTTCAAGTACTGCAGACCTCTAATAAAAAAATATATGTACTCCAAGGAAAACAATAAAAATAAACTAATCTCAGATCACACACTACATAGACATCTAAGATCTGTAACAATACCATCAATGTCATTTCCAAGAGCACTTATAGATACTTCTTTTTCTTGAAAAAATCACCAGTTACATGTTTGAAAAGAATTCTAGACCTACAGCAATACATTTGTCTGAAGTATGAAAAGTTATAACAGATATCCTACTACTCAGTTTAGTAAAAAAAAAAAAAAAGTGAATATTTACCTTGTGAAATTCATACCTTCAAAAAACAGGACTGTGAAGTGCCAACCCATGAGCTTTTCACACCTCCACATAATTTATTTGGTACAAGATTATCAACGTAATTGTTTCCAATATATTCTTTTTTTTTTGGAGGGCATCCTCCTACAGCATCAGAGATACCTTCATGGATCTTAGTTTTTCCTTAAATATTCAGCAAATGAATCTGGTGGTTTCTGGCTATGGACTCTTTGAACTGGGCCCTTTTTGTTTCCAATAATCCCTTGATAAAAGGCGGAATTATGTGCAATAATGACAATTGTACTCAGGCTGGCTATAAAAAGGAAAATGCTTTAGAAGTTTTTAAACCATTTGCATTTTTGTCTCTCTATCTTTATGATTCTATATATTCTCCATATTCAACTGTAGAATGATTTTTAAAAAAAACACCCACAAAACAATAAAAGAGCTTCAAGCTATTAATTTCTCTGTGGAAATCTACATTGCCTATATTGTCCAGTGCTGAAAAGCAGAGATTGGATATTAGTATCTTGCATTCCCTTTTAAATTTAACTTCCAGGTTGCTTCAAAGCATTAAGTTTCTGTATAATTCTTAACTCATTTGCAAACAGTACATCATTTTGTTTCTATTATGAGAGCCTCCAAGATGTAGACTGCTGCAAAGGTGCACTGAGGTATAAAGAAAATAAGGAATATCCTTACTTAGAATCATAGAATAGAATCATAGAATTGTCCAGGCTGGAAGGGACCTCCAAAGGTCATCTAGTCCGACCTCCCCGCAATCAGCAGGGACAGCCCCAACTAGACCAGGTTGCCCAGGGCCTCGTCGAGCCTCACCTTGAGTATCTCCAGGGAAGGGGCCTCAACCACCTTCCTGGGCAACCTGTTCCAGTGCTCCACCACCCTCACAGTAAAGAACCTTCTCCTAATCTCCAATCTAAACCTGCTCACCTCCAGCTTAAAGCCATTGCCCCTCGTCACTACTGGCCTTTGTAAACAGGCTCTCCCCAGCCTTCCTGTAGGCTCCCTTCAGGTACTGGAAGGCCGCTATTAGATCTCCCCAGAGCCTCCTCTTCTTAAGGCTGAACAGCCCCAGCTCCCTCAGCCTGTCCTCGTAGCAGAGGTGCTCCAACCCCCTCATCATCCTCATGGCCCTCCTCTGGACCCGCTCCATCAGGTCCATGTCCTTCTTATCTTGAGGGCTCCAGACCTGCACATAATACTCCAGGTGAGGTCTCACCAAAGCAGAGTAAAGTGGAAGAATTACCTCTCTGGACCTGCTGGCAGTGCATCTTTTGATGCAGCCCAGATGTGACTGGCCTTCTGGGCTGCAACTGCACACTGCCTGCTCATGTCCAGCTTCTCGTCCACCAGCACCCCCAAGTCCCTTTCCTCAGGGCTGCTTTCTAATACCTCACCCCCTAGTCTGTACTGATGGTGAGGATTGTTCCGGCCCAGGTGCAGAACTTTGCATTTGCTCTTGTTGAACCTCGTGAGGTTCACCTGGGCCCACCTCTCCAGCCTGTCCAGGTCCTTCTGGATGACATTACATCCCTCTGGTGTATCGACAACACCACACAGCTTGGTGTCGTCTGCAAACTTGCTGACAGTGCCTTTAATCTCCCTGTCTATATCATTGATAAAAATGTTAAACAGTATCGGTCCCAGCACGGACCCTTGAGGGACACCACTTGTGACTGCTCTCCATCTGGACTTTGAGCCATTGAGTACTACTCTCTGGATGTGACCGTCCAGCCAGTTCCTTATCCACTGGACAGTCCACCCATCAAATCCATACCCCTCCAATTTGGCAAGCAAGATGTTGTGGGGGACCATGTCAAAGGCACTTCTTGCCTGCCTGTAGAGTAATATACCATGGATGTTACTTGAGTTCCAGTCTGGAAGCCTGACAGAAGTCCCTGGGGGATGTGTGCATGTGCGTTATGAAAACCTTACAAACACTGGTTCACTTGTATACAACCTAGCCTGATCAAATGCGCCGAGCATTAGTCTAAACTTCCTTCCTCTCTTCACACTAGCCGGAAGAATCATCTACTGTAGGGTTTTTTTTAGCCCTTACTCAACCACCCTGCCCACACACTGAGGAGGAATCAATGATTTCCTGTTGATTGCCAGTGTGCATTATACCACTGAAACTATCTCTCTTCTCTAAAATAATAATGACAAAAAACCAACATACCTGTCCCAAAGAAGCGACACTATAAGCTGATGTTGCTGAAACAGGCAGAGTGTGGGTACAGAGGTGGAACTCATCGCTGTTTGTTGATCTGTGCCTCTTCCCCCCCACAAAGTACTGTACAGGTTGAACTGTCATAGAATCCAAATTAAGACAACCAAACATACAGGTGATGAACACGGAGGAAAAAGGGGCACTTTGATAAGGTCAGCTTCTACTGACAAAGGAATATCCTCCCTGTACAAGAGCCACTACGCAAAACAGACTTAGCTTAAGGCACAAAGGGGAAGGACACAAGCTAAACTTGATAAATGGAAACAAAAAATAAATAAAATAAAATAAAATAAAATGAGCCACTATTAAGCTTCTAATCTTCAGTGGCCCCAAAGTCATGTATTTAGCTTTCCACTTACAGCGTAGTTGTTGGAAGTGACACGTTCCCATGGTATACTCCTTTGCTGAGGATCCCACTCCCTGGGGATCGGCACAGTCTCTTGCTTGGCATCAACCACATTCGCCTCTAACCCAGAAAAACCTTGCCTGGTCGGCTCCTGGAGTTCTACCATTTGTCCCTTGTGACCTGATTATAGCTTTGATCAATGGCCAGAGCAGCCATCTGCAAAGTACTCAAGGCTTCAGCAAAAGGCATCTTTGATTTCTTTTCAGTGCCTTAAATGTGCTTGTAAAGTCACCTTGAGCACTCAAAGATGACTTCTGTTTCTCTTGTTGATGATCTTTCAGATGATATGATTAGAAAGTGTTTGATACTGGGCTGCACTGCCACTGGGAGGAATGATACTCTTTCTTTTCTGTTCTTTCCAGCCTTTTCTAGATTCTGTTATCGAATGGAAATTTTTTACCGATCTTAGTGTGGTTCTGTGGTCTTTTTGTCATGAAACAGAAAAAAAAGCCCTAATGATTTCTCATCCAAACACCCCAGGCTGTTACATAAATGAAATATTCTGAAAACAATTATTTATCATTCGTCAGCAAAGCAGTCCTTCCTCCCCATCTGTGCACGCTGTTCTGACTCTGCCCTTTTCCCCGGACAGTACATCTGAGTGGCAAGCTCCCTGTTTGCTAAGGCTTTGGACATTTGCACTTTTTTTAATGCCACATCTTTAATGCAGATGGAAAATGTTTCTGAGAATATTTTTTAAGGAGAAACTCAGTGTGTTCTTGTTTGTTCCACAGCAACAAAGAAGTGGGAGGGAAAAAAAGAAAAAAAAAAAAACACTGCCACAAAGCAGGCAGTTTCTGAATTGTACCTCAGTACAGCATAAATGTAGCTATGCCAAACACACTATAAAGTGAAATAAGAAGGAACTGAAGTGAATTTCTGTCTTTAAGAGGCACCACATAATTGAAATGGACAAAGGTACAAATGTACCAGATAAGTATTGAATGATTACATCTAAAAGTATTCAAAAGAATCACAACCATTTCTCTCTGTTATGGTAGAGGATGTGCAATGTGAAATTTCATTTGCTTATATGAATATGAAGTATTCTTCAAATTCCTTTCTACTTCTATTTGGTTTTGAACTACCACTAGTTTTATGGTTGATTACCTAAGACATTCTTTTCAACACGTTACAACTCCAGAGAGGCAGGAAACAGCAGAGAAACAAAATTATTCTAGACCATCATCAGAAACTCAGCCATGCATACTACAACCACAGAGATAGGGAGCAGGAAGGAGATGTATTTTACTGAGTCAAGTCAATATCCAACTAAAAAGGAAAAAGCTCTCTGTTGCCTACACATTGGGAAAGTAAGAAACACGGGAAAATTGATTTCCCTCTGGTATTATAACCTTGCTATTCGGTGTGTTGGGAAATAACGAAAGAAAGGGAGAAGTAGAATAGCTCAGATTAGACACCCTTGGAAAAGATGGCCTACAGGTTTAGAAGCATCATAGCAAAACCAAACATTCAACATGTTTCTGCCCTTTAAGGATGAGCAAAGCAAAAAATGGCCACAGAGATGTAACTAGCTATACTTTAAAAAAAATAGGATTTCAGTTCTCAAAACTGATACTCTTTGAACAAATGGGGAACTGTCCTCTCTTACAGTTTCAGCATCAAATCTCGCTAACACTACCTTAAACTGAAATAGGAAAAATGCCGTCTCTTGTGTCTTAATAGAGGATACCACCTCCCACGTTTCATTTTCTCATTTTTTACATACAAGTCTTTTCCACCATAATCGCTAATTGACAAATTCATCTAGATTTATGCAAAACTAGATTGACAAAAATTTTATATTGGCTACAAATGTCAGTAAACACAATGACAACATGGAAAAAGTAACCTGGGCAGTTAAGCAGCCAATCAACTCTGGCATCAATAAGAGGATGAAGGGAAGGAGAGGGGTGTAAAGAAGGAGGAAGCGGAAAAAGAATGGAAGGACGAGATATTAACATGAATTAAAATGGGATAAAAATCTACCATGACTTAACTCAAATAATCCAGCTAGACAATAACTCCTTTTGTAAACAAAATATATCTAACCTGGACTTTAATAACCAGTTGATCTGGGACTAAGGACAGACAATTAGTAAACATATATAAAAAATGTGTAGGAAATTATACTGCACTGAAATTATACTGAGATCATGCTCAGTGCAGAGAATGATTATAAGCAAACCCCTTCTTTCTTGGCATTAACATTCTCTAGCGTTTGTGTGTTAATGAAATTTCTAATGAAACAAAATCTGCAGGCACTGTTAAGACAAAGGATGATCAGAACAAATATAGCAAGAACTGGATAACCTTGAGGACAGTAGCAATATGAAGAACATTGATTTATGTGAACAGTGTTATGAAATGCCAAGTCATGTGTTCTTAGTCGCATGGAAAAAACAACAACAACAACAAAAAAACCACCAAAAAAATTCTACCAAAAGCAGAAGCCACTGCTGGAAAATGAGTGAGGAAGGGGAAGACCTTACTGTAGTGTTCCAGGAAAGACAACCATCTGTGGAAGTTATGCAGTTGTGAAAAAAACAAAAGCTGGCTCTTAGGAAAAAGGCAGGATTAATACCATAGTGTAACAGAGATTTTGTTCTGCGATACTGTTTACGGTACTAGTTACTCCTAATGAAGAACTAGCATTAGCAAGTTCTACATTTCTCTTAACATACTTTCGTATGAGAAAGCTAAAAGATACTGGCATATTCCGTTTCATGAGATGAAGCCTAGGAAGAATAGCGACTGCTTTCTTTAAATGTATTAGGAAGGTCCCAGCAGGGCTGGGGAAGACATTGAACTAAAAAATACTTGTTGACAAGCACTGAGTCTAATTTCATGCCTTCACAGCTATGAAAACACTTGGGAAACACTTGGAGTAGAATATAAGAGAATTTCTAAGCGTCACAAGAGAGCAGTGGTGAAACAGACATTCACAAGACCAGAAAGGCCAGAAACCAAGCTACTTTTAACATGCAATTTAACCAGTTTAAAGAAGTGATTGTAACTTGAGTACCTGCATTGAAGGACCCAGAAAGCCACTTTCAATCTTATTCACTCTATCTGCCTACCAGCACTTTCATCTGAAGTGATTAATTAAGATTAGACAGATTAATGTTTTTAACTGAACAGAACAGCACATATGAGGAGCAATAATCTTCTAAAGCAGCACGAAAGTGCTTGAAAACACAGTTCAAGTATTACTTCTATCCACATTCTTTAATGACCTTTGTTACTGCAATGAAAAACAGGCTAAACATTCAGTATCCTGATTTAAATCTGTTTTACTTTTGTGATGCTGTAACAGAGCAAATAGAACCACAAAGGAGCTCTCCTACAAGCATCCTAACTGCTACGGTGAAATAAACTCCTACCTTTTCTATGATAAAGTACGTACCGTGCTCTTCTTACCAAACCGAACAATAGTTTCAAGAGCTAAGTGCCCTGTGTTCCAGGATTGTTTCATGAAGATAACTGATCTGCCTTCAAACTTCTACTCCAAATCAGATTAAAGGAAAATTTTAACCCAGAGGTCCCACATTCTAAGTCTGAACGAGAACAAGTGTTCTCATTTAAAACCAGGGACATAATTTCATTTTCAGTTTTGCATAAGGCCTGACCTGGGAGGTATTTCCTGGGAATATTTCCCAGAGTGGGACCTCCAAGCATGACAGGCAGGGAATACCTAGTTTGTGAATCCCCAAAAGATTCAGGCATCTCAGCAATGCAGAGTGATGGCAAGTCTTTGTTGATTGTTCAAACAATGCTGTAAATGGGGAGAAAGGATGTTCTCTGACTCTCCAGCTTTCCATCTTAGATACACAACTGGAAGAAAGTCGAGGTCCTTGCTACAAAAACAATTAAAAGACACTGGCATAGAAAGCCACATTCTCAGTAAAAATCTCTGTAAATCTGAATACAGTTATGCCAGTGGTTTTCTTGCACATTAAAATCAGCCTACTCTACTGGTAAAAGGCTG
>VXAK01001093.1:24114-44016 GCA_013399435.1 Arenaria interpres
TGGCAGAGGAAATCTGAAGAGGAACAGAGCAAGATGTATTCTTCATATCCTGGGTTAATACTCTAATCCCTTCATGAAACTTAATTCTTCTTGCTTCTGCTCAACAGTGCTTTGTCAATGAAGTATTATTTTATCTTCATTTTAGAAAGCAAACATTTTCAGGACCTTTTTCACAAAACATTTAGACCATATTTGTGCCTCCAGATTACACCAAACCTAGTAACATAAACATGTGTCAAGCGTGCCTTTTAATGTTGAGAGAAATATCTGTACCATCAGTACGTCTTTTGCTGATAAATCTCACAGAAGAGCACAACTCTGAGCTGAATATGAACCAAGGCACAATTCTCAGCAGCATTTTATTAACTGTGTTCCCATCAAGTCTTCTTAATGTTTAGACAAAAATAAATTCTCCCCCCACTCCCCCCAGCTCTGAGAGCATGCTGTATAATTCTGTAGTAATTAAAAAAAATATTACAATTTGGAATCTGCCAACAGTCAAAATATTATGCCCTGCACATACTCCACGTAGGGTCAGGTGTGGATTTAGTGCATAAATTGAGAGGTTTCTAGCCTTTTGTCTCTCCCCATCTACCTGATCAGAGCCCTTCTACAGCTGCTAAAGCCTGGCGATTTATACAGCCCCCTTTAGAGAAACAAGGACTGTTTCCTGTGTGTTACATACATCTGACTGATAAACTGCGTCTGTAAATCCCTGTAAATCTCTTCAAAGAAAAGAGAACAAGTAGGGGCAAGTTATTCCTATAAACACTTAGAAAGTCCTACCTCCTTCTTTTCAATCTAGGCAAGATCTCCTAATCTTATATTTTGACCATTCCTGTGTATTGGGATCTCAGAGAAAAGGAACACCTTTTGGCACTAAGTTCTTTCTTCAACCACTACATGGGTACTTTTCAAAACATTGTTTTCAATCAGTGTGGGCCACCAGAGATGCTTCAAAACAAAGCTTCCTGGAGTGGACAAATGCAAGGAAAAAGAATCCTTTGGCTCCCCTCGATGGATGTCTTCCAGCTTTTAAAAAAAACAGAGTGTTGAGGAATATAAGTTTGTTGCAAATGGAACATGCAGCAGCATATATTGTTTAAAAAAAAAACTCTAGGCAGCTCATACTCGTCTCCTAATTTTAAAATTTGGAGGAAAATCAAAGAAATTACCCTGTTACAGTATCTAAGTAATAATGGTTATTTTGGGGAAAACTTCAGCAAAACTGTCGTGAGACCAGAAAAAAATTACAGCTCATGTTTAGTTGGGTTATTTTGGTGAGGAAGTTTGTTGTTTTGTTTTGTTTAATACCCTCAGTATTTCCATATCTATATGTATACTATAGTCAAGAGTTTTAGAAGAATTTTAGTAGTTTACAGAGGAAAAGGCATGAGAGTAGATTTACAGCCAAGGTTTAAGTGCACAAAAGAATCGTGGTAAATACTAACCTAGTTGAGTACTAAGTTTTCTAATATCTTTCACTGCACTGAATACATTTTTCCTACCAGTCTGCCAGACCAGGGGCTTCAACACATACAAACCCACACCTGTGCTATCCTCAGCAAAGAGTCTGTTCATACTGATGGTGAAGCTGAGCACTCACAATGCTGACATATCTTTAATAGGATTTTGGGGTGCAATGAATACCACAAAAGAAGACAAAGGCTGCAGCTAGCTGGGATAGAAGCTCTGCAAGGTACATTATCAACACAGTGTCTCATCTTGTCAGAAAGTGAAGGAAAAAAGTGGTACAGTAATGAAAATGATTGGTAGAGCAGAGTTTTAATCAAGCCAAAACAGCCATTTTGAATAATGTATTTAATTCAACTCACTTGTCCATTCTTATCCATAATGCAAATCCATCGAAATAAAATAAGAAGTCTTCCCTCTCTTCATGCCTCCCTCATACTTTTACCCTGACTTTCTTACATTTATGATGAAGTAGAAAAAGTTCTCTTTCATCTTCAAATTTATTTAAACAAAAAAACACATTTTGATAATTTTTAGTGGTTTGCAATTCATGGTGAAAAGCTAAACCAAATTATCAATGCAAGAGCATGCAAGAACTACCAACTTTAAATACTTTTTAAGTCAAGACACATGACCTATACTTTTTCAGAGGAAGGAACAGCAGTTCATTATAGCAGTTAGGAATAGTCAAAATTGGCATAGAGCCTCTTTCCCAGAGCAGAGCTATTTCAATTTTTATAAAATGATTTAAAATATTTTTATACAGCCTAGACTAGTGCAGAAAAATATAACAATATATTTTGCATAATGCAACCTTGAGAACAAAGAATGAAAAAGTGAAAGCTTTTGAAAAACAACACTGTGACTCAATGTATTACAGTCATTAGGGATGATAACAGAGTAAGTGCTCTCAGAGAAACACTGTATGCAATAAAACACATTACAGAACTGTTGTTGCGTACACCAATCTATTTAATCTATTAATCTGTTGTTAAAGAAAGAGAAACCTTGTGATATTTTATTTTATGATTTCTAACAATGCAAAACAGTCTTCAGCTTCTTCTTTTATGATATGTACTTTGAATGTAGACTAATTATGAGGCAACAGAAAAAGAAAAAAACACAAAAAAAGCAAACCCTAAAGCATTAAAGTGACTAAATAGAGCATTATGAAGTAAGCTAAAGAAAAATTCATGTGTCAGACCAAGCATAGCTACAGTGCTAAGAAATCTGCACCACAAAAAACTGGCAGGGAAAGTAAAGTTTGCTATCAATAATTCAAAATAACTCAGATAAAATATTATTTCTGAGAAAGCTGAAAATCTGCCCTTGCGTGACATTCTACAATTCAAATAAGAGCTGGAAATTGGCACCGTTCCTTTCATGGGGCAAAGCTGAAGGCCAAAAAGAGCTTTTTTTATAATACTTCCAAACTTAAAATCATGCAGAAAAGAATACTTGTAACAAATACTATCGCAGCAGTGCTAATAGTTCTTATTTTTCACTGCTATGTAAGGGACAGTTTTTCAAAATCCCGTAGATATTGCTTTTCTGACAAGTTCAAGTGGGATTTCAAATTCAAAATAGCAACTTAAGCAGTTCTGATATCACTAGCAAAGAAAAAACAGCGCTGAAAGACAAGAGAGCAATGCTAATGGTAGTGGAGATCGACCGAATCCAATTCCCTCTCAGAGTTGCAGTGGCTCTGCAAAGCTATGGGCAATAAGCAGCCACAGAAACTTATCTCTGCCCTGGAAGGAGGGCCCTGCCCTCTGAGCTGTAATTACAGGATTATAGACACAACAGAAATGATGAGAAAGAAGGTGACAATTTCAGATAGCTCCTCTGAGTAGAGTGGTAGTATGAAAACCATGTAACACTCTCTTAACTCTGGCACTGACAGATCATGATTTAGTCAAAGACAAAACTCAAGCCCACGAAAATACAAAGACAAATTTCTTCTTTAAGTGTATGCACATACATCCTGTTGAATGCAGTGTGAGATTCTCCTTCAGATTTGCATATCTGAAGGCAGAATATCACTCTCCATTAACAATATCAGAAACAACCCAAAAAGCTTGCAAGGCTATCACACTCTATAACAGACTGCATCTCTTTATCATGAGCTTCACAAGAATCCTCTGCACACACTGACTGGGAGTCACAAACTCTCTGAATTAGTTACTGAAACCATGTACTGCTGCTAAACCCACTGTTCACTTCTGCTTCTTGGAAGCAATCCTGCTGCATGACAGTTGGAAACATCGGTGGCGGCAGCCAGCAGAACCAATTTTAAATACGTGGAAATCTGGGAACAAAACTGCAATGTGATAAATCTCTCTGCTGAACAATAATATTGGGTTTAGACATGTGTCGAGGTTGTTAGACATGCTAATATATCTACTTTTAAATTAAAATAGATTTATTGCTAATTATAGAGTTCACTTATGTATTTCTTCTTCTGCTTATTCACATAGAAGATAAGCTTCCCTTGTGTGATCTTGAGTTGGCTTTAGCAGAGGATAAACAACAGTGACATTTCTACAAGTTCACCATTAAGTCTGAACATTCAGCTGCAAACTGCTATAATCTTTCAACTGTAAACTGCATATAGAGTTTCTCAGTGTAGCTTTATATGAAAAAAAAAGCACTTGCTTTATTGATGTTGATGTCTCAGTTTGAGATGAAATGATATGCTCAGTCTACACAGAATCTGTAATGTGCTCTCTTCTAATACCACTTCTCAACATCTCATGAGTATTGCAACCTAAGTTCCAACTTAGCTCATTTGTCTTACCTCTTTTGGGACTGGTTATCTAAAGATATATAGATATTTTTGCCTTGTTTCTGTTGCGTACAATCCTTGAATAGTTAGGTACTCTCTAAAAGCACTAAATACATTTGTTAAAGCTAAAAGGCACAACCATAAAAGAAGTAAAGGATAAGAAAGGTAAGATGGTAATGCATTTTCTAAATGTAATACAAGATAGGAAAAAACTTTTGTAGCTGACAAAATTTAAAGAGTCAGAAACCATACAGAAACTTCAATCTCATTAAATTTTGTTGTTTTTTATATTGCTCGTAAAAGAAACATACAAAATATTAAAGAGAAAACTAAAATATATATGCCACTGATATTTCTTGGGAAGAAGCTCTGCATTTCTCTGCTGAAGGATAACCTGTTGTGCCATCTGCATGCCAGCTGGGAAGTCATGGAAAACTGGAGAATTTGGCTATTATTTCATAGTAAAGGAATTCTGACTCACATGAATCAGAATTTTGTTGCAGATTTCCATGCAGTGATTCCCAATTTTCTGCTATATCTTTCCACATGTAGGTCTCTAAGTAGTTCTTTACATTAGACAGCATTGCCTACTATCCTATCTCTGAGTTGAAAACTCAGCCACGACATCAGGTTCATAATTTAAATCCCTGCAAAAAGCACACATCACTCTGCAGTAAAATCTTCTGGTACAATAACCTTGGCTTTAGACATAAGTTATTCAAGCCTTTCTCTGAAGTAATATGTGCTCCTCTAGAAGATAACACCCATATAACACAAAGCAGCAGCTATGGCAGAAAAGCTCAGAGGAGCACTTTATAATTTTAATATTTTATCACTGGGAAATGTATCCTTGTCTTTCAGCATTCACTTCACTTCTCCCTTTCAAAAGAAATAAAAATAAATAAATAAAAGGGAGAATGCTAAAAAAAACTACAGGACTTACAGAACAATCAAACAATATGAGCACAATGGTGGAGTGACTCAATATGTAATGAACAACCTCGGAATAAAGAGCTAGTACATCTCCTTCACTTATACAGACCATGACTGGAAAACTGAAAGTTTTACTTTCAAATATTTTGCAAACATGTTCCTTATTCTGGTTGTGAAAATTGCATGTCTATTTCACTCAGATAATGTCAGCATTGAAATAAAGAGTGCATTATTTCAGCTTCTTTCTCTAAAAAATTTATATTGCTACCACCCAAGACACATTGTGTACTACAAATAAGTCATATATACAAAACATCTGTAAACCAGTTGTGTCCTCTTCATCAGGAAACAGAAAAGTTTATTGTTCATAAATTTCTTAGAGAAAATTGTATAACAATGCATCTCAGAACATACGAAACACCTTCCTCACAATCTTGCAGGGATGGGGGTGGGTGGGTTCTAGTAATTCAACTATGTATACAAAAAAGTATAAGAAGATTAAAATTTATTGCATTTTTCAAAAATAGCTAACTTACAACTCTGATATTACATTAAATTTAATAGAGAGTTTTAAACTATGGAAGAGAGCTAGAACTTTCTAAGGAGACACACGGATTTGGTGAGTGCTTAATGAATTGTCAGTGCCTGAAATAACTAGTGCTTAGTTCTAGTGAATACGTTGGACTGTAAACGTACCCTACATTGACATTTTTTATTCCAGGATGATAAAGATATAATGTTTAATTAAATAATTGAAGAACTAGGAAGTATCTTCTCCACAAAATATACACTGCTTTAATGCACAACTTGTGCAGACAATACCGCTGCCAAAAGCACAGAATTAAGGAAGTAGAGATTATCATAGGTAAAATAGTACTAACTTTGCCCACAGGCTACCTTTTTATGTCTTAAGAGAGTTACAACTACAGTAGCACTACCACCCTATAGAGCAACACTTGTCTTTGGAAGATCAGTCTTGTTTCTCTCAGGAGCCTGTGCCTGTTAAATCATGTGGGTCTCAGAAAATGGCGCGTAACTCTCCCCTCCTCATCCCAGAAATGGGTGCAGTAGTCAACCTCCAGCAACTGCTGGACACAGGTCCGCATGGAAACTGTCTTCAAGTCAGATTGTGGTGGTGTTTAAGCAACCTGCATCTCCCACACCTTCCTCTGTCAGTGAAGAACTTGTGCTCTGGATGATGAACTCATGCAGAAACTGCACTCACTTCTCTAAATTCTTAATCTATACTCTCTCTGACAGATTGAATCCTGTAAAATCCTTTCTTCTCACAAAATGCCACCAAGAATATTACCAATTACTTGCCTATGTGTTCAGGGAGACATCCAAGACTCAGAGAGTGGAAGGTATTTTCACCAGTCTGGAGAAAAGAAGTTCTACTCAAGTTAAAAATTAATGTGAAAGTCAAAACAATCTTCAGTAGAAAAGGCACATTCAGTTTTATGATTGCAGCTTATTTAGTAATTCTTACAGAAGAAGCAAGATAAGAGCCCAAGCTCCTATTCCTCTGGCTTTTATGAGTCAGAATAAGAAGGCTCATTTTCCACAGGGAAATGTCAATAGAAATAATAAATTTAAGTGGATTCTTCATAAGCAGAATTACTCTCAGATCCAAAAAGGTGAGAGAAAAAAGTCAGTAAAAACCCTCTAGTGCAGACCTGAAATTATTAAGTTTCTTTCCAGAACCTTTACAACAAAGCAGTAACCCATAAAATTCTAACCCTCACAAAATCCTGAGACAGAAGTAAAATGAATTCTCTGTGTCCTAAAGCAGGAGTCATGCTTTAAAAGCAATCAAACAGGGAGACAGTTAACAGTCAGAATAAAGGCAAACTGTGTAAAGCATAGTAGAATAATAGACACAGGTTATTACTTGCTAATTCAATTGCGATCAGAAATTTTCATCCATACTGACTGGAATGCAAGGATAGTTGCATTTCCTCTCTATGTCACTGTATGATTTCAATTAGACCATTTACTTTCTATGCTTTTTTCCCCCCATTAAACAATCTACTCTATTCCTTTCTTACTCTAGCAAGCAAAATAAAAAGCTCTCAAACACATAATTTCTTTCCTCTTCACTCTGCTCTAACAGAGCTTCACCACTGCTAGGAATGAAGTATTTCATCACCTTCTCTTCATTTCTTCTACTTTCTGTCTACAGAGAGCCTGACATTCCCCAAAATGCATCAGAAACTTTTTAAGCAGCATATTGCCGTGATTTTGGCTGGGATGGAGTTGACTTTCTGACTAGCAGCTGATACAGTGCTCTGGTTTGGGTTTGGAATGGGAACACTGTTGATAGCACACCAGTGGTTTTGGTCATTGCTAAGCAGACAAGGCTTTTTCTGCTCCTTACACCTCCCTGCCAGCAAGTAGGCTGGGAGCGCACAAAAGGTTGGGAGGAGACACAGCTGGGACAGCTGATCCCAACTGACCAAAATGATATTCCATGCATGACATCATGCTCAGTATATACAGCTGGAGAGAGAAGGAAGAACCGGAGGGACATTCAAAGCAATGTCTTCTCAAGTAACCATTACAGAAGATGGAGCCCTGCTTTCCTGGAGATGGCTGAACACCTGCCTGCTAATGGGAAGCAGTGAATGAATTCCTTGTTTTGCTTCACTTGTGAGCACAGATTTTGCTTTGCCTATTAAACTGTCTTTATCTCAAACCATGAGTTTTTCCTGATTTTTACTCTTCTGATTCTCTCCCCAATCCCTGCCAGGAGGAGCAAGCAAACAGCTGTGTGGTCCTAGTTGCTGGCTAGGGTTAAAACACAACACGTGTCAAAGTGACTGGTAGAGGTCAACCACGATTAAACAGCTGTACAAAATCAGGAATACTTTTTTCATTTCTGATGAGAGCTGAAAGCACTGGCAGTAGCTAAGCAGATCAGAAAGGCCTTCACATTGATGTAGCTAAAATCTCTGCTATTTCCCACCTTCCCTCTCCCCTCACGCTTCTTCTAAGCTGAACACAACGCAACAAGCAAAAAAGAGAAACTGCCCCTTTTTGTGCTAGTATTGAACAAGTTGATTAAATCTACTGTAATCGTCCAGTACAATAGATGAAATATCCTTGTAATTGACTATTGTCATAAAATCAATATCTCTTGCTTTGCAAATAAACATTTCAGCTTCACTGTGGTGTTAAGGGAACACTAAGAGATAGGTATCCAAATACGTAATTCCACCCTACTTACATCCTTTCAAATACCACTGTCATATTAACTGTCAATAAAGAGCGAATACAAACAAATAACACAGATGATCTTAAAGCTCCAAAGCACCTGAAGTACTGTTCTCAGACTTGAGACTTACTACGCTAACATATTAACACCACCATTTGCTGAATAAGCACATTGATACTGACCTATCATTTCACTTTTCATTTTACTAAATGACCATTAATTGTAGTTAATAGGTGGTAATGCTTCACCCCTCTGTGGCATAAAAAGGAGGGGGGATGTCCATGTGATAGATTGTGAAGTCCATGACAAATTTTGCAGGGTTCAGAAATGCATATATCACTGCTATTGGTAAAACAAAACGTGAAGGGATATTATATTTCAGTGAGGTCGAGACTGTCCATACTGTCATCACTCTTGTCAATGTATGCAGTACTAATTGCAAGCATGTTTGAGTATCATCACCTGGTCAGCATCTCCAGGGGATGTGTACAACATCTGAAATATAAAGAAACAAATAAAATCTCACCTATAATGAGAATCCCACCTGCCACCTCTCTCCCACCCCTCACTTCTGACTGCAAGCTTCATGATTTGATATTTCCAAAAGTAAATCTTTCAGGACTCAAATTCAACTCCAAGTTAAAGGAAAAAGGGGAACCCTATTTTTCAGTATTCCTTGGAAGCACCTGTCTTGCTGTTTCCAGGGGGTCTTAAATTATATGAAAGCTTGATTTAAAAAGGAGAAAATAAAAATACCTTGGAAACATTTAGAGCAATTCAATCAAGTTCATAACTGAGCAGCCATATCAAGACCACTACTGATTTCCTTCTGTGGTCATAAGCATCACGAATGACAAGCAACACAAATACATTCACACATACATACATATGTATATATAAAGGTAAATAATATATGCTCCTTAATCATCCTTCCTCGATGCATCCTGTTTTTGCTTTGTAGGGCTTCTCCCTGAAGTTGTGTTTTCCCTTTTTTGCAGCCAAATACTATGTTCGATCCCTGTCAAACAGACTAACAACAATTGGGTTTCAGTGATTGAGAAGTATTACATATCACCTAGTTTGTTATCCTTGATTTTACACAAATCTTTATCATCAGTAACTCACGAACTGTACTTCACTGCTGCATTACCTAAGTCAACTTGCAGATTTAACCCAGAAAACAAAAGCTGATCAGGATATTAATGCCATGACACCCAATTAATACCCAACACTGATCTGTGCAATTTAATTCCTAAGAATCTTAATTTTTACCATTATTTTCATCTAATTTCTCCACGCTATTTCCTTTACTAACTCCTGTAACTCATATGGTAGCAATAAATCTATTATCTTATCTCAAGTTTCTGCAGCAGTTGGTATGTCCATAGATTGGTTATTACTGAACAGCAACGAGTTTATCATTTGTAACTGTTTTTCCCTAGAACAGGAAGAAATTTAGGGGGTCAAAAGCACAAAAGAAATGAGATATCAAAACCAGGAAAAAAAACCCTAACCAATATACATATAAAAAAAAAAATCCAGTTTGATACTGATGTCAATCATGCATCATATAGCAATTACTTCGCACTAGTCTACTTTTACAAAATACAGTTCTGCAAGACCTGTAGATCCATGTACCTTTAAGTGCAGTATGGGCACCAGTTACTGAAACCTCACAAAACTGCAGTCTAAAGACATTTGTAAGGCAGAATGAATTCTTTCAGTAGCACAGCCTCAATTAGGATTCAACTGTCAAATTCTTAGTTCTATGTGGTTAATCATAGACTACTTCCAACTACTTCTCTTGATTTTGACTTTCCGGGGGAACGTCTACTCCTCACATGCTTGCCATGATCTATAGAAAGACGCTGAGCTGCACTGGTTAGTGGGTGGGAGGCAGTATTATCAAAGAAAGAAGGGCAAGCAATTGTGCTGCTGATTGGTTCTGAATTGCTTGATTTTGTTTCAGTAATGTTTTTATTTCCAGATTTATTTTTGTTGTATAAAGCATATAACGTCATTTATTCTGTAGAATATACTTTTATTTACTATTTTTAAAAGTATGTAGTATTTATCAATTAATGTTTTCATGTTCATATTTACTCCTACAAGTTACCTAAGCAGATGTACATGTATGCCAAACAGGACATTGAATCCTGTACTGAGTAAATAAGATGCTATTTCTGACAAAGATGGATAAGAAAAATACAGATAGTGGGTATGCAAACATGAAAAAATGCATTACACTAATATACATTTTTTCTGTTGAAGAACAGTATTTTTAAATTGTAGAAGAGAAATTACTAACTTAACGTGACTATCATAATTCTTGAAATTGGCTACAATTTATTCCAGTTTTTGCTAATCATGAGTTGTACAAAGTACTGTGTACAAAGCATAGATGAAAGAGACACGTATCATGTAGAGCATCTTATACATGCACACTGAGAAGTAACCCCTAAGGATATAAAGCTATGGAACTTCACCGTTCACCTGAGCCCTGTATGTCCAGAGTGTCAGAGGAGCTTCTCCACCCCAATTCACAGCCAGATCTCAAGCTAAGCTGCCTTTAACAAATCACCTGTTTGCATTGCAGCTACATACCCCATCTGAACAACTATTCCCATGTGAACAGTATTTAATTGAGGACAATGAATAAAGATTTAACAGATATTTTTAGGACTAATTCACAGCATACAGGCTTCAAATTACAGATTCCTATTAATGTCAATTGACTTTAGGTAAGGCTCCTGCAGAGTAGGGAGAAAAAAAAAGGATATAAGACAGACACAGATTATTTTATGTATAAAATGCTGCAATAGGGAGTTAGGAAAGGGAGATCACCCATCTTATTCATTTAAATGCTTTAAGATAGACCTGACTTGGACAAAATACGAACAGTTTATTTTGCACGTTTTATTCTTAAACATTGATATTTTTCCTACTCAGGCAACTAGGCATCTGTGGAGAAAACCAGTTTTGCAGCTGTTTCCCCCTCTTTTCTTCCCCCTGACAGATAGCTCTATTGACATTATACCTAAGCCAGTAGAATTGTTTTTTTTTTCCTTGGACAATGAAAAAATAAATTACTCAAAACCGCCTCATTTCACATTCCAGGTGTCATGCCTGGCCTCAGCGCTCTTCTCATCTATTGCATTAGGTTTATACCATCAATCCCTCATTTCATATCTGGTCCATTTTAGACACCAAATACATATATTACTTTAAGATATTACTAAAGTAGCAGCAATATTATTTTGAAAATGTGAAGCCATGTTCTCCTTTAACATTTCAGAATCAGTATCTATGTTTCAGACCAATTCAACTTTAGTTAAGGTTCTACTGAATGTATGAGAGAAGCATACAGGGTTTTGGCTTTTTTTCTTTAATAATGAGTCAAACCTAATGACTACAACTAACAGGCATCTAAGTTAACTCCAGCTATCCTGCTGAAATTCACACTGTTTCCTCAAGGGCTACATTTCCTCCTTTGCCAAAGTTAGGATGTTCAGTTATGGCCTTTCTCTTCCTTATCTTCATTTCAGACCATTCATAACTTTGTTCCAAACACAAACAGGAATGACACTCCAAACCTGCTGACATATTAGCTGCATCATACTAGCCAGAAGAACCGAAAGCTTGATAAACTGTATGAGACACTCAAAATTGGAAATCTAAATAGAAAAGTTGCAGAGAGGCTGCTTTTAGACATTCAGTTGGTCCTGACCTGTTTCTGACATAATATCTTTGAAATTTCTCAGTAACTAGATCTCAGGGGCTACAACACTAATTTATACACTGCCAAAAAAAAAAAAAAAAAACAAAAAAAAAAAAAGTGGAAAAAGAGGAACTTTCCTCAAGACCATATTTTGTTGCAGAATATGTTTTTTAATAAACAAAATTTGTATCCATTTAAGACAAGCTTCAGTAATCTTATCAACGTCCCTTTTCCATTTTAATACGAGTAAGATTAATTTCTGTAGTCAGTTATTTGCATTTATGATCAGTAAAGCTATTAGATTTGGAAGATACTTGACTCTGACCTGCAGAACAGCCTTAGATGATTCTGTACACAACGCCGTTATCAGACAGCCTATAATCTGAGTCTCACAGAGAATCAGAACAGTTCAACTGATTTTAATCGGTCTAATCGGGTCTCTGCTTTCCACATACTAAAGCAGATAGTGGGTATCATTTTTAACATTTTGTATATCCAGAACTGCATTTTAACACTTCATGCTGCAGTGAAAGTTGAATCAACACATAAGCTATATATGAAGGATTTGTTTGTATTGTGTACATTTATAATTTAATTTAGAAAACATGTACCCCATTGCTTTTTCATGTTACCTTGGCTATACCTTCTTTTCTCCAAGAAACAAGTTATGACTAGTTCACATTTGAGGTGGACAAAGAGTCTGCCGAAAAGTATCAGTCCTACCCTGAATACAGCAGATAAGCACTTATTTTCTTATCAAATATATATCTAAGATATGTTGGATCTGTCCCTGGAGCCATTTCCTGTATTCAGCAATTTTTTTTTGAAGTGATCATTTTGCTGTAGAAAATGCACGTTTTTTCTTCTTTTTTTTCTTGTTTGTTTGTTTTGGTTTTTTTTTAAAAAAACAAAAACTAAAATTACTCCCACACTTTACTTAAAAGTCTTTTATATATAAACAATAAGACAACACATGCTGAAACTCAGTAAATTAAATTCAGAGCATCAGGAAGGCATTTACTTGATTAAATCACAGGTACTTTGAGGTGACTGAAAACACTGGCATAAACCCACAAGGTGAAAGCATGGCTTGCATAGCAGGCTCAGTACAGAGCCATCTCAGAGGCACAGCAGTGGGTCTGATGGATGCTGTGTCCTTTTTAACACATCCTTACCCAATCCTGAGCCCAGGCATGGAAGCAATGGCTATTCAGACACAGCCCTTTGATAAAATAAGGATGACTTCTCACAAAATCAGCCTGTTTGATAGGCTTTGGTGGAGAGAATTTCTAGCAGTAAAACCAGTATTTTGTAGGATTCATGTTTATAAAGCAAGAATTTCAAAATTCAAGGGTTTGTGTTTGTTCTCTTATGTCAAATCTGGTGTTTATCAGAGGAATCTTCACCGTGAAGAGCACTGAGCATCTTTTTATAAATGTTATCTTTCACATTATGAGTGTCTGCATGTCAATCAACACTATTATCTGATATCAAATCATGGTAAAACAACATGATGGTTTCTATTAACCACCTGGAAAGAACACCTTTAAAATTTCTTAATGTGCAAGGATAGTAATAGTCTGCACAACTGCCTCCATGAGACATAATACTTTGGGAAAGATGTCTGAAGAGCTTTTTAGAAATAACAGCTCAACAGAAAAGTCTTAGGAGGTATCTGGACTTCAAGTCAGCACTGCCTGCAATATGAGGACAGTAGGAGAGAATGCTGTATAATGAAACAAGCAGGTTTCTCAAGAGAAAAATACAGAAAGGTACATGAAAATTATCCCTACCATGTCTTGAATGGGTATGATAGTTCTGTATAAGCCAGTCCCAGTATTCTTATTTCACAGTATTAATTTCACAAAACATATTGCCAAGTATCCAGTTAAATGCCACACAGGGAGAAATATCCAACTGTTTGGTTTTCATTAGGTTTGGGTTTTGTTTTGTGGCGTTCTTTTTTCGTTGTCTCAATATTTCAGTATTTTACATATAAGCTTTCCGATATTTCAAGCGCTGACCACAATTCATCACTACTGTCATCAGTTACGTATGTTTGTTTAACCTAAAGCTAGAGCTAGTGACTCTGCAAAATCTCTCTTATATGTGGTAAATCTCATTTCTAACCATAGACCAGGAATTTAGCAAATAATATCAGCAGTTTAATACTTTTCTTGTTAAGGTTAAGTGGTTTTCCCCTGATACTCTTCCAAGCTGACAAATGAGAAGACTAACCATATGAATGTCAGTACTGCACTAAGGAAGCAGGCCTTCAGAAGTTAGATGGAGTCTTATATTATAATTATAACCCACATTTCACAGAGAAATTATATTATATATTACAATCCATATTATATTATATTTTATTTATATAGTATGTCATGTATTATAACTATATAAAGATAATATAATTCCATAAACATAATTACATAAATAGATTGGTTGATGTTTTATCGATATATTTTTATTACAATAGTTATTATATTATAATCCCCATTTCATAGAGATACAGACACTGAGATAATAACCAGCTTTCTCAAAACTGCTGTACTTTTCACAATTTTCAACAGTCAACAATCTCTAACTTGTGACTCTGAAAGCACGCAATTATGCTGTTGCTGTTGATCTGTCTCAGCTTTTCATTTACTCAAATGAAGTAATTTTCTAAGTCAACTAGTTCAATTATGACTGCAGTACCTTAACTCTCAATAACTTCTCTCTTCTTGGAATAGCAGAGAGCCTCCTAAATTCAGAATGCTAACACCTTGCTCAGAGGGCTAACCGACTACAGAATATGCAAAGGCTTTGCATAATGTGTGTTAGGTAACAGAAGCCATGCACTTGGTGCAAGCCTACAACTAGGTATGTATGAAAAAAAAGTTCCTTTCAGGTCCTTTCTACGTCATGTCACCATTCACATTTCTGACCATATGTAACTCAGGAACCTGGACACTTGACAAACATAGCCCTCCAAGCCACCCTTCTCCCTCTCAGCATCACTCCCCTGTGAACCAAAGGCTCATTACCCCCTCTCTACCTCCCCTTGCAAGCAGGTATTAGTCCCTGTATTGCCATAGACAATAGATAAATACTTCATAAGACACCAGAGGTAGAACTTTCATTGACAGGAAGAGAACTGTTGCCTTAGATTGCACAAATAACTTTTAAAGAGTAAACCTGAACTTCGGTTGTACCTGCAACACAGGATCTTTCCTAAACAAATGAAGAGCAAAATAAAGCATGAAGACCAAATAAAATTGCCCTAATATTTGCAAATAGTGATCAGGAACCCATGAGCAATACTTAAAAGTAAGCAAGCCTTTAAATCATGAATAAAATATATAAAAATCAGTGACTTTTGTGAAGAACAAATCTAGATAATGCTTGAACATGGAAATGGTAATGCTATTCTGTAAAAGAAGCAATAGTAGACAATCTGGTGAGTAGGATGGCCATGACAGACAGAGGACATCAAAGAAGAAGTGAAATTTTAAGGAACCATTTTTATTAGTTGTACTTAAATTATTATTTTTCCTGTTGTTTCTTGCAAACAATAAGAGTGAATAAAGATATAAGTAGGAAAGAAAAGCAAAACAATAAAAATAACCAGTAAAAGTATTTACTTTTTTTCTGTCACACACAAATCACACTTGAATTCTAGTAATTCAAAAAAGTGTTTGCAGCAAAACTTAAATACCTGTGAATCTTGGCTTAAGTTTTAGCTAGGTTACAGAGTGAAAAGTCTGTGAATCTTACGAATGCATAAAGAATGACTTGGAGTTACCCACATAAAACGGGCTCTGCAAGTTTCACATGCTGTCAGGAGGAATGAAAACGAAAATTCAGTGCTTCTGGCTGTGATTTGCTTGAAGGTTTCAGGCAAAGCTTGGCACAGGTGTGCTTAAAAGAAGAAAGTGCACATCCAAATTCTGCCTCTTAGCAACAAGATATAATCTTAGTATTTGATTTAAAAGGCAGGTGATGAATCACAAATCTTCATAAATAAGGAGATGGCAATACACCCTCTTTGCATGGTGTAAATGTCATGAGAGGAGGAGATGGAAAGCGAACTATCACACAGCTAAGCCACGACCATCTGCACAATTAATATATGTTCTAAGCAACGAGGGAGTAGGAGGGAAAAGCATCATCACTTATGACTATGTAGTCATTAGCCAAGATCCTAATCTTCATTAAACAACCGAATTAAAACTCACCATTTACTGAAGCTGTCACTGTGGCTCCAAAACAACACTCTAAAAATGGTCCCTCTGGAGTTGGATGAAAATGATGCATTTTGAAGTAGTTAGTAAGCAGAAGCATGCCATCAAGATAAACTGACAACCTAATGCTATTAATCTAAGGCAACCCTCCCTCCCCCCTTTATTTTTACAATTCGGAGGAAAAGAAAAATAGAGCACATAGCAAATTTTAGAGGGAAAGGATGGCTCGTGATAAACCAGGTCTGTTATTGAATGAAAAACTGACCACAAAAACACCAAGGGCTTTCCAAAAGATTTAGACATTGTACACACTTTACATTAGGAAATTGCTGAACATAAAGCATGGATGAGCATAAAATGATAAGGCAGAACAGTAGACTTAAGCTAAGTCAGAAGGGGAGGATAATGTGTTTTCAAAGCAACACAAGGAAGCAGGAGAACTTTGTCAGTGATAAGAATATATTTAATGAATTACAAGTGAGGGGGGCAACCTCTCAGTCTGCCACTGACAGATCTCAATTTACCTATACAATTTATTTTCATTACTACTCAGTATTGAAAATAATACAAAAGTAACACTCAAATGGGGAAGGGGAATGTTTTTGCTAACATTGACCCTTTTTGCCAACACTGAGAGGCACTTGTTATTCTAAATGGATACTCTCCCATGTTTCTTGCTACAAAATGGCTTCAGAAACTTTTTTAGTAGATAAATCCTCTGATGCAGAGTTGACACCCTGTTCTCTTAAATGATATCACACTTTCAGGATGGAGGACAAAAGATTATTTTTCACACTAGGCCTGAAATATCAATGTCTTTTAGAAAGTGCTTTGAACATCATATTTTCCAGAGCTGGTAAGAACAGCTGAACAACAAATAATTGCAAGGAACATAACTTCTCACTTGCTCATCCCTGTCAAAACTAATGAACACAAATGAACCCTCATTTTTTGCTCATTTCTGTCAACTGAAATGGAATTTTAAAAGTCTGAAAATATGAGGATACCTTATTTCTATAAATACTTCTGTTTTTCTACCATATGCACGACATTAAATTTGTCACATTCCCACTCCATTTTGCAGGCGTGGGAAATTCAGGAATATAGTAGTGATATTCTGAGATATTTGCTCAGGCCCAGCAAACTTTCTAGGTTTATCAGCTTGGCCATCAGTAACATATCTAGTACAAGACAAAACACAATATACAGATCCATTACTTAACAAAGCAAAACTAAAAGCCATTTTTGCTACTAACTGTATTGACAAATGCAGCTTCATAAAAAAAAAAAAAAAACCTAAGTGAGAAAACCTGTTTTAGCAATGTTTTGGTTTTTTTTTTTTTTAAGATTAAATTATAATTATCTTTCCTTTCTTAAAGCTATGTAGTTCAGGCATTGCATCTATTAGTCACGCATTTCCTAATTGCCTTACAATGATCTAATATCTATACCTTCCTCTGGACAATTTCTAATAAGAACTTGTAATAGATATAAAGAATAGCAAGCATAACACTTAATATTTACTTTCATTCCTGACATTAAACAAATATTAGTCTCCAAGCCCTTCTTCTTGTGTTCAGTTCTGTGGTGTAGAATTCCCACTGCTAACAACATCAGTGCCTTTATTCAATCTTACCATTATTTCTGTGGTCAGCACACAGCATATTTTCCTAGCAATCCTAGGAAAATCCTAGATCACAACTATAGATTGTAATGAAATTAAAGGTCTATTGAAATAAAATGAAAAAGATGAAGCTTAAAGAAAATTAGGTGTGGTGGAGCAGACAATATGTAACGAGATAAGGCAGATGGAATGGGAGTCTATCTCCTTCAACATATGAAAAATACCTTCGGTACTCGTGGAAACAAAATATTAACACAGACAAAGTAAATAACATAACACCACAGTATCAGATTTTGAAACATCACTACACATAATGTTTTCAGATGGCTTTGGGAATAATTAACGTCAAGTGTTCGATATAACAAAAGAAAGAGTGCCAGGATATGCAAATGCATTAAAAGCTTTGGGTCTGTACAGTTAAATCAAAAAAGCAGCAGAAGAGACATGATGACAGGAATCCTGACTTAAACAGCAAACGGCAGACACTGTTGATTTACGTGAGTCGGATGCCACATGCAGCATCAATAGGTACCTACAGAACCACCTGTGCAGGGGGGAAGGTTTCTTCCTAGTCCTTGCGTATGAAAAACTTTATACTCTCAAACAATGGTATTTTCATCTCTTCTGGAATTGTAACTTATACTCATGGCTCCTCAGTTGTTTTGTTTGGTTGGTTTTCTAAGCTAAGTATTTTTAAAACATCATAATTCTGAATCCTGCAGGATAGGTATCTGGAAAAGACTTCAGGACCCTTTAGAATCAAGTTAAGGTTTATGTATTATTTTATTAAAGACAAATATAACTGCAAACTAAGATCACCTTTGGGGGCACCAGCATCCAACATTTTATCAGTATCCTTCAGTCTGAACTGCATGCCAATTATTTCCCCAAAATTATACCGTGTCTTCTCTATGACATTTAAACATCTTGCACTAGAAGCTGAATACAGAAGGCTATGAAAAAGTAATTAACCTTGCCTATATCTTCAGCACCTCTTCTTTCAAAAGGAAATAAACTACTCTATTCAATTGGGGGTGGGGGGAAAGTTGTTTAACATGCAGCAATGCCCTTACA
This sequence comes from Arenaria interpres, assembly GCA_013399435.1. Lineage (NCBI taxonomy): Eukaryota > Metazoa > Chordata > Aves > Charadriiformes > Scolopacidae > Arenaria > Arenaria interpres. The sequence goes on from VXAK01001093.1 coordinate 43,162, forward strand.
CAAGTCTTTCTTAGATAAATGTTTTAGCTCTGGAATGTATTTTCTTGAAGGCATACCAAAGTTACACGAAAATGACTAATGGCATATCTTTCTTATGGCTACTCTGTTACCTCTTTAAAAATCTAACAGCAACAGAAGTCATCTTCTCTGTTCTATGTGACAACTCTCCAGCAACACTAACGCTATGAAACAATATTCAAAGGCATTTCAGGATAACCATAATGTAGAATTTGAACATTAGAATTATACACACTTTGGAGACACTCTTGTTGTAAAACAGCCCACAGACTAATGTTTAAAGATGCACAGTGCTTTATTCTCAGTTGTTAGCCAAGATTAAAATGTAGTCTGGGATATAATTATGAAATAAGCTTCTAATGTGTATAATTAAAAATAAAAGGAGAGAGGGATGAATATTCAGTATGTGCCTCCTTGCCTTTGTCTTGTTTCCCCATCTTGTGCACTGATTGTCATCTCTGCTTTTTACATCCATAACCAAATGGAGCAGATACAAGCCATATTTTAGAGAGAGAATGATAAGATGAAAACACAGATGATGAAATCTCACTGAAAGGATTGAGCTTATCAGCAAGGTCTAAAAATAATTTACCACCTCAGCTGACCACATACAAACACACTGTCGTTATCTGAGTTCAGAGGATTTCTAAGCTCTTTCCAAGTGATTTTCGTTGCCTGAAATTTGTAATATTTCGGTAAAAATATCTACAAGTAGATTCTGAGAAGCCTCAGCATCATGGTAAATTTATGTTTTGTTCCTCACCCACATAAGCAGAAGCATTCAGAATTTTGTTGCAATGTTTCTTCCTATGTAAGTATCTCAGCTATATTGTCTTG
>VXAK01001094.1:2059-13772 GCA_013399435.1 Arenaria interpres
TTTTTTTTTTTTTTTTTTGTTTTGTTTTTGTTTTGTTTGTTTTGTTTGTTTGTTTCCTTTGCCTATGCTCAGTTGTCTACTATTGTGGCAACAAATACAACATGAAGTAGCAAATTTACTCCCTGTGGTTCACCTTCTTTTAGCTCAGGTGGAGCAGACATAGGAAGCTGAAGTCAATTTTCACTGCTGTCATAATACTTCAAGTGGTTGCAAGAGATGACTGAGCTGTAGTTTCATGTGATCAAAGATCTGTTAAGGCATATTAATAATTGTTAAAGTTATGTAAGGTGATTTTTTTACTGTAAGAAAACATATTTAACATGTTAAAACTAAACCTCAGCACAGAAGCATTCTTTACAATTTATTGAACAGCATACAGCTGTTTAAATAGTGATAAAAAATTATGTTACTGCCCTAAACTCTTTCCATGTTAATGAAAGATTTAGCCAGCTTAACCTGTTTATTGTACCAACGACACACCTTAGTATTTTGTTACTCTCTTTCCAGTCAACGGTTGCAACACAGACACTGAGAACTTATCAACTCATTTGAACAAGTGTCCAACAAAGGATGGACACTTCATCAAAGGTTATGAAGCTTTAAATTGCAGCTTCTGGCATGTGCAGAGTTATGTTGCGCTGCATGCCCTGTAAACCCAGAGTGTCTGCCCAAAGGCACTTTTTGAAAGCGTGCATCCTTTTGGCTTATCTTGTGTGGCTCTTTTGGTGGCAGAAAACTCACAAAATTTCATGATCAAATATTTAAAGGAGGAAAAGATATTTTAATGCAGCTAACCGTATTGAATCTGATATTTCTTCTTAGTGCATTTTTTCACTTTGTAACCATGTTTAAGCATTTTTTCTCATTTTTTTTCTAGTGCTTGGTGAACTCCTCTGACCATATTTAGAACCTCTAACATAGATAAGACATCAGTGCAAGGAGCACTGATCCAAACCAACCTCTCACAGAAGAGTTTTTAACAACCAACTGGAGCAGAAGAATTAGAATTGTGGATATTTGGAGAGGCTTTCCCAATTGTTGTGCAAATTAGCAACTTCTGATCTCCTACCAAAAAACTTTAACACACTTTAGCACACATGCAGCGTCTGAGGTTAAGCTTGAATATCATGAAACAATTAACGTCTCAATTGTTTATTTCCTCGTTAGTTACTGAGATATTATCTTGGAAATCCCCAGTTGAGGACCAGTTGAGTCTCTTTGGAAGTCCTCTAGTATTCTTCCTGGATTGCTCATATTTGCCATAGCCCCTTCAAAACAATAAAAGGGGCTGTCACTCCCTTCTGTGGGCTTTGAATCACGCTATGCAAGACTGGAAGGCATAAACTTCTAAAGTACACCAGGCTGCTTTTCTTGGTTATACTGATTAAACAACTTTCCATGAGTTGTTGGAGACAACTACGGTGGACATTTGGTTTTTGTCTTTTTGATCTTATTTTTTCTGATTTTTTTCTGGGAGTGACTGTATCAAAATCACTTAGGGGAATAAAATAAAACTTGATGGGAGAGAGTCTGTGTTGACTTTGGCTTCCATTTATTGAAGCATATGGAGGAAGTGGTGGGTTCTTATTCATTGACACTCAGTAGCTTTTCCGCATGAAATTTTCACCAGTAGAAAATCAGAAATAAAGCTGGACTCTGTTTTGCCTCCTCTGCTTCACTCTGAAGGGTACCTATCTGTGGAGGATAGGCAGCTGTGCAGGAGACGGCACTTCAAAAGCTCTTCATGACCACATTCAGCTGTATAAGGGCTACAGCAACATTATCACTTCAGTCCAGATGAAGAATGTGTGTTTGACGGAAGTCTCATACTTCATCCCATCTTCCCCACCTTTGTTTCGTATTGCACAGTAGTCTTGAAGCCTGACAACTGGATTACTCTCAGATGAAATGACACCAAAGATGCCCTCCAGGAGTTAGTCTAATCTACCTCAACTGCTAGCGGGCATTTGGTCCGGACACCTGGGCTAGAGCTGGTTCTCAGTTACTCTCTCCTTGAGCATGTACAAATTGGACCCGGGATCTCAGCATCAGCTGTTTCACTTCCCAGGTCCACTCAAGCCACTCCTAGCTCCTTACTACTGCAGACATCGGTAAGGCCACTCTATGCAACCTGGAGCATGTCTTGCAAAAGGTGAATGAATCTCATATATTGTGTGTAACTTCCACTGGTCATAGTAGTACAGTTGTGACAGCAAAACAAGATCATAGTTATTGCACTGGGGATGTGTGTCCTAGGAAGGTGTCAAACAATTCCAGAAATGCTGACACGATGTTTTCAGGAATGAAAATAACCAAATACATGAGTGACAGAACTCACCATAGTGCATGAAACTGCAAGGAACTGAAAAATGTAGATGCACCTCAGCCACCTTGAACATTTGCGCAGACCTTCCTTCTCTTCTGCATACACACACACACGACCCAACAAGCAAGGAAACACATTGGTCTGACTTACTTTAATAAGTAAAGTCCAGCAAACAGATATCAAGACCTGAATTTTTGCCACTAACTAGGGAATCCATCTAGAGAGGAACTAGAAATGGATTTTAGGCCTGAACTTTGCCTGCTTGTCGGCCTAAGTCCTCACCCACCTGCTATTACAGGAGGAGCCTGTGAACATGTGAAGAAACTCTATCGACATCTGTATCGTCTCTGTTCTTCCTCCATATCAATGAGTCAGGTTTTCTGTTTCACAGGATGCTGCTTCTTCTAAGCCTTAAGTAATGTATGGGAAAAGTTAGTGAATCAAATGAGTATTAGGGATGTCAGATGCTTTTGAAAACTGCCCTATAATCTAATCATATCACTTCGTTTAAACAAAACACTTCCAAGTATGCTTTATCACAAAGCAAATATACCCACGCAACCACGGGCGCGTTTTACTAGTATTCAGCACAGTGCAAATCAGCAAGTAGGTCATAATTTCAAGAGAATGAATGTTTGTCAACTGTGTTTGCATTTCAGTAAATACACAAGGGCTAGACTTAGAAGTGATTTTGACAGCAAGGAAAAGTTCTTCAGTGAGAATCAAGAGTGAAACAAACTAGGATGTGGAGAAAAGTACTGAGGGATTTGCACTGGTTTTTAATGCTCATATTCAAGAATTTTCAATAAGAAAATATTAAAATTGTGGAAAAAAAAAGCAAGTAGCAAAAGGAGATGATACAAAAGCAAGAAATACAGCAGTAGTATTTACAGTCATGGCAAAAAAGGTGAAGGCAGAAGTTAGAGGCAAATGAGAAGGCAATCAGTAGCACACAAGGTTGTACTTCCATTATAATTAACAGAGGCAGCAACTGCTCACAACTGGTGTCATAAACCCACTGGGAATGGGATCTGGTCATAGCAATCCGTGCTGCAAAACACCACCACACATCTGACAGTAAGTGTCCAAGTGTCAATGTTACATCGGGAGGTAACAACCCAGTGGGAGCTGAGGCTGAGTTTGGGATGCAGGACGCCTGCATCTCCTACTTTGCGTGTAAACACTTTAACCATGGGCCCCTCTCTAAAAGGTAGGTAGCAGAGAGCAGCACCGATTTTGGCTTTGCTAAAACAGGACATAGCAAGTCTTTCTCTCTTTGGCAAGAAACAGCTGAAAGAGACCTCAAGGAAGGGTTTTGATCTTTCACCTTTTGTATTTGGAGGTGCTGTGGTGCTGGGGCAGCTCCCCTGTGCTTAATGCACCCCTCGGGCAGCTTAGGGTGGAGGTTTTCTTGGCTTTGTGTCTACTTTGAGATGCCCTTCCTTCTCCCTGCTCTGGCTCTGTGTAGGCAACCTAAACATGTAATGGTGTATGTACTCAGCAATCGGCAGAAAGTCAAGCACTGGCCCCACCTGTGCCCCACGCTGGCAGGAATGGTCTGTAGATGTTCAGAGGTGTTGGTGTGCGGCTGTTCTGTGCTGGCAGCACCTTGGGTCATGTGCTGAAAGGGGTGCTGCTCCAGCTGTGGGTAGAACAGCATGTGACTGACTGTGTATGGAGGCACCTCTTCTCTCCAGGCTTTCGATTTCACAGTCATAGAATCATAGAATGGTTGGAAGGGACCTTAAAGATCGTCGAACTCCAACCCCCCTGCCATGGGCAGGGACACCTCCCACCAGACCAGGTTTCTCAAAGCCCCATCCAGCCTGGTGCTGAGCACTTCCAGGGATGGGGCATCCATAACTTCTCTGGGCAACCTGTGCCAGTGCCTCACCACCCTCACAGTAAAGAATTTCTTCCTAAGATCTAATCTAAATATCCCCTCTTGCAATTTAAAATTGCTACCCATTGTCCTATCGCTCCACTCCCTGCTAAAGTGTCCCTCCCCACCTCTCCTGTAGGTCCCCTTTAGGTACTGGAAGGCTGCTACAAGGTCTCCCTGGAGCCTTCACCTCTCCAGGCTGAACAACCCCAGCTCTCTCAGCCTGTCCTCATAGGAGAGGTGCTCCAGCCCTCTGATCATCTTTGTGGCCCTCCTCTGAACTCATTCCAACAGGTCCTTTGTGCTGAGAACTCCAGAGCTGGACACAGTACTCCAGGTGGGGTCTCATGAGCGCAGAGCAGAGGGGCAGAATCACCTCCCTTGACCTGCTGGCCACACTTCTTTTGATGCAGCCCAGAATGTGACTGGCTTTCTGGACTGTGCGCGCACATCACCAGCTCATGTTGAGCTTCTCATTCACCAACACCCCAAGTCCTTCTCCTCAGGGCTGCTCTCAATCCCATTCTCCGTCCAACCTGTGTTTGTGGTGAGAGGCAAAAGAATGCTACAAAGTCCCTATTTAACCTGTGATGCACCACTGCTCAGCATTCTAAAAGCCCTGATTCAGTTCTTCTTTCTCTTAGGAATCTCCTACCTTTACGGTTTTGATTTTCTAGGGATGACTGCATAGCTGGTAAGAGGCACGTATCCAACATCTCTATAAAGTATTATTCAGAAATCTAATTAGAGCTATCAAATATGCATTCATATTATCACAGTAATGAGAAACACATATTCCAGGATGTTCTGGGCTGTACAATGCAGAGCAAGTACATTTCAACAAAATGAAGAAGAAAGGAAGAGATGAGGCTAAAAATAATAGGTGAATCTCTCACACGGTTCCTTTTGTGAAAGGTGTTACTAATAAAACAGCTACAGATATATTTATTGATAAATGTTTTCTACCGTTTTATTCTTATTTGTTCTGATAGTCCTCAAAATAGCTCCATTTGTATGTACGTTTGTATTGTGTTCCTCTCTTTTCTTCTGTTACCAAGTTTGTATCTCTTGGTGAAATTCAGAGACCCCTTTGTCTCTGTGGGCCTTTGAGTGGGCTCAGGAACCCAGTGTTTCCAAGGTCTTTGCAGGACTGGAGACTCACAGTGCCTCTGAGAGGAGCTGCAGTGGAGTTGTATCCACTGTGAGGGGAGAGGATTTCACATATTGTGCTTGGACAGAGATGATTTGACCTATACCTACACCCTGAATACTGGGAAAGACTTTAGAAGCTTAAAAAGGTGGAAGAGTTGAAAGAGATGAACATCTACTATGGAGTTAGGTACAAACTGCGGATCTTCAACACATTAAGTTTTTAAAGTGCTCAGCTGTAAGAACATAGTCTTAGGATATGAATTAACCTATGTCATGTAGAAACTGCATAGCTAAGTCACTGGTTTGCTGAAGTCAGTATCTCAATAGTGAGTGATATTATCTGATTGTAACTACTGACCTGTTTTCATAAAGTGTAGGTCCCAACAGGAAAAAAAAAACAAACAAAACCAAAATACATTTTAATTGAAGACTTAGCGTATAATCTGACCTGATTCCCCGAATATTAGTTTTTTAAAGTGAAACTAGAGGCTTGTTTCCAGGGGAAATAGTACAGAGTTGCAAGAGACAGACTGAGAGACGATGAAGCTGAACCTGTCAGCAATTACTTGATTGAAAGACATTCACAAAGAGAGAAGAGAGTTGCTTTTTAAGGTGCATATTTAATTGCCCTTATCCAGGAAAGAACCCTGTCTCTGAGACCACCTTAGAGGAACATCTACAACAGATGTCTGAAGCCGTGGATGTAGTTACATTTCATAATTACTCAAAGCCATAATTACTTTTTGCATAACTTAATTTTACAATAATTTATAGCAGTTTGGTACTATTGATGTAGTAACCAGTACTGTGCTAACAACAGAAGTTGCTAGAGAAGCTTTGGAAGGAACTGCATCTAGGTGGCATTTTGGCAGTTTGTTAATCCAGACTCCCAGGATTCTTCGATAAAATATTATTTAGGCACACAATTGGCAGCTTGAAACGAACCCAGAGATTCTGTTGTTGGGTTGGAGTTTAGCCAAGGCAAACAAACTGTAGTTGTATGGTGTGTGCAGTCCCCAAAGCCAGCACGGGATTCCAGCATTTCAGAATCCTTAACTGAGACAGCCTTTGTAGCCGTAGTGTGCCGAAACGGATTCTTAATGTGCACAGAAAAAAGGGAGTACACTGAAGAGATAAACTTAGCAGAAAGGGCTGGGATGGGTGACCAAGCAGGACAGCTTTTGATCTGCCCACTGAACAGCACAAACAGGCAATTGCTATCGCGTGCTGCTGAAGAAATCGGTTGTGAATTGTATTGTTTTCTGAAAGCTAAAGGTCACATTAAAACCAACAGTCCTGGGAGTCAACAGTATGTTACACGAAAAGTCGTACAATTCATTAAAATGCACTTAACTTTGGTGCCTTTTTTTTCTCTGTTTTTAAACAACTAAAAATATTTTACAAGCCAGAAACTGACAGCTGACACGAATTCTTCCCTGAGATAGAGATCCTTAGTCTACTGATGCATGCTTGCCAACCAGGCTTGTCAGTATTGCTAAATTTAACATTGGAAATAGAAGAAATGTAAGTACTGGGGAAGGTGTGGTGCAAATGGACAAAAGCCAGAAAAATATAGAAATTGTACTACATCTTTCATATGCCAGTCTATCCAGATAATGCAACACACTTGCGGCAACAGAATGCAGCAATGTAAGCAATGGGTTCATTTTTTTATTACTATTTTCTTGCTTATTTGCATAGGAAATGTAATTTTCCTTAACATCTGAGGTGTTGAGATTCAGCTGAGGAGGAATAGTGGACAGTCATTTTCAGACGTCATTCCCGACATGTTCACAACCACTTTTACTGTGCTGGCAAAGATAAGTGAAATGGGAGAAGTCTGATGAGCAGACTGCTGGACTCAGATGTTAAATGCATGGCTTGAGGTAAACCCCGGCAAAGAAGTAGGAGCTTCTTTCCCGCCACTTCCTTGGAAGGACATCTTAAAAATCCATGCTTTGTACAGCTAAAACAAAGCTGTAGGTTCACTGCCAGAATATTCTGGTTGCCTGGTCAACAATATTTCACACTGGAGGCTAAACAATGGTTGCTCATTGCAGTGTGAAATGATGTGATGAGAACAGCCGCATGAACTGAGCCCCTTCACTTTCCTGATTCCTTCCTTGCCCATCCTTTCTCTGCTTTCCATTGCAGTTAAAAACACTTGAGAATTAAACCTCCCTTTTATAAATGGGAACCACTACCTACTACTATTGTCAGTCACTTAGAGGGGCCCCACGGTTTGCCCTGTACCACTGTGGGAACTGTTCCTCTAATGGAGTCCGGATATGACTGAGCAGGCAACAAGACTGGGATCTTTCTGGGGTACTGGCTGAAAAGCTAGAGAGAACAGTGAAGAAATACAGAAAGAAAAATTAAGAAGTTTCTGCACCTCAAGATCTCACCTAACAAAGCTGGGACATCATTTTCTCTCTGGAGGGACCTTGGAGGGCTTGGTTCCCAGAAACACCTCATCACTTTGCAACTGCAAATTGGAAACAAATTTTCATCAAAATATGTTCAACAACTGTGGTAAATCAGATCCCTCACACTTCCAAGAGGGTCATTTTTTTTCCTAGCATAATTTGATACAACTTTCTTAGTTGATCCAAGTGGGTATTTTACAGGCAGTGACTACATCCTCTCTGGAAAACTATTCAGATCACTATGCTCTCGAAGTTCAAGTCCCTGTGCTCCTTAGCCAGACAGGTTTCTCTAACTAGGCCTTTGGTTAGAGCAAGAGTTTCCTGTTGATAATCTGTAAATTCATCTAAAGACCAATCTTGTTTACTGCTGTCCTTCACTGAAATGGAGACAACCTGTGACCTATTGCTTTTAAGACAGTTTTCTATGACCAGCTCTGGTGATCTTTCTACTTGCCAGAACTTGGTGGGCAAGGATGGTAGCTTTTACCTACCACATCATTTCCAAAAAGGACTGTGGTGGGTTGACCTTAGCTTGGATGCCAGGTGCCCATCCAGCTGCTCTATCACTCCCCTCCTCAATAGGATGGGATGGGGGGAAAATAAGATGGAAAAAACCTTGTGGGTCAAGATAAAAGCAATCAAATAAAGCAAAAGTGAAGGCTGCATGCAAAAGCAAAGGAAAACAAAAGATTTATTCTCTATTTCCCATCAGCAGATGATGTCCAGCCATTTCCTGGGAAGCAAAGCTTCAGTATGAGTCGGGGTTGCTGCAGAAGACAAACATCGTAAATAATGAATGCCCCCTGTTCCTCCTCCTTTCTCTTAGCTTTTATGGCTGAGCAGACACCATATGGTCCGGAATATCCCTTTGGTCAGTCTGGGTCAGCCCCCCTGCCTATGTCCCCTCCCAAGATCTTGCCCACCCCTGGCCCACAGGTGAGCAGGGGGAATATTGGAGAGACAGCCTTGGTGCTGTGCGAGCACTGCTCAGCAGTAACCAAAACACGGGTGTGTTATCAACACCTTTCCAGCTACCGTCAAGCTAGCATCACCCCTTGTCAGCAATCCTTTGGCAAGGAGCACCCTCGTTATCATGTCGTGAGATACGCTGGCCCCACCAGTATTAGCTGTCCGCATTTAGCAGCCTGGGTGTGATGAATCAAACTTTTCCTGAAAAGTCAGTGCTTAATCCTCTGAAAACGTTGTGAGGCTTGCTATTGATGTCCAAATCTCACCTTCAAACCATAAACTCGCATTTTATCTCAATAAATTCTTAAGTCTGATAGTGATGACAAATTAGCATCAAGAGACCTTCAGGAGAGTGGATGAGAAAAAAATAAATTACCATGGGATTGAGAACCTACATGCCAGTTTAGTACCGACTAACAACACATCAGCACCATCTGCTGCCAGCGTGGGCAAACTGCATGGCCTCTACATACTGTTTTGGGAATATTTTTAGCAGGCTACAAAAATTTGCCTACGTTTCTAGTGTGTAAGTGAAAGTATTGATCAATTGGCTACATAGGTTCCATAACGAGGAGCCCAAAATGAGTCCAGGGTGAGAAGGCAATGAAGTCACTTAACCAAGGTGACCTTTTCATTTCAGTTTGAAGAAACATTAGTGAGATGGTGGAAGCATTTCAGAAGTGATATGCTTAGCTGTGGACAGCCTTTCTGAAACAAAACTCTTTCATTTAAAATTCAGTTACAATTTCTAAGTGACAACAGAGATTTTACTTACCACATTTACCTACCACACAAATACCAGACAATTCAAGTGAAGAAGTGAATTTTAAGGATATATTTGATGTTATAATACCTCTTTAACAATCCAGCTCATCCTTCTTAACAAACACAAAGCAACTGAGACTTCCCCATTACATTTTTGCTTCTTTCTGGATTTTATTTACCACTGACTTCATTTCAGGATCTACGTATTTTAAGGCTACTAGCAAACACAGTATCTTGGCATATTTTCCACTTGCCAATCAGTGTTCGGAAGTTTTAGAGAAAAAGGTCCAAATATTTTCTCTTAATTTGCTTGTAGCGAACAAATTGGAGGTTCATGGGCAGGAATCACTGCTTGTAACACCAGCTGTAGTGGGTCATATTATTTACTCTTTAATGCTTTGATCTGCATTGAGTAATCCTAATTCTACTTCACTCAAACAAAACCTTGCTGACTTTGAAAGACTTTTGTCTTTCATTCCAGGTCACAACCATATAGCCCTCAAGACTGCGACCTCCTTCCTCCCACTGTCAAAAAACCTGCGTGGTTACAGGTTTGCTCGTCTGAAAGAAACTTTCCAGAGCCGGCAGAAGCTCCGTTAGAAGCCCAAGCACTGGGCTGATGGGCAACCCTTCAGTACACTTCAGCTGAATGTTGCTGATTGATCGAGTATTGAAGTGAGCTGGCTTTGGGGCGCACGCCAGCAGCTGCTGTCAGGCAGGGTAACAGGGGCTGGCCGTGCTTGATGAACGTCAGCCTTGTAGGAAGAACTCATATTCAGTTAAACGAACGACTGGAGCGTTGCAAACAATCCTTTGTCATGGTGCTCCAGCAATGCACGGAGTGTTTGTTTTACAGAAAGCATGAAAACGGCGTTGGGTGACTCAGACCCTGTGCATCCTGGCTGTGCTCAGCTGTGCCCTTACCAATACAAAGTGAGATAATGAAACGGCACTTTTGAACTGGTTTTCCTCTGGTTTGGTAAAACTGCTCTATCATCGGATATTTCAGTATTGCCTATAACTCAGGCATCAATAAAAATATTTTCCTCCATCGTCTTGCTTACATGATGTCCTTTCGCAGATGTGATGCGTGCAGCTATAGAAATAGAACTGAGTGGGAAATGGGACTCCGCTTGAGAAAGTTTTTGCAAGAGAATTTTTTTTTTGTTCAAATAATGCTTTTCCAACTGAAAATCTAGCAAAATCTCTCCTGATTTCCTCATAAAAAAAAGCGAAACCATAAGAAAGTGAAGAAAACTGAAGAGCTAATTTTTAAAAGTGGCCCTGTTTCTTACTCTTAGAAAATAACACTTTTAATGGTGATTCTCAGAACCAAAAGCTAGAAAGATGAAAAATGGGCTCTTTTACATACCGTGCATCTCAGTTTTTGTTGCTTGAAACCCAAGCAGTGTTGACCCAAAATTCGAATCTGTAACATGGGCTGAAAAAGGACGGTTCCGAACTTACTTTGAAAAAATTACGTAAGGTGGATGTTGTGGTAGCTCTTCCTTTCCCTGCCTATTTGCTTGGATTTATCTAAAGCCTATCTTCCACCAAAACCACTTTTGCCTTCTGCCTACCAAATCTGCGCTCGGGTTTTCTGGGGTGAAGTGAGTGCCTGAGGGCATGTACAGTCCCCCTGTCCCCCGGGATCCGTAAAACACCTGCACAAGCAGCTCGTCTGCTGGGATAAAGCAGTTCTTCACGCTTTCTGCTACAGCTTCTGCCTTTGCCGGTCACGTTAAAGCGAACGCCTGCCAGGTTATTCCTTCGGGTCCAGTTGCTGAGGGTGGTTGGTTAGGTTTTTGGGGACCTTGGCTGGAGGCGGTGGCCTTGGCCGGGTCTCTGCTCCAGCCCTTCGTCTCAGAGAGCCAGGCCCCAACACCCCAGCCAGGCATTGTTCCCCAGGCCTGGCTGCGTGGTGCTGCCCGACTCCGCACAGCGGNNNNGGTGCGCCCCGCCTCCGCACGGCGGGCAACAGCCTCAGCCCGCCGCAAACCGCTGTCAGGGTCTTCTGCAGCGGAGCGTGCCAAGGCCGCCCTGGCCCCACTCCCCAGCCAGGGGCTGAGGCGCTGGCACCCCGAGGGCACTGCCCGGCCACGGCGGGGGCAGCCCCCGCAGGACACGGCCCTGCGGAGGTGACCCCCCGGGGGTGACGGCCCCGCGGCCTGCCCGTCCCCGGGGCCGAGCCAG
>VXAK01001094.1:14125-24942 GCA_013399435.1 Arenaria interpres
TGGCGGACGGCTTGCCGGGCCGCGGCTGCCAGGGGAGCCTTGCAAGGAGCAAAGGCGCGGGTGGAGGGAGAGAGGGTGATTTGGGGTGAAGGGACGCGTTTGAGTGCTGTGCCCCCGTGTGTTTCTCTGAAGGGGAGAGCGATGAGAACAGCGCTTGGGGAAGACCTGAAGTGGATCGGAGGGCAAAGCCCACAGCGAGCCGCCAAGGTAAGGGCGGGCGCAGTCACACTCCTCCGGGCACTGCACCAAAGAGTTCCCCTCTTTACCTTCTCTGGGGAGGGAGAGAAGGAAACCCTCGCAAATAAGTGATTTTAAAAAAAACACAAAACCAAACCCAATATTATTTTTTCCTTTCCTATTAATCCTTATCACACTTTCTTAACGGTAGCATCTGAAATGTCAGGAAAAGACAAGTTATGGTAAGGTGACATCTGTTGAGCGGAGGAATCAAAACCACCTGTGGACTTCTGTCCTTTGGCACTAGGGGGACTGCTTGCTGTTCAAAAGCAAAAGTTACTGGACCTGGTTGAAGGGGTTGTAGGGATTTACAGAGCTGTCTTTATTGGTGCTGCAAGCTGACTTGTCCACGTTTAGAGGGTGGTAAAGAGAAAAGGGACAAGGAAGAACTCCCATGTACAGTAGGAACATAGGTGGAAAACCTATTAACCACCAACAGTGTGCTTGACAGTAAGCCAGAAGCCAAACACAGGCAGCTTGTGCCTTATGGAGTTGGCATAGATCACAAAACCTGGTGAGACTGCAGTGTGCAGACTGGTGGGGTGGGAGGTGAAGGTGTAAAAGAAATTGACCATTCTGAAAATATGGAAGCAGGAGATGAGCAGCGTGCCCTTACATATGATGACGGCACAGAAATGTAACCACCCGCATGCTGAGAATGTTGCTCCAACAGAAATACTATAAGTAAGTGACCCCTTGGGAAAAACCGTGTTGTTGAAGTGAGCAATGGTAGGGCTCTAGGAGAAGAAATTTCAGCAGGGGGTGAGGGGGAGCTACTGGCCAAAACTCAACAGAATGTGACAGTCTGGCAGTGCATGTTAGCTGGCTGTTGTCTCTCATCTGCCAGCAGCTGCTAGCTGCACTCCATATTGCTTCATTCAAAAGCATCAGGGAAATCTCAGAGGTGGCCTCCTCTTGCTGTGGAATAAGCAGAAGTCAGTTAGCCCGTGCTTTTCTGCGGCTGCTAAAAGCAGCACTCAGGCAAGTAAATGTTTCAGTGTTTTGTATTGAGTTGACATTTATTTTGAGTGATTCAAGACCAGCTTTTAAGAAGGAAAAGGAAGGCTTCAAATTTGGCATTCATTGATGCTTATGCAAACTGTCTAACTTGGTGGCTGCTTTCCAGCATGGCTTCAAAGGGCTTTCCATCGAAATGGATATTGTAGGTAAAATTTTACCTCCATCTAGCCTAAATCTATAAGCTTGAATCTTGGCATCTTTATGCATCCTCCGTTACGTGGCTGTAAATGGAGGTACAGTGTGGCTCATCACCTAAAATAAGTTGCACTATGGAGTAACCAATGATAATTCTAATTTGAAAGTAACCTAAAATTGAGTATACTGAGTTAGTCTCTAGGCTAAGGCCCTAGACTAGACTAAATCTAGACTAAGGGCCAGGTTTCGACAGTGACCATAAATGGATGCCCAAGGGAAAAAAGGACTGAAGTAATTGTGTATGATATTAACTAACTTGTGGAGATAGCATACTATACTGGTGCTCACAAAACTGAGACAAGAAACTGATTGCAACACTATCCAGATCCTTTTGGACAGTCTAGGATCTGATTCCACATAGGTTTTGTACTACTACTTTAATTGAAGTCTTACGGAATCAGAAACTTACCTGTGCCATTTTTTTTCATGACAGTCAGTACTTAACTGCTTGAAGTTGCATATATATACGTATATGAAACATGAACCTCAGAACAGGTGAGCAATGCTGAATTTAGGTAGAAAATAAGAGATGTTTCCAGGCATGTTATTTCATGAGACATCTCACTGTGTACTCTGTGTCTGGTAGGCAGTGTACTGCTAGCTGGCTGCCGGGTCTGTGTGTAGCAGTCACTACTGCACTGTCACCTGCTGCAGGGGCAGCTCCTCGCAGTTTAAAGGCAGTTCCTTTGGAAAAATGCTAGGCTTCTAACTTCCAGGAATGCAGGTGGTGGGTCTGTGTGTGATGGGATGGCAGTGTATGTTAGCTGGTTGAAATTCTGACACCAGCTAACATGCAGTTGCTGTCCTTTTGCGCATACCTTCATCATCAAAATGGAGAGCTGCTACTTTTGTACAAGGAATATTTTGGGTCCACCTGATGATTGCTTTTTTTTTGTGTCCGTCAGGCTCATTTTTGGTATTATAGTGGTATCCTGTTCTTCTGTTGTCCAAAGAATTGTGAGAATTTTTGGTTGATTTAGAATCTGGTTTTCATCTGCTTTTAGATACCAAGGTAACAGGAAGTTTATAAATACTTGAAACAGGTAAATAATTCAAACATTTCAAACAATTTTAAGCTCTGGAACTTTTCTGAAAGCAAAAGAGGCACAGTTAAAAATATCGCATGAGTTTTAAAGTTTGATTTTTTTTAAACTTTTTTTTATAATGATATTTAGCAAATGCAAGTTGGTTGGTATTTTTGGGGGCGAGGATGTTGTTTTGTGTTTTTGTTTTTTTTTTTAACTGAGTAATTAGATGCTGCAAAGGCTTAAAATCACTTTCACTAACTGCCTGAATTCTATATCTGAAAAATAATTATCTTTCTATTCCATAAAAAATAAAGAGAAGTCAACTTTAGAGTTTTTATTCTCCCCTGGCTTCTCAGAATAACTTAGTTTGTGAAAGGCAATACATTAAAACAACTGCACATAGTCTCACCAACCGGGAGACACAATTTGAATAGGACACAATATACTTCTGAAGAATAAAGGCTGGAAGCACATTGATCCTTTTGATTCATTTTACACTGGAAGCTTCTATCAAACATAGTGCCACAAATGACAGTGTCACCTGTCACCACAAACATAGTGCCACCTCTGTCCTCATCCTGGCACTTCAGGCACTTGCAGAATGCAGAAGAAACTCTGTGTTATTACTTGCTTTATCTGGGTGCTTCCATATGTGCCTTGAAACCTGAAGGTCTCCTAGGAAGAGAAACAGCATCAATGTGAATGTTTGCAGAATTAGGGTGGTCCTAGCATTGTGTGTGGTGATTAGGCAGTGTATTGTTAGTTAGCTGTTCTTCTTACACCAGCAACTGACTACACTGCCACATCAGCACATCACTGTTGAGACAAGGATATAAACACTCTTGTTGTAAATGTCGCATTGGATCCTTAGCTGGCATGGGGCCCAGTTCCCCTGACTGAGAGGGGCTGTGCTAGGTTATGCGAACTGAGTCAATGTAGGGTATAAAAACAAGTGTAACTGTTTTTCACACACTGAGACAGCTAATCCAACTGGTTTCTAAAGAATTTACTAAATTATGCAAGTGTTAAGTAAGAGTTTCAGGTGTGGGTTCTGTGTGAATATGTTTCCCTTACACCACTAAATGTTTACTGGAGCATTGATGCGGGGTGAGCAAACGAGTATTTTCTGATAGTACCTGTATTAACAGAGAGCTTTCCAACCAGGGACTGAAATGGATATAGCATATTTGCACTCCCAGGCAATTTTTTGGAAAGAGGAGGTGACGTTAAATGGTATCTGTTGGAGATAATGAGGATGTGTCAGACCTAGGGAGTGAGGGAAGCATGAGATAGGAATGAAGGAAGTGTTAGGATGAAGGGCGCAATAGGTGATGCTCAGATGGAGTCGAAGAAACTTTTAACACTCATGGATTGAACTCTGTTAACCTTCTTAAGAAGACAGTTTTATCTTAAATTGGTGGGATTATTTAATAATCCAACAGATAGATTTTAATCTGTTTCTAGCATTTGTAGTTTAGTATTTTTATATGATTTATCCTACATAAACCGTAAGTTGGTATTTATACAAGTATGTATTCATATTATTTTTTGGGCTTTTGACTATAGATAAGTATCTGTTTGTATAACAGTGTTCTAACTTTCCAAGTCTGTGTAGATTTGGCAGTTAAAGATGCTTTATTTTTACCCTGGACAACTGGTAGCTTGGTTTTAAGAAAGAAGTGATTAGTTTATCAATGCTCTGCTCTAAATATTACATTGGAAGAGCTGGTATGTCACATGAAGAATAAGTAATACAAACATACTGAGGTTTTGGAGGAATGGTAATTAACAGTGAACTTTGAAAAACTTAAACTCTGTGTAGATTCAGGATTGAATGGTACCAATATTAAAATTTCTACAAAAGATGGATGTAGTGGATTGTGACGGTGAAATAAGAAATTCAGTGACTGTTTTGTCAGGCAAAACCTTATTTTTCTATGAATCTGAAGTAAACATAATTCAGGAAGCGGTGAGTGAAATTATTCTGAATACTAGGAAAGATATTTTATCTTAATGCTGGCATTGAGTTATTTAAGATCACAGCGTATCCTGTGAAAAACAGAATACGAGCTTTAGCGAGTGAATCGCAAGCAAGGTGTGCACGCTCCCTTCTCTCGTCATCCCTTCCAAACTGGAAAATGATACTGCACTGTTTAACTTTTATACAGTATTTAAATAACTTGAGTGAAGTTTCCCATATGCTGAGTAACTGTCAGGCAACACCAGGACTACACAAGATTTTTTTTTTTTCAGGTGTTCAGCTAACAGCACCCAACATTCATTTTTATCTACCCTTTCTTATTCAGTGATATGAGAAGCAGGGAGCTATAGCACTGCACGTGAATGGACCTGCATGTTTTACTCGTGTGCATTTTCAAGTAAGAATATCATCCACCATTGTGTCCTGCCACTTAGTTCCATGGAATCTGGACTGCTCCCAGTGAGGGGAGAGGATCCGTATCTTAATTCCCTTCCTGCTCCCTCAAAGCAGTAGGGACAAGTGGCAAAAATCACTTGACGAGTTCTGCTAAATGTTCCCAGGACTGGAACTGTACATGTGTGAGGAGACTGGAATAAAACACAGGACCTCAGCATAAGAACAGGAACTGTTTTGATGGGTTGGATGTGGAGTCTTGTGAACTAATGGCAAACAGCTCAGAGGCTGGTCTAAAACACCAGCAGTCGGCACATTTGGACTAACTAGACCCTTACATAGGTCTTAACTGATCTTTGGAAGTTAGAGTGGCTGAAATTGTCATGCATAAGGTTTGACTTCCAAAGTGATGGTTTTCATTACTGAGGGTGACTTTGTTTAATCTTCCATGTTGGTATCATTATTCAATCTTTTATTTTTTTTTTTAGTGTTACTATCCTTCAGGGATTTTTTGTGAAATTCTCAATGGATTCCGTAGATGAAGGAAGAAATACTTCTTTTTTTTTTTTTTTTTTTAAACTTGCTTTTGAATTTCTCACCTTTTTAATACAGTTAAGTGGTTATCTTTGTTGGAAAATGTTTTGAAGCACTTCAGGTATTTTCAGTTAGTCTTAGAAGAGAACAGCACTACTGCTACCAGTCCTTTTTTCATGTAGAAAGCTACTCTGAGACACTGTTTTCTCCTGTTTCTATTCTCTCAGCCCTCCTTTAAGACTTTTTGTGCCTCTTGAAGCCTGCTGAAAGCAACCACGTACATTCACACAGGCCCTGCCTTCACCCAGGTCAGAAGGCTGGGAATCCATCAGCAGATGAGCTTACAGCCGAGGCACCGTACTTCAGTGCAAATGTATGGAGAAGGCTAGAGAAGTTAAAGGTGTTGCTGTAAAGGTGAAATGTAAAATTAGTCAAAGTACAAAGCAGGCAAGAAAACATTTTTGCAATTTTTTCTTTTAATAATTTTATTTTCTATGTACAGTTTTTTACAACTAAGTTGACAGCTTCACAACTCAGTAATTTCCCTTGAAGGTATTGCAAAGCTGGTATCTTCAGCTATATTGGTCTCTAAAAACCTTGGTATGATACCTCTGGGCCTCATGTCTTTCAGTCGGGGCAATTATGTATTAATGGACTATCAAAATCTGTTACTGGTTATACGGGAAACAAAACTCTTCTGTGCAAATACTGAGTAATTTATCAACAAATCCTCTTCTTAGCAATTTTCCTGCTGATGACAATGCTAATTAGCCATCCTCAGGGATTTAAAAAAACATCCAGGAACTTTATGCAAATGGAAGGTCCATCCTTGCAAGGTACTGATTGCCTTGCCATTCTCAGTAACCTCGGCGGTTGCAGGAGCCAATCCAACATTAATAGACATAGTGTAGCTGAAAATCCTAACGCCAAAAGAAGTAACATTACCTGATGGTTTAGCTTCTAGCAGCGTTTCCCAGGAATGTAGTAAGGCTGTGTACCTGTGCTGTTGAATAGGTTCACAGTGTGAATGTTTTTTTCAGAGGTCTTCTCTTTTTTTCATGATAATCTGCCTGATTAACGATGCTACTTCTGGTTTGATACTTTCTATGGGCTCTTCAGGTCTCCAGAATTTCACAACTTTACCCTCAGGGCTGACAAGGTACTTCCAGAAATTCCATCGAGGCTCTTTCTTTGAAGAATCTGTAAGAATGGCATCAGGTCATTTAGTGATTTACACTTGTCATTGCTTCATTATCCTGCAGCGGTTCTTCAATTATTTATGCTGAAGTAATCTCACTTTGTTCTTTGCTAGTATTCTAGGCATAGATTAGCCTGTTGGTGTTAGCAATCTGAAAAGTGGTGAGTGAGTGATGCTCTCCCCTTATTGTAGAACCGTTTATGAGTTCCTACTTTTACTATGCTCTGCTTCCTAGGGAGGAGGATATGAGGGCTGCATGCTTATTTGGGGAATCCCCAGTTTTATGTTGGTTTAAGGGAAGTGAAGTGGGAGCAGGAAGTCATACTGGTGGTGGCTTAGTTCAGCTGCTTTCATCTCATGAGGCAACACCTTACCGGTATCTTTGTTATCATGAATACCTGGCAAGATAATTTCTGAGATCAAGGCGCTCTCAGGAAATTATGTGGCTCCTAGAGGAGGCAGAAACAGTTTCTCGACTCTGGCATTATCCTTGGAGAATCTCACAGGTTTAGAGGGAAATCTCTTTCTGAGAGACGAACTAGAAGAAAATTCTGGGAGATTTTGGCTGGAGAACAGGTGCCCAGTGGGGAACAGTGCTGAACTCTACACTGATTCTTGGTGGCAGTGGGTTGAACTTTGCCGTTGGACTAATTTGTAATGTCATGCCTGCAAGGGGGCACCATGGCAAGCAAATTGGTGTGGCTAAAGCTCATGTCATGGAGGCTGTGGCCCACCTAGTAATTATATCTTTGCTGAGTTGTTGTGTCTGGGATCAGTCCTGACGTAACATAACACCGCCTCTGAATATTCTTCCAGTGTTCATTAGTGCATATGAGTAACTCATACAAAGTACGAATACTTAGGAAGCTGGACATTATTTGAGGAGAAGGGAGGCTACAAACCTTACTCTGGCCCACCAAAATGACTTACTGCTGTGAAAGCTCAAGAAGCAGTTGTGTGGAGGCCTTGGCACCATGTTTATGCTACCAGTGGATTCTTTTTGCACTAGACTGTCTGACAGTGCTGGACAAACTAGCTAGCAGTCACAGTCATAAGGGGGTGTAGCATGAAGATGTTCAACCTTCTGATTGTCAAGACAGCTACGTGAAGAAAACAGGTGCTTCTTTAATTGAAGATGCACAGTGATTTCATGTGAAACCCCGGAATGCAGCAATAGAAAGACCTTATTCCAAAATATTTAAGTACCAGAGGATCTTTCTCCTTCTTTTTGGTGAACGGCACGTCAGATAAGAAGGGACTGAGTAAATATGACTGTTCTGTTTTTGTATAGGTATTAGCACCTGGTACTGATTGCACTTGTAGAATCTGGATTCATCCCACCCAGCTGGTGCCCATGTCCTCTAGTCTCCTCTAGAGTGAGCTGAGAGGCACCTCCAGAGTGCATTCAGTGATTGCACCGGACGTCGGGCAGCTCAGAGGAACGAGGCTTTACCTGCGGTTTTTGGTGACATGCCTAAGGGGAGGTAGGAATAAACACAGTTACGGTGACAATGGCGGCCACTTAAATGAGTCCTAAATGATATTAATTTCTAAGTATATAAGAGGTATTCAGAGAGGATATGGCAAGAAGCAACAGACAGGTGGCATAAGAAATATTTCATTTAGATGTTGAAATAGCTTTCTGACAAGAGGAGCTGTGAAGAGCTGGGGTAGACTGGGAGGTTTTGGATTCTTCCATACCGTAAGTCTGGAGAAGCACATACAGTACTGATCAGGGGAAATGTGATCCTATATTGGGGCGGGGAGATGGAATACAGATCTTGGCCTATCCCCACCTTATTTTCTAGTTAAAATGAAGTGATAGATAAGTAGTTTGTTCTAATTATCCTTTCTTTCATATGTCAGTGTTTAGTATGGATCAAACCCTTGGCCAAAGCTCAGGCAAATTTGAGTGTGTGGGTTCATTGGTCAACTGAAGAGAGATTCATTTAGCTTGTGAGAGTATGAGACTCCAAGTCAGTAAATGGTTGCTGTAACAGGAGTATGGGTGTGTGTGGGTTTTGCAGGCTGGGCCCTGAAGTGCTCAAGACAAATCAAGGCAAATCAGTTACATATAACTACAGTATATATAATCCTGCTTTACGATATTGTTTATATAAAGGGGGATATATGACTCTGCTAAAACAGGAATCTTCTCATCTGCATGTGTTTATGTAAAATCTTCCAGTAATTTAAGGACGTCTCTCCCCCCTAGTAGTTACATTTTTGTCCATGAGAAAAGTTGTTTTTCAACAATTGTCACATAATTTGAAATGGGATTTTGTAGATGGCAGTCTTTGCACTCAAGTTTATACATCTACAAAATGGATATTTCTAACTGGGCTGGTCACAGTAGTCTGTTTTTATAATCAGTGGGAAGAAATGATGCTTTCATGCTACAAGTCTTCTAACCATATTTTTGATACCCACATTGAAGCGAGATGAATTGAATGCTGAGTGCCCCTTTCTCTCCATAGGCTATGAAGGCTACAATGTTTCCTGACGCACCAACTCACACCAGAGTTCAGGGCGAATACCATGGTTAGAGGCAGTTTGATATAAAAGAAAACAGTTACCTATGAGAAATTTAAAGGCAGGCTCTGCTTCTGATCCTAGGATCTTGATTTTGTGGAAAACAGGGAAGGTTACTCCATAGTTTCCTCTGGCAAAAGATTCTACTTCCTGGCTTGAACTAGGCTCTGATTCTCCGAACTGGTTGCAGGGGAAAGCCAGCACAGTGAAGTGGGAGGGACCAAACTCTCTGTGTAGTTCTTGCAGTGCGATGTAATTTTTGTCTGTGTGTTGGCAGTAACTGGCCACGTTTACAACCAAAGTTGCCTTCAGAGAAATCAAGTTATGATAGTAAGAAAAAAAATATTAATAGAGATGTCATAAAGATTATAATTAAGTATTAAAATGGCATCTTCTACTACCACAATCTTTCCTGCCTGAAGGCTAAATTTAATGTCTGATCATAATTTCATTAAATAGATAAGGATGATAGCAGCTTAAGATAGTTACTTTCAGACAGCTTGTTTTACAAATCCAGTAAACGTATAAACTTAAACTTACACCTTTTTTTAAATATAAGCATGTACAAAGCAGATATTTAGGACAGACACTAAAATCGTATTTACTAGATCAGCTTCCAGAACTCAACACAGCATGCTACTATTTTTAACTGAGGTTAAAACACACAAATTGTATTGATAGAATCTATTGATTTATAATAAAGAGTATGAAATCCCATTTTTCTTGATTTATTAAATCTAATACTTAATTCCTGGAGCAGGCCTGGATAAAATAAATTTCTCTGTAGTTGACTCTTTGAAGAACAGGAATTTAGCACAAATCTCTGACGAAAATTTCCATAACCAAACTTTTTGTTAACCTACAAACAGAAACCTGTTTTTCAGTAAAGATTCAAGACAAAGACATAATGAAGTTGTAACTTACTTTCCCTCTGTACTTCTCCAAAGAAATGATCCTTCCTCTTGAATCCTTGACTTCGAAAGAATAAAAATCTTTGATTTTAGGTTTAAAAAATCTGAGTTGCAGCAGGCAGAGAATGGCAGTACACAGAACCATCGACAGAAAAACAACAAAGACCCTTGCTTTGGGCACTGAGTGTTTCAGTGGATAAGTAGTTGTAAGAGGCTCCATTTTCGAAATCTTAGGAGAGGAGCCTGCGCAGGCCTGGAATGTGAAGGAGGGGCTGAAATACGAAACTCCCAGCTTGGACTGGAAAGAACAAGCTACTCATTTTGTCCCTGTTGCAGAAGTGGCTGTTTCATTTCACAGTGCTTCTGCTGCGCTTCAGAGCTCTTGAGTAAAGGGCAGAAATCTCTCTGGCTGGGAAAAAAAAAAAAAAAAGAAATGAATGAAAAGTGTGTTCCCATCACCTAAGGATGCTAATTGCTCTGTTTAACTGACCCGTGTGGGATACTGCAGTGTTTGCATGCTGCCTTGAGAAGGGCCTCTTCTGTGGGTCTGTGGGGCATCTCTGCCACATCCTCTGGGCCCCTGGGGTGTCCCTGGCAGAGCTGTTACCAGACAGACCTGGAGAAGCAGTTTGGGGCCATCTGTTAGGTACGAGGAGGACAATATGGCAGAAGCCACCCAGTTTACGGCCTCTGTCCTGCCTCTCATCAGCTGCTGTGGGATCACAGGCAGCTTTGTTAGTAAAACATGCACAGGGGGTGAGAAAAACTCCTTCTTTATAGGCTGGCAT
>VXAK01001096.1:0-26607 GCA_013399435.1 Arenaria interpres
GAGGGGGAAGAGCAATTATAAGATCTATTAATGGGACCAAATTGGAGAAGAAAATACTTCCTTAATGATAGAAAACTAAAATAAAATCTCCAGATGTAAAATTTCCAAACTTAGTTTTAAATTGGTCAAATTCATATTTTGTGGTTTGAGCTCATCTCTAGCAATCAAGCTTTGTTTCTTTAATTATTATTTGCTGATACCTTCACAGTCTCTGCAATTTCCTATAGATTACCGTGTAGCTGCCCTCAGCAAGAGTGATTTATGTCTGAGAAAGCTTTCCAGCATTCAGTTCCTGGCTGCAAACATTCAGAAAACTCTCAGTTTAAGAATGTGTTTTCCTATATTCTTCTCTGCTCTGTGTTGTAAGGGATGTCTCGTTGTGTTCAGGAGCTAAAACTTTTTGCTGTTCTGAAAGGCTATTAATAATTTTACCATTCTTACTGAGAAGTGGGAGTATATAATTTGTAGGATGTTTTTTTCACCTTCATTATGAAAAAGAAACCCCCACAAAACCAAACACCTGCTGTTCTTTGGCCTTGCTAGCTGGGTAGATAGTTTTCCTTCACAGCTTTACCTTCCTTTTTTTTTTTTTTTAAATATATTATAATTTCTAGTGGTAACCTGTTGTTTTCTTCTATGTCTCATGCTTCTTAAAGCATTTAAGTTGAACTCTTAGATCATCCCTTGATCATCAAACTACTTAAGTGTGTATTTACATATTTTCACTGAAGCCAAAAAATGTGTAGGCTGAAATCTGTTCCCGTGCCAGGGTCGGTCACAGTGTCTAGCACTGTGCATGCTCAAGCCCTGAGCTGATCCAAATACTTGAGGCTCTGCACTTATGAAATCATGGAGTGTGACTATGAATGTTGGTAGTAAATGACGAGAACTCGATTTAGCAACAAGAAAAGGAATTTCTGAATCTCAAATAGCCATGTCAAGAGATGACTGTATTTCTTACAGAAGAGTTCAGGGAGTGTTCCTACTGGATTTCCCTTATAGGGCATTCCTTTCCTTCTGCAGAGGAAATAACGCTGAGGATGGGATGCGATTCATCTCACAGAATGTCTGTAAACATCTGTAAAAAAAATTTTTTTAAGTCTACGGCCATCATCTAATCTTCCCTTTTGTAATTGAAAAGAATGAGGTATTTCCTTAAGAGTCAGCTCGTTGTAAAATAAATGTCTACAACTGGTCCTACTCAGAAAGTGCCTATTTCTCCTTGTTGACTGCTAAGGAAGCTGAAGTGGGGATGTGAGCAGTTGGAGATTAATCTTACTCCTGGAGTACAGACATTGCTTTTCATGGTGTTCAAAGCTTTAAACTTTAAAGTATGGAGGATAATAGAAAATCAGGCTAATCAATCTCATCTGTAAGATAATTTATTAGTTTTTAACATAAGAGCAATTTTTAAGTTTTCAGCATATTTGTAGTAATGTAGATAGCAAATTATTTTTATTAATTGAATTCTTTTCCTCATTCCCTTTGTGAAGTCTTAATTTCTCTCTCTCTTGCCCCGTGACATAGCTGCAGGATCTTTTCTGACAGCTAAATAGCTCCTAATTTTAGTTGAATAAAGTAAATTGAAAGTATGATAAAAGATTTTTCAGATGCCTAAGGGGTCCATACTGGCTTGATGATCACACTGTCCTGTGGGTAGAAAATTTGACTGTATCATTAAATGTTTGGATACGAAGGCTAAATTCAGCCATTATTACGTGAGATATGGGTTTGATTTTCATAACTTTTAAAATCCATGTTTCATCCCATTGTAAAATGTTGAAGGAGGATACTCTATAGCCTCTCCTTGTAAAGACTATGTCTACATTAGTATTTTAGGTCAGATCAGGAGGGTGGTTTTGAGATGCTACCCCAAGTTACTGCGGAGCAGTCTCAGAATAAACAAACTGGACTACTTGCACATGAAAAGGAGAAATCCATGTCCTGTGGGAGCACCTCTAGTGCATTCTAGCTGCTATTAGACTTTTAGCACAGCGAGTGCTAATGACAGGAGTTCCAAACCCAAACAAATTAGTAGATATTTCTTAGAAGAAGCAAGGACTAGGGGCCTAGAACTGACTTCTCCACCTGAATAGAGTATAACAAATTGACATCAGAATTGTATAACGTTATCTAACGAAAAGCATATTACCGTGCTGACAGAAGTTATATTTTCAGTGTCTTGCAGCCAGTTAGACAACGGTATGTAAAGGTAACCCATACAGATATAAGCACTTTTGTTTTATTGTTGGTTTTGTTGCTAAATACTGTATGAAATCTTGAACATCATCTTAAAAAGAAGCCTGTGCATTTTCAGTCCTTGAGCTGTATTTCAGGTTTATGGAAAAGCAGGAAGCCAAATTTAAGGTTAAGGTACCTGGGTAGGCACTTTGTTGAGTTCCATAACGTGCTCTGGCACTTTGATCATTGAGACAGGAGTTTGTCTAGAGAAAGGTCATGGTTTGTCTAAGAAAAAAGTGGAAAATTTACCTCTCTCAGCTATTACTGGCCTGCAAAGATTTTCTAATGGAATATAATTTCCTTGTCTATTGGTTTCCAGTGTTTTGTATTTACAGACTGAAGTCAGTATCTGCCATACAACAAAATCATTGTTAAAATGATATTATATTGCTTTGCTTTGGAAGCCTCAAACAAACCCCAGCCATCCTGCGAATATTCAATTAAAATTGCCACGAGATTGCTCCTGTGGAAGGAGTTATGAGGGCACGGAAGTAGGCTAAGGGATAGCATAAATTACTCGAGTCCCTGGTTAGTAGCTACACGATGCAGCAACAGCAGCAGCCACTGACAGAGCTCTGTGGGAAAGGGAAGATGAATAGCAGATGCTCCGCTCTAATTTCTTGCTATCAGCAGAGAGCATAACAACAGGCACTAATCCACTGGTTTAATCAGAGGTAATAATATGTCCAGGGAGCTACCACTTCCAAGGCGCAAGTGCAATTGCTGTCATTGTACGTTTGTCCTAGAGGGCTCTTTAGGCAAGTGCATGTCATAATATTTTAGGAGCCAAAAGAATCCAAGTTCATGTGACTTTAATTATCGACATATTTCCCTTTTCTTAAAAAGAAGGAATGGAAGCATCATAAATCATAATGTCTAATCTCATTTATTTTCTCTTGTTTGAGAACAACACTCAGGGCTTTTGAAGTCTGTGTATTATTTGTTTCACGGGGAAAAA
This sequence comes from Arenaria interpres, assembly GCA_013399435.1. NCBI lineage: Eukaryota > Metazoa > Chordata > Aves > Charadriiformes > Scolopacidae > Arenaria > Arenaria interpres. The sequence continues at coordinate 3,200 of VXAK01001096.1, forward strand.
TGACATTATAATAACCCTCAGAACAACTTAGAGAGAAAATTCTGTTGGTTTTGGATATTTTCATTTTAATCCAATCCAGTTTCTCTATGCCATGAAGGAATCTGTGTTTGGTTTAGGCAGAACCATCTTAGATACCACAGTTGCTTCAAATTGTGCAGCTCATTGAGACAAAACAAAAAGTCTCTTGATAATTGATGACTGAATAAACAAAGAGGAAACTGGAGGCAGATGTGTGCTGGAAAGCTCTGTGAAATCCTAGGATGGGATGGGGGAGAGTTTGATTTTGATTTTAATCAGAAGCACCACAATTCTCTCTTCACCCTGATCATTTCCTACTTGACATTTTTTGTTCTTAATCTTTGTTGGGGGAGGGCGTCGCTGATGTTTAATTTTAAGTGAATTTCCAGTAGTAAATCTAGAAAGGTTTTAGGCTGGCAGCTGTGCAGAACTCAAGCCCTCCCTTTGCAAAACAGGCTCTGAAGAGGGAACAGCATAAATCCCTCTACCACTGTCCTGCCAGAAAGCTTCTTCCTCGACATGGAAAGATCATCTGCAGGAATTACTGAACTAATAGTACCTTAGTCCATCTGGTTTTTATATTCTCGCTGAAGCTGCCTGAAGAGTAACAAGATGTGCTGCGGGACCCCTTATTATGGACACATTTAACTCCCTCAGCAGGAGCTACACCAGAAGCACAGGTTCACACAGAACCCAGATGGGCAGAACCCATCATTCAGCTCCTGTCTTTATTTCTCCTGCCCCTACACCTGCTTCTCTTCCACTCAAAAACTTACCTGCTGGGGTACATCAGGAAGTGTATTGGGGTGCATCATGAGGGGTATGACCAACAGGTCCAAGGAGGTCATCCTCCCCATCTACTCTGCCCTGGTGAGTCCTATGTCCAGTTCTGGGCTCCCCAGTTCAGGAAGGACAGGGAACTGCTGGAGAGGGTACAGCAGAGGGCTACAAAGATGATGAGGGGCCTGAAGCATCTTTCTTATGAGGAAAGGCTGAGGGACTTGGGTCTTTTTAGTCTGGAGAAGAGAAGCCTGAGGGGGGATCTGATCAACACCTATAAATAGTTAAAGGGTGGGTGTCAGGAGGATGGGGCCACTCTTTTTTCGGTGGTGCCCAATGACAGGACAAGAGGAAATGGGCACAAACTTGAACATAAGAAGTTCCATCTAAACACGAGAAGGAACTTCTTTCCTTTGAGGGTGGCAGAGCCCTGGAACAGGCTGCCCAGAGAGGTGGTGGAGTCTCCTTTTCAAAGACATTCAAAACCCACCTGGACACATTCCTGTGCAACCTGCTCTGGGTGGACCTGCTTTGGCAGGGGGTTGGACTAGATGATCTCCAGAGGCCCCTTCCAACCCCATATCATTCTGTAATTCTGCCTTTTATAATAAGTATGCATCTAAGCTGTCTGGAGGAAGAGTGCCTTCAAGAAATGCTTGACAAAAACTGTAATTACACGTCAGTAAAAGATGAAAACTTGAGACCCAAATTCAGTAACTTTTAGTGGAAATCCTGTGGCTGGTAACAAGCTTTAGATTCAGAAAAGCTTCTGCAGTGTTATACAGGCAGGGTTGTTGAAGGTCTATGAACTTCAGTCTTTTCTGTGGGATGTGCATCACTGTGTCTCTCACTGAGTTACTCCAGCGTATGACGGGAGTCCCTGGTGACACCTCGCAGCAGGTTAATCTTGGCTGAATAATCCCAGTCACAGAGGAGAACGGGATAATGAGACAGATACATTAAGGTTCACCTGAGGAGTTCCTACGGCAGCTCTGAATCCAATATTTCCAGATGGAAACTGAAATTTTGTTTGTGGGAGAAAATGAGGCTTAAATTGCTCTGACAAATAGAAACAGCCCCTGGGGAAGTCAGAAAGTTTTGATAAAAATATTTTCTAGCCAGAAGTCCAGTTTTCCACCATGTTGCTTGATTGAGCTTATTCCCTTTGAGCTAATAAGTAAGATCTCTACCCAACTGCAGTGCCCCTGCTTCGTGGTAGCAACTTACCTGACAGACAGTGAGACGGAGGTGGGTTAACACATGGAGGTGGGTGACACAGTGGGAGTGATGGAGCTGGTGTAGAAAGCGGCTGTCGATCAGTGCTATTGTGTAGCTAATGAGAGTGCCCTGCTGATGGAGGAGCTCTCTGCTTGACAAGATATAAACCTCTGCTCTTAAGGCTCTCTGCTCACTGATGATCCTGTGCCAACTCTTTCGTAAGAGTGGTTATTACAGTACTCTAAGAAAGGACTTCTTCAGTTGTAAAATAAGTCAGCCAGTCTTTTATTCCCTTTAACTGTTGGCGCAGTCTGTAGCAATACATTGCTCTAAATTGGATTTAATTGGGTAAGGGATGAGAATGAAGGAGGGTTTTACTCATCCTCCCTCCGTTTCAGGTTGGTCAATGCAACACTGGCTCCCACGTTCCAGGCTGCTTTCTCCCATGAGAGCTGGTGCACAAACACTTGCCAGTTGCCCTTTGACTATAATTAAAATAAAAAAAAAACCAAACCCAAACAAACTGCCCCAAAAACCCCAAAAATCCCCAAACCCACCTGTTTTTAGTCAAGTTTCCCAAAGCCAGGCCATCAAAATGAGTGCATTTGTCTTTCTGCCTACGCTTCTAGGTTTTTTTGTCTACATTCTCCCCATCTTCATAAAGCTACCCTAAAGCATTGGCTGGTGTGTAATGTAAGCCTTTGCAGCAAGTTATTTGTAACTTCTCCTCAATTCTTCTTCTCAACTTGTGTCTGATTCTCAGGGTGCCCGAGAAGTGCAAATGTCAATTCAAAGAGGGAACTCAAATATGTATCCACTAAATAAAGTAGCAACTCTGGAACAGGGAATTGGCAGGTTCTGTCTTCTATAGTTATCAAGTACTGGAATAGTCACTCCAGTCCCAGTGGGGCTTTGAAAGCATCTGGATATAGCTTATCAGCCAATTAGAAAGAGAATATGAACAAACTAATGACAAATAGTCCGTGTTCACTCAAGGACTCCTCACTCTTGCATTTGATTTGGCTCACAAACACCTGACCAACTGTTAAACCACAGAGAGCTACTGTAAACCCAGTTTAAATTAACAAAAAAGACAAAGTTACATTAAAAAAGACTGACCTTAAAAGGCAAAAATAAATTAAATTTTAAAATTACAGCATAATCTGCTCCAATTAAAATCCCACATTCTGCTGGGAGCTACAAACTGTGGAAGAAGCTTTCCCCCAGCAGACAATGACATCAATCTGTGTCACCCCCACCACCAATTTTATGGACAACCCATGTAAACACTAAACTGCTATGTGAATTCCATGCATAGTTTTATTGTTATATAGGGAAAAGGCACCACTTTGTTTTTTCTCCTGGTCCTATTTTGTAATGGTCACTACTAGAGCTTGCGATGAGCTGCACCCTCTTCGTGGCACATGCTGAGAATGCTGACTCCAGTAGATGAAAGCTTCATATCTGGATGCAAATAGGATGGAAACATGAAAGCAGCAGTGGTTTCTGAGCTCTGCCCCAACCTGAGCTGCTTTTGAGCATGCTCGTGCTCAGATCTTTCAGAGACTGACTGGCTTTTAAGGTTAAAAAGCAAGCAAGCAAAGCAAGAAATTTGAGGCAGAGTGTTGAAGTGTTTTCAATGTCAAACACAAGCTAAGTGGGATTTTTCAGGGTCTTACCCTTGGATTTAAGCACAAAATCCTAGTTGGAATTCCTAAATTCCATTTCAGGAACATTTTTTGGATCTAGTCCTTAACACCTTGATGACCTAGGCCATGTTCTCACTTTCAGTAAGAAACAGACTGATAGGTCTCATCTGTAGTGTTCATGCATAGCAGCTGTAGGCTGCTTCTAATCATCAACATTCTTTAATTATTAATAAAAGTTTTATTAGCCATGAATCAAAAGCTTCTCTTTTTCTGGCAAAGGGCTGGGAAGATAATTTTTCTTTCTAGCAGTAGATGTTTTTAAAGCAATAACCCAAAATTTAAACCAGATTTAAATATATTGAATGCAAATCCCCAGATAATTAGCACATTATATAGCTAAGTTGCTAAATACCTAATATATCAAATAGCTGTTTCTATTAAAAAGTATCCCAAACAATTCTGTAATGAAATTCATGCCTTGTTTTTCTGTTTTATAGAGGCTGTTCTTATTCTAACACAGTACAAGATGTTACTGTACAAACTTCATTCATGTTACTTTCTAATCTATTCTTAGGAAGCATTTTAATGATAACACCTGTTGTTCTAATAACAATTTTCAGTCTTTATTGCTTATGGGATCTGAGGCTAATCAGAAATGTAATGCTTCACTGTGCTTGAGAGTGATTGATTCCAGTAGATAAAAGGCAATTTTTTTCCCAGTGCAAGATATTTCTGTCTTTGTACTTTGCAACTACTGGCATTAACAAGAACCTGGGATGAAATCAGTGCAAATCAGGAATGTGCACTGAAGATTTCTTATATGCATTTGCTGCTTTGTCTCTCACAGGAGAGACTGCCCCTGCATTCCCCAGCTACATTATCACACGCTATAAAGGAGAAAGTGCAATGAATGCGGCTGGTTTATCCCCCCCAGGAGTTCCCGCTGGTAGAGTATGTCAAAGTACTCCCAGCCGTCAGTCTGTCAGGTCTGCTCGGATGTTTTGGAAGACAGCGTGCTCTGAATGGGAATGTAACAATAGCAGGCTGATTTTTCAGCAGCCAGCACTGATAACTCTGATAAACAGTCTTCTTGAGGTAAGAAGTGACGCATATCAGAGGTTCCTGCCTTAGACGCCAAGGTTATTCGTCATGTAATTGGATATTGTTGGAGAAAACCATAATTATCCCAGATTTAAAGGCATAAGGCCATCTAGTTGATAGTATGTGGTCAAAGATAATCATTCGCTGCTGAATCCACTTTAATCTTTCCTATTCGTTTACTTTGAAGAGTAGTGATCTAACCAGGTCGTATTTAAACAAAGCTATGACTTACTGGCTTCCTGATTATTGTTAAATTATAGACCTGCCACTCTTGGAATTTCATTGCTGTGGTAGGGTGAAACTTATACTCTCCTAATTCAGAGGTCTAGGAAGTTATCCATTGAAAAAAGCGAGGAACACATACATCCTCCAGCAGATGCAGAGCTCAAGCTCAAGCTCCAGCCAGCAGAGTGCAGCTGTAGTGAATATCTGCTATTTCTGTCAAGTTTTGCCTATTTCATAAAATCATAGAATCAGAATAGTTAGAGTTGGAAGGGACCTTAGAGATCATCCAGTTCCAACCCCCTGCCCTGGGCAGACACCTCCCACCAGACCAGGTTGCTCCAAGCCCCATCCAGCCTGGCCTTGAACCCCTCCAGGGATGGGGCAGCCACAGATTCTCTGGGCAACCTCTTCCAGTGTCTCACCACCCTCACAGCAAAGAATTTCTTCCTGAGATCTAATCAAAATCTCCTCTCTTTCAGTTTAAAACCATTACCCCTTGTCCTATTGCTACACACCCTACAAGTGCAATAAAAATTCCAGCTGATGTAGAGGTGGGGTCCATCATTAACTGGGCCTGAATCTGCCACTTTCAGCTGACCCTGGGCTGCCCAAAGGATGGGAAACCTCACAAGACCTAGGCAGTCTGCTACTCCTGTCCTCACTTACCCTCATCCCTGCTCCTGCTCCTACTCAGTCATTCCTCTGCTGAAATCGTGTCACAGCTGGGTCCCAGCAGTCCTAATCGTCCCTCTGGAACTCTAATGGGAGTTTTTATCACATCGCCCATTGACTGACCCAGGAGATTCTAGGAAGTAGCTGGCTCAGCCGCCCCAGCGTGCTGAGCCATTAGTCATCTGGGGGGCTATCTCCTGCTTCCAGGAAGTCAAGGACTATCACATCACAACAGGTTTTCACTCCTGCCCCCAGGGGAAACAAACACATGAAAGCTCGCAAAGTTATAGCAAACAAAGTAATTCCTCTGGCTTGGGCCAGCTGTGGATCCCACAGCCTTCTTCTTCACATCTCCTGGCACCAGAAAATTGATATTGGGCTCCTCCTTCAGTGCTGTGCTCAATCCTGTGGTAGGAAGTCAGACTCCCCACTGTGCTGGCTCACTCTTTCATATGCTAACGTACACTTTTGTATTTCTTATTACAAATATCCCCAAACCATCCATATAAGCATTACAAAACCTTCATGTAAATACTACATGTTACCTTTAAAGGTGGATTTTTGTTTGAACAGCCTCTCGGTTGCTCATTTACTTTCCCATATTCTTAGCATGGCAACCATACATTACAATACTTTCTTCCCTAAAGGCTGCAAAAATAAATGAGGCTTTGGCTTTTCTCCAGATATTTTTCCATTGTTAACAGGAATATCTGTTTTTAGACCCTTTCCCGTTTTTCCGTAAAGGTAGCCTTATCTTCTTGATCCATCAGTAACAGTTCGTTACCAATGTGGAACTCCGGCTCTTTGAGGTAGCCTTTCCTGTAATTACTGTTTCTGTCATTAATTGTCCCCTGAAACCTGGGCTATCTAAAAGGAATTTGAGGTAATTCCTTAGCCTTATATAGGAAAAAAAAAAAAAAACAACCAAACCAAATAACTGAGTTCCTTGGAGGTATTTAATTTTGTTGTCTTATCATTATGGAATAGCTGTTAATGTTTGTAAGCTCTTTTCCCATCATAGGCTGCAAATGGAAAGAGATAACCCTGGCTGAAGCACTAGATTGTTTTTGATGGGTGAAGTGGGAAAAAGTTTGTAAGAGACTGGTACTGAGCCAAAATATCAAGACTCATATAGGTCCTAGGCTTGTTTAGTCACGTTTTGTGCATAGATCCAACATATTTTCATGCATAGATTCAACATCTTAAATAAAATTACAAAAGAAATTATGGAACTTTTTAATAAAAAATCTCCCAGTACTGAAACCTTTGACTATATTCTCTTATTCCATTGAATTACTGCATAAAAAGGAGTTTAATCTAGGAAAAGGAAAGAAGGCAGGAGGCAATAAGTAATAGGAAGGCACTGGAACATGTGGCTGAAGAGTACAAATGAGGAATCTCAGCTCTAAGCAAAGAATTTAAATTGCACAATACTGAGAGTGGTAAATTCTCTTCACAGATAGCACGTAGCATCACCAGGGGAGCACTGTGCTTTCTTTCCCCTTACCTCTTTTTTACCTTTATATGTCCACAGTAAGAATGTTTGTATCGGGGGCTTCTTGACAGTCAACAGAAAGCACGGGCACTTTGAGAGTTCTTTTCAGCTCATAGTATAGCAATGTAAATACTTCACATGAAACAAATGAGCTATTTCTGTTGGTTAACTAGAAGGGAACTGAGCATGACAAGCTCAAGAGTTTCCTCCTCTGTGGGGAGTAATAATAATAAGACAGGGTAATAAGAGAGACTAACAACACTTTGAGAGGCCTCACATGTATGAAGATATCCGAGACACTTATCACTTGTCTGCTCAAAACCTTCTGACGCCCTTCTACTGAAGGGTCATGTTAAAAACAGCATGTTCTGATTATAGAATAATTCAGGGAATTTTAAAACACTTGGTTGCAACTGGTGGCCAAGCTTTATTTTTTAAAAATTATCACAGGTATTTCAGCCAGAGGCATACAGAGGCACTTGCACATTACCTGATACTTATGATTTTAAATCTCAATGTCCCACACGTGCACGTGTGGGAGTGTTTGCCTTGTCTTTCTATGCACACACACCTACTCCACGTACACGAGCGTTAGTGGGAGTGGGTGTTTTCTAGAAAACATACAATGCTCATTGTGCAGTACTAAGCAAATGCAAGGTAATAGATTGTGTATGAAAAAAAGGCATTTTACATGGTATAATAGAGAAAAATCACTAAATTGGCCATGCTCCGTGAATGCAGAGAATATTCCATGACATGGGAGGAATTAGTCCAGCCAAGAAACATGATACCACATATTTAAAAAGGAAATTTGGCTCTTTAAGGAACAAGCTCAGCTATTATATCTTTTCCATCATAACTTAAAACCTCAGGCTATGATTTTATGATACCAACGTGCAACATATTAAAAAGATATCCTTCTTAGTTGGATGATACTTATTCATTAGTTCCTGAAAATCAATTCATTTTGGATGCTTTTAACTGGATTGTCTGGAATCAGGACACCCAAATCAGCAGTCCTCTTAGAAACCTGCTGCTTTTAGATTTTAAAATCTACTGATTCATAATGAAAAGGGATTTAATATATTCAAATGCTTTTTAGTGTAGCACATTTGGGGGAGTTTTATGTAAATTCTTAGCAAAATTTAACAACAAAATGAAACAAGTACCTTCTGTAATGGGGAAAATAACATATGGGAAAGAAATACTTGGAAATTGCTTAAGTATATTCCGAATGACAATGTTCCAAAATCTATTACTGCACGTCAGTTCTGCTCAGGAACAAGGCACCATTACTTTCAGATGGGATGGGGAGATCTTCTTCCCACCCTCCAGATGGGATGGGAAGGTCTTCCCACCCAAGGCCACACACAGCTGGAGCAGAAAAATCACACAGGGGAATTTCTGCCTCCCTGTCTTGGTGTTTCACAGCTCTTCATACAGTAGAAAAGCATTTAAGTGCTAGCTCCTCTCAGAGACGCGCATCCCTTCACGCGGCATGCAGGGCAAACGGGCTTGCCTGGACGCCAACAGCACCTTTTTGGGGTATTGAGGTGGAAAGGCAAGGACCTGTTGCAGCCGATTTCAGCTGCAGCATGCAGGCCTGGCAACAGGCTAGGGAAGGGCAATTTCTGAGCAGCAGGAAGTGGAGCAGACCTGGATCCCAGAGCATCTCAGCCTCCAGCTGGGTCTATGGCTCTGCCCAACACGGGCTTGTGTTACTTGTGGCTATGAAGGATGACTCTTAGAATTGGTCCTTGTCCCACTTTTCTGATCAGAATTGATTCTTATCCCACTTTTCTGACCAAAATATTGTATTGGCCACGACACTTTGAAGTTTTCCTGCATAAAATATTCGAGCCACATAGATACAACTAGTGTTTGTATCCAGCCCTTTTCAGTAGTGTCCATGCTTCAGCCACAGGTGAAGAGCAGAGCTTACAACTATTACCATAGTTTGCAACTGTCCCCTCACCTAATAGCCCAGATGTTACTGGCAAGACAACACAAATAATAAAAGCAAAAACCAGGTTCAAATGTGTAAAAAATAATCTTTTAGATACTTCTTCAGAATAAAAGCAACTCCAGGTGCAAGACACTATTTTTGACAATTGGACTGGACAATAAGATAGCTGGCCGTATCTAACACCTCTCGAACATGCTGTGGGTTTCAGGGGCGGTTGCAAGGACTCGGTCCCTGCCCACAGCTGGCCCGGGGGAAGACTGCTGACACGTCCTGCAAACCGAGACGCTCCAGCCTGGAGGTTAGCTGGGGAGACAAGCACTTTGCAAGGTCACCCAGGGCTGCCAACGCTACCTGGCATGACTCACAGGCATTGCAAAGCGATGAACTCCTACTCTGCTCTCTGAAAATGAAAAAAGAAAACCACCACCGCTTCTGAACCTGGCTAACACTGGTACATTTCAACATGTATTTATTATTTGTACTGTCTTGCCAGTTACACTTGAAGCCTAAAGGTGACCAGGTAGCTATAAATCTCGATAGCCCAGAACGTTTGAGACCACATCCTTAAAAATACATGTAAGTATCTAAGAAGAGGGATAAGGGCTCTGTTACTACAGCGTGCTAAAAGTTCATTAGTCCTAACATTTATGGTTGCTTTCTTCCTTTGAAGAAAGGTAATGAATATTCCCATATTAGCCATATGAAAAGAGTTACAGCTATACAATATGGCGGGTATAAGACGCTACGAGCCACTCAGTTCTGGTTTCCTAATAAACCAACATTATCCAGTGCAGCATGCGGCTTTTGGAGCTTGCATCCCTGGGCCTCTTCCCAGATAAATCAAAGGGCAAGAGAGAAAGGGGAAGCAGGCTCCAGATCTCATCCTAGCCCTGGAACCAGGAGAAACTCCTGAGTTTAGGCAGCTTAGACATAGACAAAGTGCTTAGTATCACACAAGCAACGTGATAGACCAGGGAGCTGAGTTTGTATCTGTTCAGAAAAGAAGTTACATACTTGTTAAAATCGCGTATAATGTGTGGCAGATCCTTTGGATACTCTAGAGCTGACATCTGTAGAGATGTACAGCCATTACAACATCACAGTTCATTTGCCTTTATTCTCCCACAAGGCCTGTATAAAGGAGAGGGGAAGGGGTGAATGCCATTAATACAGTGAAACCCCATAAATAAGAATAGATATTGTGAAAACTGCTGAAAGCAAGACTGGTTTAGTTATTCGTTTTACTTATGAATATTCATGCAGCCATTATCATAGCTGTTTTCTGGAGCTTCAAAGTCTGAATTTGCAAAATCTTTACTTTTCAAGCAATACTGATGATATGTTCAAGTAGGTAACAGCAAACCTCAAAAGCTTCAGTGAGTCCATTTTATTCCAAAAAATACTTTAAATTCTGTATGTTTGTTTCGATTTATCTTGGCATCTTGGAATTCAGACAGAAAATCTAAGATCAGAATTTTCTCATGAGATTCGACTCCGTGGAAACAACCGAAGGGTAGCACTTCCCGCACCGTTCTCATCCTTCCACTTCTGATCTCAGCAGAAACCGAGGAGCACAGCTGACTCCAATATTTATTTATTTAGAAAGCAGTGGAACATCTTGAACCTCAAAACAAAAAGGAGAGTTTGGTTGGTTGGATTTCTGCCAAAGATGTGATGAATTGTACTAAACAATTGTTAAGCAGCAATTGTTATCACTTCGGGCATTTGGTCTGTGCCAAATGCTACTCCAGTATGCGTTATTGTAATTTAGGGTGCAAGCAGCCTACCCAAATATCAGCACAAAACTTGGCTGCTTAAATTATCTAGCAGTTTTCCCATGGCTCCCCTTTGAACCTAAGGGAAGACACAGGGGATACGGTGATTCAGAGTAGAAGGCTAATTTGGGTGCTCTGAATTGTACCCTTGGTGACTGTCTCATTCCTATTTAAGTTAGTGACGTTGTGAAAGTCTCCCGGTTGCTTACACTGACCTTTAAATGATAATTAGGACCTGTCCATACAACATCTAGTAAAACAATGCTCCAACCACACAGACATCTGTTACCGAACTGATCTAATCCAAACTGATTTGTACTCCCACGTGCACACTGAGATATATTGACATTTAGTAATAAATTTTAAAAAGAAGCAATTAGGAAAGTTATATTTGGCTCTATGCTGCAGGGAAATGACAAAAATAACCTAAAATTGATGTACATGTTAAAAAAAAACCCTTCTGTTTACTGTTAAGATTCAAATATATCATCTACAAAGTTAGTATTTTTCATCTTATCTAGACCAACTATCCCCTGCTTAATAAATGCCTGCTCCTTTCATTATCTTTTTTATAAAATAAAAGTAATTAACCATAGTAAATAGCTAGCAATCACTGAATATATACCTTTAACGATTCATTCCCTCCTGTTCGCCTCTCCTTAATGTTGCTTCACCAGGGATAATTTCTGCCAGTTCCCCTGGAACATTCCAATGGTCCCAGCCTCAGGAAAGAGCATTAACTGCAGAGTCGCTAAGGCTGATTTTGTACCACTGTTGGTTCCAAGATGTTTCAGAGCGCCACAGAGATGCGACCAGCTCTTCCTAGCTCTTCTGCACCACACACAAAACACCTGCAAGCCATTGAGCTCTTTACCCAAATGCATCCTCATTCTGGCATTCACGTTGTCCAGGGCTTGCTCTTCCTTCCATACACTTTCAGATAGAAAATGCTCCATAAGATAGCTACAAGAAGCTGAAAAATTTTCACCAGAGTAATTTTGCTGTGAAAAGGCAGTCACATAATTTTTTAAAATTATTTTTATTAACTTTTTTTTCTATGAGGGAAAGTTGCTTCTCAGTTCTCATTTTGTTAAGAAAATAAGCAGCATTACATTCTGACCTTTTCTGGTAATTTTCCTTCTCTATTGTTTTGTTAATTTATTTAGGCTTTAATATTCTAACATGTTTATTCAAATGTTATTCAAATACCAGGTTAAATGTTATTCAAATATCAGGTTATAGGATCTGTTATTCTAATGCAGTGTTTTGAAGTTATCTCAACAGAATATTCCCTACATCAAAAGGAAAAAAATATTTTCTCAGAATTAATTCACTGCAAATTTTTAAATTCTGCCTGATGGACATTTGGTTTTAACTTCTAATTTCTAATAAAAACAAAGTTTGACATTTTCATGAAACAAATTCTGCTTTCCAACTTTGCTACTGTTAACACTGGGTTTATTATGTTTGCAATTTCACTCTGAACTAAGGAACTCTGCTTTTTAAAAGAGAAGAGTAAGGAACCAGCAGGCAGTCCTAGATGAGCTTGCACTTCTGTTTAAGGAAGTTTATGTTCATGCAAAAATGAGACCTAAATAGGTATTTCCTATTGGATTTATACAATCCCATGTGATGGCATAGTTGGAAACCTGAGATTTAGGTGCTAAAAAAACAGCTGGTGTAGATGGCAAGTGTCAGCAAAGGACATGCAGTTCAGTTTCCAACTCGTTGGCTTAGGGAACTGGTGGTTTAACAGGGGGACAGGCCAACTGATGTTTGATTTTTTTTCCACACAGTCACACAATCTGGTAAAAGTTACATCACTTCCTCGCACGCTAGCCCCACTAAATTGTTTCCTGTGCCAATGTTCCAGCCGATGTTGGAAATACTGGAGGATTTCTTTCCCTTTCTGAAAAGCCAAAGTTAATGGTGGCTGAAACCAGTTTCAGCTGGTATTACTTCAATATTGATATTATGCTTTAAAAATAACAGCAAAAACTATGTAATGGGTTTCATTGAAGTGCATGAGAAGTTACTGATAAAAATAACAGAAACCATGTTACTCATTTAATATATACATAATATTCCATTAAAAACAAGCCAGCATTAGCAAGAAGATAGACTAGACCATCATACGGACTTCTTTGTTTTAACTCTGCTTTTGGGACACAGTCTGTATGTAACATCTCGGCTTTTAAAAGCACTTAAGATGATGACCAGAGCTGTATGGAAAGTGAATGCAGAACTCGGGAGCACTGTCATCCCTGGGAGCTTGGTGCTGCACCCTTGAGCGCCGAAATTTTCTTTCCTTGGCTAACGAAGACACAACCTCCTTCAATCACCTTCTCTGAGTGTGACCAGAACTTTGCAGACTATAAAAAAAAAGGGTGACAGTTTGCCAAGCCCATGCTTATAGAGAAGAGGCGGTGCCTGTCGTTCTAAGGGTCTGAGCTTGGTTTCTGAATCAAATATCTTCAGACTGTAACTATGTGTGGAAGAAATCACTCTCATGTTTAGCTCTCTCATCCCACCCAAAGGTGGCCGAAAATGGGCTTGGTGTTCTCTCTAGAGAATCTCTGCCAGCAGAAGGCAAGCCAAAGAGAGTAACCCCAAAGTCCTAAAATTTTGACATTAAGAAACCAGGGATGTAATGACTTGGCATATGATACTGCAGACCTCAGAAAAACAGATCCAGCCTAGGCAAATATAGTCCTTAGTGCTGAACAGATAATGAAAGGGAGACGGAAATTTGGTCCTGACTGTCCCACATGAAAACTTCTGAAATTGCATCGCTATTGATGGAAAGAAATGTTTATGGGTGTCTCTACCGTGGCCAAAGCTCACATTTTGATGTGTGGGCTAAGGTCTTGGAAAAAAATCTGTATTTAGTACGGTATTTGCATGACCACCTTATCAAAATCATCTGAATTTTTTCCTCTTTTACTAATCATTTGATCAATTAGGGAATTTTTTAAGTAATGTATCTTTCAAGTACTGTGTATCTAAATACTGCTATCATAAGAGCTGGGCAGATCCCTGCAAAATGATGTGTGATGGCCTGGATTGAAAAAAGAAAAAAAAAAAAAATCGTAACAGATACCTTAGAAAACATTGGAAAACATTTATGGTTTTACATATGGTCAGGATATCTTGGAAAGCATACTGCAGCTGGAACTGCATTGCTGAGAGCAGCCTGCCCAAATAAGCCTGAGAGAAACAGCTTTTCCAGAAAGCATCCCCTCCATCTGAGGATCTAGTGGATGCCTTTAACCAGTTATAGTTTTCCCTCCTAGGCTGTCTACTTGGAGGTGTTTTCTTTCTGCAGCGTTATCATCAAGTCTGTATTTCAAGTGGTAGCTGCAGTGAGGAGAAAGAACCCAGGTGTGTTTGCAATGGGGTTTGATAGCCCAGAAATAAAATGCCAGCTCAGGGGTGACAGCAGAGCTCCAAAGCTGCTGACGCTGGTGGAGCTACATTTGAACAAAATGCATTCGTAAGAAACGCAAAGAGCTTGATTACAGTAAATATGGCCTGATTTTGCAGCCATGAGAAACTAGGTCAGGGGGAGCTTATTTTGTCACTAGGATGTTTGTACATCGCTGTTAGACCTTTCCCACGACTTCCCAGCTGTATCTCCTGGCCATCCCCACAGCAAACCGCACTCGCCACTGTCGTGCAGGATGCAAGGAGGGAAAAGAAGCCATAGAACTTCTGTGAGAGGGCAAATAACCACAGCTCTGCGGCCTTCACACCATCGGAGAGCTGATGTGTGGACAGACTAAAGACAGGCAAACAGTGATTACACTCCAAGCATAAGGACATTTTGCTGCTAGAGCATGTCCAAGCTGGTGAGGGGTCTAGAGAACAAGTCATATGAGGAGAGGCTGAGGGAACTGGGCATGTTTAGTTTGGAGAAGAGGAGGCTGAGGGGAGACCTCATTACCCTCTACAACTACCTGAAAGGAGGTTGTAGAGAGGTGGGTGTTGGCCTCTTCTCCCAAGGGAATAATGACAGGACCAGAGGAAATGGTCTGAAGTTGCAACAGGGGAGGTTTAGATTAGGTATTAGGAAGAATTACTTTACTGAAAGAGAATTTGGGCACTGAAACAGCCTGCCCAGGGAGGGGGTGGGGTCGCCATCCCTGGAGATATTTAAGAAACGTGTAGACATGGCACTTCAGGGCACGCTCTATTACTCGAGATTGTTGGTTTGTGGGTAGGTGTGGTGTGCTTTTGTGTATGGGTTTTTTGGTTTTTTGGTTGTTCTTTTTTTGTGGTTGGACTCAATGATCTCAGAGGTCCCTTCCAACCATGAATATTCTGTGATTCTGTGATAAATGTAGAAATGGTGCTCGAGTACCAAAGGTATTTCATCCAAAACACACATCTGTATTTGTTCAGCCATAATTTAGTGGCCTAGGTATTCAACCTGACCAAAGTGTCAAGCTGATTTAGTCACCGCTAGTAAGGAGTCCACAATCGGAATGTACGCAGCATCAGGCAAAATCCAATTCATCTGTATCACTTTACTCTCGCATTGCGAATAGGAATAAATTTGGGAGAGGTCTGCCCAAGGCCTCTCCCTAACCTGCGCCGTCCCAATGCTCATTATAGGGTCGAAATGGGATTACGCACAGAGATAAATTCACCATTAATTATTGAAGTCACTAGACAAAGCCTGAAGAATAACAAGGAGTAGATACTCTGCAATATTAATATGTGCAGCCATCAATTATACATATTTTAAAAGAAAAATTTATTAATTTTATTTTAAATAGTGCTTCTTTTCCTAGTCAACTATTGTTTCCTCTCCATTTTGAAAGTTAAAGGATAAATTAAGTTATCAGATCTTCTGATATCTGATTTGCAACTGAAGGAGCAAGTTCTATTATTCCTCTATATTTATCATTATACTTGTGTCCCATTTATTCCTACTGCACTGTGCTGTCTTTGACAAAAATTTTAACTAAATATCGCATGATGCAGATTTTTCAGCTACTGACTTAATTTTTCCGATTTCAAAAGACAGGAAAAGACAAAATCGTAGTTGCAAGTCTTTTCCATATACCATAAGGGGCAAGGATACCATAGGCTATACAGCCACTAGTGCCATCTCAGTAAGGTCATAGGTGAAAGAAGAAACATCTCAAATGTGGCATGTCTCTCGTCTTTCAAACTGGTGCCTTAATTTTTAGATACTTGTCCCAACTGAGAAAATATGTAGGCATATGCTCAGCTTTAAAGACGGCAGTAATCCTTTTGAATTCATTGAGACTATCCAGTTGCTTAATATTAGTTATGTCTTTAAGGGAAATGTGTCTCTCATCTGGTTAGTCCCTCTTTCTGCTCAGTCTTTTTTACCTATTCACAAAAAGCAATCCTGCAGGATGCTGCAGTTATTCTTGTTATAGGGTTCTTTTATAAAGATGATGACTAGCATTTCCACTGTCTCATACAATAGCTTATTATTTTCTATCTACGTGATTTCTACATACATTTTCAATTAGGTGCAGTGTTCTTAACCTCCCACTCCATTACCCCGGTCCATTATTAAGCATACGTTGCAAAACCATTGCAACAGTCACTGTGTAACAGCTGCCTTTTGGGATGGCCATGAGCTTTTCTTAAATCTCTTGACTTTACCTTGGCTCAGGTAAATCTCACTTGAATGTAAGAATTGAGGGAGGAGATAAACTAATGGAGTCCATCAGAAACATTGTGCAACACAGTTAAATACAGTGCTGGCAATTCCCTTCTTTCTTCTCCTTCATCTTATCATTATTATTTTCTGATTATGGTTTATTAAGGTGAGATGACTCTATTATCTGTCATTTCCTTTAAAGCCACACAGAATTTCACTATCTATCAGGGGAGAATTTTAAGCATCAGACTCAGTATGCTGAACTTCTAATTTTCCAAAGCAGGCAATGGAAAAATTACACAACCTCACTGTTTCCAATTAGTTATGGACTTCTGTTTATTCCTTTACCACAAGCATTTTTGCTTAGTTAGTAGTACAAATTGCTAATCATAAAAATGTGCTATCTATCTCACATGTGCTAAGAATGAAAAAGGAATTGGCTCCTTGCCCTACGGAACTCAAGCAATCCCCGCTCCTCCGGTTCCAGGCCCCTTTTCCAAGGAGTCTCATTGACTGATGACAACAACCTAAAGATTACGGTGAATCCGTAGAACACCGCTGCCTGCCTTCAACCTCTCCTTGTCGGTGAGGCCCTCAAGGAGTGAGAGCACAGCTCAGGCTATAAGGAATAGTGCATCCTACCGTTCCCTTAGAAATTTATTTCACTACTCTGGGCAGTGAGGTGGTAGCAGATAAAAAAAAAAAATCTCCTCTCCGTACCTTGAGTGTGCATCAAAAAAAAATGTTAGTAAAATGTTGACAAGTCATAGTAAAAATATTAAAACAATGTCAGATTTGAGAAAAAAGTTCTGAGATGGATTTTATAGAATATAGCGTGTCCAGTTTAGACCAAAGACATAGTAACTGTCCTCAAATAAATACAAAATTATTCATATTTAATAAAGTAATGACAATTGTAGAGATTACTAGGAGTAATTGTTCTTATTAGTAAGAATAAAATTTAAAATAATAGACATCTGGAATGTGAGGCAAAGAATAAGAAAATTACACTAAGATTTTAAAGCAATGAAAGAAACCTTCCAGGAGGTTATTAGAAAAAATTCTTGCAAGCTCTGCATAACCCTTATGTTAACTCTTATGCAAACTGCTTATGTTTCTTCTGACATATTCTCCAAGCCTCTTAGGCACTCTCTTCCCCTGTCCTTTCTAAAAGTTACTCGCTCACAGTCTCCTTTTCTCTGTTGCTCTCTTTAGGCTGCTCTGCAGATATGTAGCACAGGGTTTTTTTTACTTTACGGGTAACAACTGTCCCCAAACATTTGGAGTATTCTCTTGTCTTGAACTCATATCACACCCCTGAAGCCTTCTAAAACTTCATCCCATTGAGGGTGTCGTCACTTGGTTCTGGCCCCAGGCAATGGCCTAAGCCTATGTCTCTGCATGAGTTTGCGACCCCCTAGGACAGAGGCAAGGCCATACTTTTCATAAGTGGCTGATGATTTAAGATGATTCCACCAGCAAGTGCCACCTAATGACGTGTGCTTTACACCTTCTAAAAATCTGTATCTGAGAGTCTTTGGAACTGGTCTCTACATTGGGAGTACTTAACGTTTGTGAATCGCTTTGAAAATTTAGTAGTCTTTTTCCAGTTATTTTTTTTAATGATGTACTGTATAAATAGACAATGTCAAATCTTTTCAGGTGTCTGTTTGGGGCTGTCCTCTCAGTAAGCTGTGACACCACGCAGTGGTGTGGGTTAGATGAAAGAACAGACGGTTTCCAATAGTCATGAATCTGCCACGGAATTATGTCCCATTTTTTTCAAACATCGGCTATCAGATGGAAGTGAGAGGAATAATAGAATGAAACTTCTCCTTTACAGTGCTCTGTTAATAGGGAAAGGCAGAGCCGCCTGTACTCTAAGGGAGCTGTCAGCAAAGCTGCAGGCTGGAGGTCCCAGTATCACTTACAGTACTGGCAGGCAGGAGGTCATTGCTGGGGAATGAAGTTTGGGGAGGGAAGAAAGAGGAAAAGGCTTGGGGGGGGAGTGGAGGGGGAGAATCAAGGATCTTTCTTCACCATTCTTCTTTTACAGCTTTTGTGTGTCTGGACTGATTTGTTGTGGGAGAGCTGCTGGAGACCGTATATTTGGCACAGGAGAGGGTAGCTCAAAGCCAAAAGGATGGTGCTATTGCCAGTTTAAACCATGGCTTTTCTTTTCTTTCTTTTTTTTTTTCTTTTTTTTTTTTTTTTTCAATTTTCTCTTTCTCCCTCCCTCCTTTTTCTTTGAAGGAAGGAGAAGAAAAAAGGGGAGGAAAGGGACTTGCAATGAAAACCAGAGCAGTGGGTTAATGACGGCCCTGCAGGCTTCAGTGGACTGGGAAGATACACGAGGCACTTCCTCTACCATCTGGCATGCAATTCTGCTGCTGCTGCTCAGTACATAACTTTGGAGTGAACAAGCAAACGAGTAAAACTTTTTTAAGAGACACCAAATTATGAAGCACCAGCTATTAATCTGTCATCTTACTCCCTTCCCTTTTTTCTCCCGCCACAGTACTCCTTTCCTCGAGTCTTTCCCAGTTCTCGTGTCTACCTGTGAAAATATGCACTGCCTCGTCAGGTTTTCAGATCCGACTCCGCTCGCCTTCTCCTTGGCATCGCTTCTCAGGATGAACGAGGGCCAGAGCTAATACATTTATATTTCTCCTGTAATCACTTAAGCTTCTTTGAGTCGGAGAGAAAATGCAGTTAGTAGTAATAAAGCCATCCATCTCTGTTGAAAGATTTCCTTCAAGTCTGGCTGGAAGCGAGAGAACGCGAAAGAGCAGCTTTCGGTGAGCCGAGCTGGCTCAAGGATGGCTTCAAACGCAGTCAGGAACGGCTGGGTGCACTGCCGTGTAGGAGTATGTGATGGTTTTGTGGTGGGTTGACCTTGGCTGGACGCCAGGTGCCCACCAGAGCTCTATCACTCCCCTCCTCGGCGGCACAGGGGAGAGAAAAGATAACGAAAGGCTCACGGGTTGAGATAAGGACAGGGAGAGATCACTCACTAATTACCATCATGGACAAAACAGACTCGACTCGGGGAAAGCAGTTTAGTTTATTACCAATCAAATCAGAGTAGGGTAAGGAGAAATAAAAACTAAATCTTAAAACACCTTCTTTCCAGGCTTAACTTTACAGCTGAATTCTCTCCCCCCAGGCGGCACAGGGGGACAGGGAATGGGGGTTGTAGTCAATTCATCACCCATTGTCTCTGCCGCTCATTCATCCTCCGGGGGAGGACTCCTCACACTCTTCCTCTGCTCCAGTGTGGGGTCCCTCTCATGGGGCACAGTTCTCTAGACCTTCTCCAATGTGAGTCCTTCCCACAGGCTGCAGCTCTTCATGAACTTTCCATGGGTGCAGTCCTTCAGGAACAGACTGCTCCAGTTTGGGGGGTGTCACAAGTCCTGTCAGTAAACCTGCTCCAGTGGGGGTTCCTCTCTCCATGGGGCCATAGGTCGTGCCAGGAGCCTGCTCCAGTGCACGCTTCCTACAGGGTCAAAACCTCCTTTGCGCATCCTCTTGCTCCAGCGCAGGGTCCTCCACAAGCTGCAGGTGGATATCTGCTCCACTGTGGACCTCCATGGGCTGCAGGAGGACAGCCTGCCTCCCCATGGTCTTCACCATGGGCTGCAGGGGAATCTCTGCTTCAGTGCGTGGAGCACCTTCCTTCTTCACTGACCTTGGCGTCTACAGGGTCAGACAATATGTTCCTCTCACATATTCTCACTCCTTTTTCTGGCTGCATCTGTGCAGGTTTTTTTCCCCTTTTAAAATATGTTATCCCAGAGGCACTACCACTGTCGCTGATGGGCTCAGCCTTGGCCAATAGGGGGTCCATCTTGGAGCTGGTTGGTATCGGCTCTATCGAACACAGGGGAAGCTTCCAGCAGCTTCTCACAGAAGCCACCCTTGTAGGCCCCCCCACTACCAAAACCTTGCCACACAAACCCAATACAGTTTTAATTCTGATAGCTTTTCATGAGTGCAATGAAAAGTGTTTTGTTGAGGTCACATCTTCAAGTTGGTTAAAACATCACAGCACAACAGAAGTCAGAGAAACAGAGAACTTGCAAAATCTGACTCTTAAAAGCCTCTGAGAGTGATCCTACAGCTGATTTTTTGATCAAATATGTATTTTCCAGGCTCTTCTGTGAGCAGCTCTTACCTGGCTTCGTTCTTATAACAAAAAAGACAAAAGGAAAGTCAATCAGTAACCACCAAAACTTTGATGAATTAAGGATAAGAAATCACTGAATTCTAGTACAACTGCGAAACACTAGTTGAGTAAGAATAAGATGTATTAATTTCCAGACGTGCCTATTAATGCCAAGCAACAATTTTACACAATTTATTTTTTGTCATTCGCAACTGCTGATCCTTAAATTGGCCAGAAAGCAGGAGGAAAAAAAGGAACTCTAAGGTATCTGGAGCAGTTGCTTTTGTTTGACACTAATTTTCCCACAAAAAATGCATACTGTCTATTAGGTTTATTACACAGCTTCTTGAAATACTAAAACTTTAACAACAGATCACAGTTTCAGTTTATTTTTTGATTAGCCTCCTGCTTTGCACCTGTAGAACTGTAAGTGAAAACAAATACAACAATTAATGCTTTGATTCCGACTGCCTGATCCTATCCCCAGGGCAGGTACATACTCGAGGGACCCAACCACAGTCGGCACAAAACTTTTCACAGTTTTAAGGCTATAAAAAGGTGGTGTAGATTTTGAAAACTCAGAAAATTGCTAACGATGCCATCAAGAGGATCGGTGGTTACGTTTGTTAAAAGATATTAATCTAAAAATGGGGCTGGGCATCTGGGAGTACATTCTCTTCCGAGATCTCTGGTATGTTTTGCATCCAGTGAAGCTGGAAGTGCCACGAGGATAGCCTTTCTCTCACAGTACTCTGGCACTTCTGCTCTTTGTCCCAGCAGGGAGCAGGAAGCGCGGAGGTAAACAAAGATGAAAAACAATAACTGGAAAAAAAAAGTCAATAGTTACTGCAACTCCTTGTAGCTCAAAACCAAAATGAAGTAGTTGGGGTGTGAGGTTTAACTTGCCAATAGGCAAGTGGTCTTCTAAGTCTTTTGGACTTCAGTTGCCCAGTTTATCCCTCTTTAACAGGAGCAACATTCCTTTAAAAAGTAATCACACAACACACGCTAATATGAAAAGCCTAAAATATCACAACACGAACTTNGGTCTTCTAAGTCTTTTGGACTTCAGTTGCCCAGTTTATCCCTCTTTAACAGGAGCAACATTCCTTTAAAAAGTAATCACACAACACACGCTAATATGAAAAGCCTAAAATATCACAACACGAACTTAAACCCCGTAAAATTTGCCTTTCCACAAAATTATAGCCATACATTGTACGAACGTGTTAATGCTGGTGCTACTGTACTGCACATCATCTATTTGTTTTCTTTGTTCTTAACCCCTTTGTTCCGGGAGTCAGGATATCCTGATGCCAAGGATTCTGCAAAATAGCAGTACAACAGCAACAGTATAATACTTTGGAAGCACTTCGCGATGTTCAAGACAGAGCCACCTGAAAGTGTAGAATGGTCAAAATAGGGCAAGTTCTTTAAAAGCGTTAGAGTTGTCTGTCTGAGGTGGGAACTTTAAGATACCAGCATGTCAAAGGATCCTCGAACGGGAGAAACAGCACACGGCCCCTGCTGAGGTTGGCATGAGAAGGAAAGGCTTGCGCGCTCTGTTTTCTACATGTCAGGGCGTTCGTTAACTCTCAGTCCGTTCTCTTGACTCCTCTTCCTCTGTGAAGGAAGATCCTGCTTGTTTGCCAGTTTATTTTTCCATCTGGAGAAAAGGCAGGATATTGATTGTAACCCCAATGTAACCAACGTAGGAACCGTGCCTGCTAGAAAATATTATAATGCCCGCTAAAATCCAATTAAATAGGATTATACTGAAAACTCAGTGCTGGTGCACAGAGCCCGCCCTCCACCCTTCTGTTTTGTTCTCTGCTCGGTAAACGAAGGGCTGAAGCACAGACCAGTGCCAACTTTCGGCAGACTGAAAAAGGGATAGATTGTAGAACTAGGTGAAATAAAAGTTCTGAAAAGCGCAAAGGCCCCTCCTGGCCGGGCATCCCAAGGAAGGGCCGGCTACAGCCACGATACCCGGCCAAAGGCAATACACGGTGCTGCGGAGCCCCTCGGTGCTGCTACATGAGCCGGAGAGCTTTGCCTTGTTTTTAAAGATTAGCGATGAATAATTGTCTCCTCGCCGTCACCTGTGAGCAATCACTGCCACCAGGCAGTGTCCTAACATGAACCCGCTCAGGTGGAGCTTTGCAGCCAAAGTGATGAGGACACAGGGCAGACCTCCCCCCACCTCCCCCTTTCTGAAACTCTAACTTCAGCTGCTCGGTCCTTTCCCACCCTTCAAGTGCCGTCGCTGCCCCTCTATTTTGGATATTAGGAAAACATTTTTACACGGAAAGGGTTATCAAGCCTTGGAACGGGCTGCCCAGGGAAGGGGTTGAGGCACCATCCCTGGAGATGTTCAAAAGATGGGTTGACATGGTGCTGGGGGACATGGTTTAGTGATGGTTTTTTATCAGAGTTAGGTTGATGGTTGGACTAGATGATCTTGAAGGTCCCTTCCAACCTAGATGATTCTACGATGATTCCATCCTCGTTTCGGGGGTTTTCGGGTCCGGATCCTCGCAGCGGGACGTGACTCGCCGCTTTTCCCCCCGGCCAAACTGCCCCCTCAACCCCCCGGCTCCCTAGCCAGCCCGGCGAGGAGGAAGGCGAGGAGGTGGGGGGGTTCCAGGCGACATCACGGCGCGGGTAAAGCCCAACCCCCCCGCGGTGGTTCCCTGCCCT
>VXAK01001096.1:27523-95820 GCA_013399435.1 Arenaria interpres
GGTGACTTTCCTCTTCTCTTTCCGCCGCCCAAACTTCACCCTCGTCCTTTTAGAGCGCTCGGCTCGTTTCACATGATGTCCCCGTGCTCCCCATCTCCGGAGCGGGGCGACACCCCCGCGGCTCGGGGGTCGGTGGCCGCCGGTATTTAAAAACCCGAGACCCGTTGCGGGAGTAACGCCGCCTCATCCCACTGCTTTTGCTCTGAACGTGGTGTATTGCTGGTTAAAGAGCACATGCTTTTTTATTAACTGTATAAATCTGGCATGTCGGGGTCGGGTTTTTTTTGTTGTTGCCCGAACTCCCTCACAGTCCTGCAGCCGTAGGGCACCGTGTCAGATGCTGTACTGGAGTCCGGGTTAAACTTCTTGTGTTTTCATTGTGTAGAAATGAGTTGCCGTCTTAATGCGGTGCTTCTGATCCTGCACCTCATCCCATGCTCCACACTGCTTAGGGTGCCAAACCTCTTGCCTCCTTCAAAACCTCTTGGCTTCTGTTGAAGTCAGGCTCGTAGGCCTACGATTGTCTCAGTGTCGGTTGATAATCTTTCTCTATTCTGCTGTCACCGTACTATTGTGACTTAGTAGACTTAATGAAACTGTGTGGCTCGTTCCTTCAGAACTCTGGATTATCTCATCTCTGCAATCTGGTCACTGAACTCTTCCGGTGCATTCGGTCTTCAAACATTATGCCTTCATCTTCCTTTATTGAGACCTATAATTTACGGTATTTTGTACGGGATAACTTAATTCCTCATGTAGCATAACCTCTTTGCAGGTATTTCAAAGTGTGTGTGTGTGTATATACATCTACTGTGTGTCACAGTGTATTTAAACTTGAATAGTAAGTATCTGTGTATCACTTTTGGATGCCCACCAAGGTTGGCTGGTTGGTCATTGTACATCCATTATTTCAGATGTTTGCAGTTAAACTAAGAAATGCAGGGTTCACTTCTGTTTTGAAAAAAGGAAGATAAGTTTGCAGGCTCCAAGGAAAATGTGCAACCCGCCACTTCACTCTTTGGGAGTCACTTCATCTGAAAAGAATAATAAGTAAGAGTGTTGTAAAGTAAAAAAATAAGTAAGAATGTTGTAAAGAAAGGGGAGGTCAAATTGTTCTTCAAGACGTGGGACAAATCAGCTGGGAATGTACCATAGCCAACCAGGGAGTCTGAGGTTTGTGTGGTGGATGGTGAGTGTTCAGGATGGACCCTTACCAAACAGAACTTAAGAAATGCTGTATTGGTTACACCTCATGTATGAGCAATAGTGGTTTTTCGGTATGTTGGTGTTGTATCTGGTGAAATTAGTTTCATTAGGTAACAAATGAGATTCGCCTTCAGATTCCTGGAGGCAACTAAAAATGTGCATGAATGTACAGAGACAGATGAGACCACTAGCAGGATATGAGTAACTTGCATTTACTCAAGTGGCTATTACTCGTATCCTGTGAAGGGACAGTCCTCTTCATGGTGCCAGGTCCTGTTTCATAAGCTCAGTTGACTTGCAGCAGTACAAATCAGAGCAGAAGATGACTCTAACTCTCAATGCTTTAAATACGAATCATCAGACAGCTTGAGTGAACCAGACCTGGGTTGCTGGTTTTTCCTCCTCAGCAGCAGTCATCCTAGTAGTTTTCCCTTTTGTGGTTTCATTTTAGTCACTTTAAGTACACTGGAGTATGTGGGAAAACCAGTAAATGCTGAGATCTAGTATGCTTAAATGAGTGCAAAATCAAAGAATGCAGAAATGGGAAGAAAAGATAATCGTTCGGAAGGATCAGTAGTATGAGGTACTCAGCTTTGTGTTTGTTTGGTGTTTTGTAAATGTTTGGCTCCTTTAAAAATATATATATATATAACTTGCATCTTATGAAAAGGCAGTACTTAATAGGAAATGAGGTTTTCTTCAGGTGAAGCTAAAGCAAATAACTTCTGCTCAAGGTACTGCTAGCTAGGCAAATAAAGGTTGATTGTTCAGTAGTAGAGTTCACAGCACTTTCCACATCAAAGGCTTTTTCATTTAAATTTGTAAGTGTTCATGTGATAACTCATGTTCTGTTATCACATCCTCATGAAACTACTTTGCTTACAGTAGAAAAGGAGGAAATAGATATGGATTCTGGAAAGAAAATGTCAGGATTTCTGCCTTGCTTGATCATGTTAATAGAGATTTAGCTAAGCAAATTCCCTTGTCCCAGCCTGAGTGATTGCACTCAGCTTGGGGCTGGCTTTCTAGAAAGGCACAACCCTCTTAACCGTATGTAGTGAGGGCGAAGGAGAGCTGTATCTGGACATGATGTCAGTTCTGTGGATGGCGATGTCTTAGGGACCCATATAGCCGTAATTCATACCGCATTCCTCTTTCCTGAGGTAGGAGTAGAGAGCTGCTAGAGAGCAAAGCTGCCTGTGTGTCCTGGGCTCTCAAATAAAAGAGCTGTATCTGGGTCTTTCATCTTCGTGTTTAGTGCCGAGAATAAACTACTCAATCTCCCCGCAAAAGAAAAAGTGTTTGCAATACATCATGCAGCATATATTTGGGATGAACGAAGAACCCAGACCTCACAGAGACTGTCTGCCTGAGGTTTCTAGTGATTTTGTTTTCCTTCCAAAGCAGTGAAATTCACATCTTGAGCCCTTTCTTATTGCTGCACTGCTTTTTAAAGTTAGTATCAATTAAGACTGCAGACCTTTCTCCTGCTCCTGGCCTGCTGTTGCTTAGTAACTCTTTTTTTTTTCCCCTGTTTGAGTCCCTGACCAAATCAGCACAAAACTGTGGTTTGGTGAAGACTCCCTCCGGCTGCACCAGAAGCCATTTCACATACTCAAACTGGCCATGTGATACTGGAAAAAAAGTGCCATAATGCAACATAATTAATACAAAAAGCCTTGGGTGGGAAATGGGCATAATTTAGTTTCATTCCTTACAGGGTTTCAAACAGATTATTTGCAAGCCAGTGCTTTCACTTGAATGAAATAACAGCATGTGTTGATGTTACTGCAATTGAATTATTCAAATAATTCTTAACTGAAGCCATGTTGATCTCTAGGAGGGAACTGTGTTCTGTTTCTGACCCTAACTTTCATATCGCCCTCTCCTAGAGTTCAGCAGCAGCTTTGCAGATGAAACAAAACCTGATCAGGTAACGGGGGCCAGGTCTGTCTCCGAGAGTCCTCTTCCTGAGCATTAGCAACCTCCTAAACCTACAGTGATCATCCCAGAGAACTCCAGTGAGACTTTCTGTACTGTTTGAGTCTTGCCCATGTGCAGACACACAAGACTCTCAAAAAAGGTGCAGTGGTGCTTAGAATTATCGAGGTCCTTTGAGACATGGATCTCTGTGGGTTTTTTGAAATAACTCTGAATATTTTTTTCCACCTATCTCTTTCTGTCTGTAGATGTTTTCTCAGAAATGTAGGTTCTGATTCATGCATGCATCACGCTCATTGTTAACTGATGAGTCCCTTTGCCATGAGGAGGAAAAACAAGCAGTACCACACATTGCTCCAATTTAGTTTGCTGCCGGGAAAATTTCCCCCAATTATCGCTGTGTCCGTTTACTTCTCCTCTTCAATCAACCGACTCCTTTCCAACTCAGTCATTTATTCAAACTTCTTGCCGTTGTCCAAACTGACCTTGCTCTTTCAAACCTTACAGCTGCATGCTGAGCCGTCGTGTGATACACGTGTTAGAGAGGCCAGAGTTAAGTCACCTGTCTGCTTCTTCAGTGGTTGCTTGAAGGTCTTCTCTAAAGTTATTCACGAGACCTCCCAAAGTTCTCCCAAAGAACCCTCAGTTCACAGAATCACAGAATCACAATGGTTGGAAGGGACCTCTGAGATCATCGAGTCCAACCGTAAACAAAAAAAAAAACAAAACCAAAAAACAAACAAACAAAAAAACAACCACAAAACACCCCACCACATCACACACACCCACCCACAAACCAATAATCTCGGGCACTAGAGAGTGCCCTGAAGAGCCACGTCTACACGTTTCTTAAATACCTCCAGGGATGGTGACTCCACCACCTCCCTGGGCAGGCTGTTCCAATGCCCAAATACTCTCTCAGTAAAGTAATTCTTCCTAATACCTAATCTAANGCCTCACAAGTGCCGAGTACAGAGGCACGATGACTTCCCTACTCCTGCTGGCCACGCTATTCCTGATACAGGCCATGATGTCCAAGGAAATCATGCCTTCTACTTCATTTTTCTTCTGCGATGAACAGCTATCATCATGGTGTGCAGTAGCTTTGCTGCACATGTTAAAACCAGCTTCATGCTTCCCCTTCCCATCATTACTTATAGAATCACAGAATTATTTGGGTCAGAAGGGACCTCTAAAGATCTAGTCTGACTCCCTTGCCATAGGCAGGGACACCTTTCGCTACCTTTTCACTTTCACTAGACCAGGTTGCTCAAAGCCCTACCCAGCCTGGCCTGGAACACCTCCAGGGATGGGACATCCATAGCTTCTCTGGGCAACCTGTTCCAGTGTGTACTTGCTGAATCATACTTGGTTGTAATGCCTTGAAACTCATGCATGCTTTTGTACTTCCACTGCAATAATCAATAACCAGAAAATGGTGTTATTCCTTAGACTGAGAACAGCTTCCTTTGTGTCCTACTGAGATGCACAGTGGGCAGAAGGGCAGCTTGCTGTATCTTCCCTTTTCCCTGTCCCTTCGAGACTTGTTAAACTCATTAGACTTACTAGGGACATGTGAATTTGATAACATCAGGGCTACTTGTGGCCACCTTGATTGTTCTCTGACTGTTGTGTTGAAACTCCAGCCCCGCTGAGACCAGGAAATATGTTTTTCTATATTGTGAAGATCTGGTTAAATCACTGGAAGTGTGTAAGATGGTCTCATTAAGACCAGTGAAATTGGATTGCATGCACTACCACTTCTGCAGTGTGCGTGTGTAGACCAAGTGATAAAAGACTTAGAATTCAGACCACATCCATAGGTGGGGCTGTTCAGACAACTCTCCAGTATTACTGGCTGAACACAGGTTAGTAATACATGTGATTTGGAGTTATTTCTTTCTCAAATACTTTACTAATTAGAGAATTGCCTTCAGAGATCCAAAAAAATCCTTTTGAGACCTTAAATCGTGGTCACTGTTCGAATTCTGTTCCTTTTTTAGCACGTAACTCTTTAGACGTGTTTTCAAAATGTAGTGTAGAACGAGAAATTGATCCAGTGTTTGGTTTTGAATGTGTCAAAATGAGCTGATGTGTTTGTCAACCAAACTCAATGTTTGTTTTGGGGGTGAAAATTTTTCACTCAACTCTACCTTTAAGTGTTTAGCTACTCCCTCCTACTTCATTCTTATGTAAATTTTCTGTTGGGGATTTTTTTTTTTAGGGGTTTGGGGCATTTGGAGATAAGAGGTAGAGCAGGGATAAACATTAGAGAACAAATTATCTGAAAATCTCAACAATTTCTGAATGGTCTTTCAGCTCAGCCTTGCTGGCACGTTTTTTTGTTTGCTTTATTGTGAATGTTGGAAAACAAAATTTGTTTGCAGAAATCCTTGGAGAGGCTCTTCCAGCAGCTGCTCAACTACGTACAGCCACAACAGAAAGAAAAAAGATTGCAATATGGAGTTACGGCTTCAGGATAAAGTCAGCAGATAAAATGTCATTGCCCAGGTTGGGCGTTGGCCAGAATGCAGAAGGTGATGCTGCTGGTGTGCTAGAAAAGACAGAGATTTTATTGATATGTCGATTCAGAGACAAATGAGCAGTCTGCCAAAAACTATAAACAGAAAGAGAGCAAATTCTGGTGAGTTGTAAAATGGTGGTGAGATCTGTTGCTCTTCAGTGAAGCTCTTCTAAATATCAGGAGCCAAGGATGTGGCTTTATATATAAAAATAGTGTTTCTAGAGGAAAAGCTGCTGTGCTATTATACAAACAGGCTTTTTGATGTTTTTTTTTTTTTTATATGCTTGTTTGTTTCTTTAAGGTTAAAGCTGATAGTTTTCTTTTATCTTTGGTAAATTGACTCTTAAGTGCTTTATACTCCGTGAAGAATTAAACTGATAAATGGCTACCAATAGAAAGCAGTAGTGATATCAGCCAGGCCGGCCTGGTGGTGATAACTTTCTGTATTGCTTAAATGTAATGTTTAAAATGCACTGTAGAGGCTTGATACTGCATTTAACTTTCAATGCTCCTCAAGTAGGAGTGGAGCATCGTATGCAACGTGCTTGCTGTTTCATCGCTCCTTCATAACAAACCTACAGCTTCTGGTCCATCATACTTCTTAAAAATGTTTGCTTGGAGACGTGCATCCCAGACAGCTTTCTGTAGTCCGGCTTGATGAAGTGTGAGTTTGGCTTTCCAGGCAACACAAGGAAAAGGGTGCCCGTGTCACCATTTTCTCCACTGTGATCTATTCTGACCCCCTCCACAGAGCTCTGTGTTTAGAATACGCTAAATCGTGTTACTTATGATTGCTCGCACGCTTTGCAACTGCTCTCATGTTTCCAAGGGGCATCTTTACAAACGGGGCAAATTTGCATGAGTCGGAGTCGTGCTGTAGGAACTGCCTCGTGTCAGCTTCATTAGGTGGACTGAAAAAACCCAATTAACCTCAGGCTGCTTTTCAGAGCAATCATAGAATCATAGAATTGTCTAGGTTGGAAGGGACCTTTAAGATCATCAAGTCCAACCGTCAACCTAACCCTGATAAAAACCATCACGAAACCACGTCACTAAGCACTATGTCATGGATTTTTAAATCCCTCCAGGGATGGTGCCTCAACCACTTCCCTGGGCCGCCCATTCCAAGGCTTAATAACCCTTTCAGTGTAAAAATTTCTCCTAATATCCAATCTGAACCTCCCCTGGGGCAACTTGAGGACATTTCCTCTTGTCCCATCGCTTGTTCCTTGGGAGAAGAGACCGACCCCCCCTGGCTGCACCCTCCTTTCAGGGAGTTGGAGAGAGCGAGCAGATCTCCCCTCACCCTCCTTTTCTCCAGGCTGAACACCCCCAGCTCCCTCAGCCGCTCCTCACAAGACTTGTGCTCCAGACCCTCACCAGCTCCATTGCCCTTCTTTGGACCCGCTCCAGCCCCTCAATGTCCTTCTTGTGGTAAGGGCCCTAAAACTGCAAAATTGGGGCCCAAAATTGGGCCACAGCACTCGAGGTGGGGCACAGTTATGCATCCTGTTCTGGCCAGGATGCTGTAAAACATCCTGGTCCTTCTGTCTTCCCTTGTCTGGGCTAAAAATTGAAAATGCTTAAAAAAAAAACCCTCTTGATACTTCCAGCTTGAAACATGCTTTGACATTTGTTAAAAACTTTTTGTAAGTCATCCCAACCTTGTTCAAGAAGAGCATTTTAGCCTGCTTAATTATGGGACAAATTAGAGTAATTTTTAAGTACTTGACTGGTTCTTGGTGTAGACTTGCAAACCCGAGAAAAAAATGTCTCAGCTCTTCATTTTTTCATCAGGTTGCAACATAAAATTTGTCACTGCTGTGGCTACAAACAAACTCTGTATCAAAGGAATAAATCCTTATTAACGTGGATAAATGCTGGATAAAGCATTTTTTTGGCTCTTCCGTGTACAGCCAACTGTGATTTTCCCTCTCCCTGCCTCAAATCACTGTAAGATCATACAAGTTCCTTGTCTTAACCTGTCACCTGCTAGGAAGAGGCATCATCCTGTGAAAGTTCTTGATGCTGCAGAGCTGAACATAGTGTGGTCTAGGGTCAAACACCTTAGGAAGGTCAAACACAACAAGGGTTTAGTAGGCTCATCATCGAGAGTATTGCTGTCAGGTCTGTCCCTGGTTGCGGTAGCAGTAAAGGGACAAACCCCTTTCATTGCCCTTTGAGCAGAATATCCTGAAATTCTTGTATCCTCCCAAGTTCTCTCAGAAATTGAGATTTTTGAATGAGTGAGCAGAGATTGCTGGCAATCCCCGTGAGTGCTGCCTGGTGGGAGTGCTCCCCAGGCTGGGGAGCTGAGGACCTGGTTCAAGTTGCCCTGAAGCCATGGGCAAGAATGGACTTTGTTCTAAACTGGGATGCTCAGTGGTACTCCCGTGTGACACTCTGTGGAAGGCGTACTTTTAAGTATCCCTTCGTACACAGGGGGCCATTTGGAGAAATTGTAAACTTCCCCAGGTCTGATCCCTTCGGAAAGGGAAGTGTGTAAAGCTCCCCTTCCCTTGGGAGAGCACAAAATCCTTTCCTCTGTAGCCAGCTCTGGCTTGCGCGGAGCTAATGCCCTTCAAATATCGTTATCTCAGTGTTTTTCTGCGATCCCTGACCTAAGATAAGGGCAAAGCATTAACTCTCAGGCCTCCTTCACAGATGCTCTGTGCAGGTGCGGGTAGAGATGAAGCGGTGTCCTGGAGGGTTTTTGGGCCGCACCGAGCTGTGGTGGGCATTGCTCCATTCCCCATTGCTTAAGCACCGCCTTGAGATCAAATGTTTTGTTTTCAGCTGCTGGAATTACAGTCCAGCCAGAATAACTCTTAACTAAGAACTACACTGTAATGTTGGAACACCGCTCTTGGAAGTTAAATCGTAAAGTAGGTTCATGAAAGCAGAAGGAATTAGTTTTAAGCTCGGTGGAGCTATGTTCCAAAATAGTCAAAAACTAGCGTGTTGTGCAGATGTGCCAGGTGAATATTCAATTAAAAATCGTACGGAACAATTGGTAAATGCAGGCACAGAACATTTCTTAAGCCATCAAAGCTTTGACAGATGCAGAAAACACCTTGAGTACACAGTCCACCAGTCAGCTTTTAAGAGCTCATTAGCCAAGTTCTTCCTTGTCTAATAAGAAGCGCTTCTCCAAACAAGCTTTCCGTTAATTAAGGTTAGCAGCAGTTAGTCCTTGGGGGCTTTTCTGTGAGTGTGTCTTGATTATCAGGAGACCTGGTTCAGTGAAGCACCCAGGTGCTTATCCAAATAGTGGTGCCTTCCAAACTTTGCTTATCCAGACATCTTCCAAACAGTTCGATGTGTGCAAAAACTTAAGCTGGAAATCTTGTAATTACAGGCTTTCATGGAAGATTTCTTATTTCCTGCTTCCAGCCTGAGTGGATATACTGCAGGAACAGCTGCCTTCACAGCAATTCGGCAGTTGTATTTCTGATTCTAACTGGAGCTGGGAGAATAAAGGGGTGGGAGAGACCGGGCTCCTGTGAAGTGATTTGATTCAGCCTGGGCTGTGCACGCAGGTTTGTCTCATTAGAAGAAGGGGGCGGGGAGGGAAGAATCCTGTGCGCCTCGCCTGAGGATTGCCTCGGCGATTCAGATGATGTTCAGGCACATTAATGGCAAGAAACAGAAAACGGCATGTGAGAGATTCTGAACTTTATATGTGCTGCACAGCTATTACAGCTTGCTTTCTCTTCCTCCTGGAAGCACTAGCTTTCATGCTCTCATTTGGGAACTAAAGCTAACTGAATAAATTAGTACTGGCAAGAGCTCAGGGCCCTTCTTTTGAACTCCAGTTCAGTGTGTGTAAAAGAGGTGTGTTGCTTTGCGTGACCACGGGAAAGACTTAAGCAGAGAAGAATTTACTGCAGAGCTGAGAACTACAGCCCGAAAATGGCAGAGGAGCAAGGCGTTTAGGTGAGACAGTGTCAGCACAACGCTGCCAAGCGAGGTCAGCTCGAACAATCCTGCCTCGAGTCAGCAAGCTGGAAGCTCTGGGGAAAGCAGAGCAGCAAGGAACAGCAGGCACGAACACAGACGAGCAAAGGGCAGGGGCTGGAAGGAGAGAAGAAGAAGTTCTTTAGTGCTGTTCAGTGCATGAGTGTGTCTCACTTAAATTTCATCCCGAGTTCCCTCCTTATCAGTCATGAATAAGGCAGCAGTCACAGCTGTGTATCAGCACTGGCACAGCTTTTTCTCCACCTTTTTTTTCTCTGTTACTGGAAACCGTAATTGCAGCTGTGGACCAAGGGCACGGTGACACAGATGAGCTGGGCTCGATGCAGTTGTGCGTTGACTCTCAGAGATTTTTCTTTCTTTTTTTAAGGAGCATCTCGTGAATTGTGAATTATGAGCTTTTTCTACCTTCATGCCTCTCAGCCAAAGTGACAGGAAATAGCAGCTCAAGTTATGCCAGTGTGGGGGCTCATGGTGAAGACCTGCTGCAGGCCTGAGCGTAGAGAAGCTGTTGCAGGACTAGGGGAGCTCAGCTTCATGAGTAATCAGAGGGTTTCGGTATGAGACCTTCTGTTTCTTTCTCAACGCTAGTTAACTTACCCACAGTAGAAGTGAAAGGGATAGTAGGACTTAACTGGCTAGTGCAGATAACATACTGCCTGCAAGGTAAAAGTGCAGCAAATAATATTAAGTAGCTATAGATATTAGATATTAAGAGAGAGGTGTGCTTAAAGACCCTATTTTGCCTGGAGAGAAATTAAGAGAATTAGGAGGAAGGGATTTTCCTGTCTTAACTAGAACGGGGTGTGTTGACTGGGTGGTCTGCATGGCTTAGCCACTTGGTGTACTCATGAGAAATGTATGATCTTTGACAAGATTTCACAGGTCCTTGGTAGGACCTGGACGCTCAGATCTTCACTAATAATTAGATCTGAAGTCCTGGGTAATTAAGGTACAAGTCTGACTTTAAGTGTCTAAGAAGCTAGCTGGTTAATGTCAAATAAATGCTTAAGTTACCTACAGAATCCAGTGTTCTGGCTTTTTGGGTTGTAAGGATGGGACCTGTAAAATGTGATCATCTACTGAAGTTGCGTAGCCATTAAATCATAATTACATTGAAGAGATGGAATTCTGAATAAAGTTATAATCTCTAACTAGGCAGACTCTGCAAGCTCATTTAATTTCCCAGTGGAATAGCAATAGAAGAGATCTTCCCTTCCCCCATGGCCAGCAATGCACATCATTAAATATGTACTTAGTAGCTGGCAAAACAGACTAAAACTTAAACTAACTTTGCTAATAATGGGCTGGAATTCTCATAATGAAAATGCAAGGTACCTTATTTAAATGTTGGCCCCTTGACAGAATCTGCAACACAAGCCTCACAAGACTGTCACTAATCTTTTTGTAGGTGCCCTGTAGCCAAAAATGTGCTGATGTCTGGCTTTGCACAGACTGGAGACCTGGGAGATTATATGCTTTGAATAGGATCAAATGACTGGAAGGGGAAAGCACTCTATACTTAGCTGTCTTGTCATACAGACAGAAAAATGTTTTGCATGTGACCTTGTTAACAGCATGAGTTAAGAGCAACATTACAAAGTAGAGGCAGAGCTACTGAAGCTTAGATCATAGTTGAGAATCTCTGTTTTTTCTGGTCATCTGCTGAACTTTTACTTTTTTTCCCCCCTATGCTCTCCCATTTAGACTTAGCGACTTCCATTTTCATGCTGACTCTAGATCAAACGAAGAGGTGAGGGTGAGAAAGTGTAAGACGGCTAGAAGATCCAGTCTCCTGGTCCAGTTTTTCTCCATGTTTGAAAGGCAGTGCACCAGTTGGACACAGGATTTCTTTCTCACCAATACTGTTAAGTTCTCCTTTTCTCTTAACAGTCATTTGTTCTCCTTTCCTCCTGCCAAGTCTGTCCTGGCATACTCCTCAGCCGCCATGCCTTTGAGCATCTTTCCAAATGACTATGACCAGGCTGGCTGCCTCACTACAAATTAATTCTCTTCTGTTGCAACACACACCTCTGTCTTCAACTTCACTGGCTCCCACCCTTGCAGTCTCATTTGCCCCTTCCCGATTTAAATAGCCTTTCACATCTTCCCCTCCTGCAGCCCCCACCTCTCTGTGCCGCAGACTTTGAATCATAAAATCACAGAATGGTTTGGGTTGGAAGGGACCTTAAAGGTCATCAAGTTCCAGCCCCCCTGCCCTGGGCAGGGACACCTCCCACCAGACCAGGTTGCTCAAAGCCCCATCCGGCCTGGCCAGGGATGGGGCAGCCACAGCTTCTCTGGGCAACCTGTTCCAGTGCCTCACCACCCTCACAGGAAAGAATTTCTTTTTGGTATCTAATCTAAATCTCCCCTCTTTTAGTTTGAAACCGTTCCCTCTCATCCTATGGCTCCCCTCCCTGATCAAGAGTCCCTCCCCATCTCTCCTGTAGCCCCTTTAGGGACTGGTGATGCTTCTTTCAACAGAAGATTGCCACCCCTGTCCCTCCCCCTGCCCCTTCCTCCTTGTTACGGGCAGAATTTTATTTACTGCTCCTTTCCTTTACCAAAGAACAGCGTAACACGACTTCAGTAGAGAAGGCTGTGTCCTGTTGGAGTCTCTGCAGACAGTTAATCTCCCCTACAAATACACTTTTCACTGTCACTGTGTGAATGGCTTGTGTAATACCTCATAAATACCTGGCCCCCAGCTCAAGTCAATGGAACTCCTATTTTTTCCCCAGATGTCACCCCACAGCTTCTGTTAGTTAGGGCAGATGAAGCTACTGGGATGACTGTCACCGTGCAAAGGCACGCACGCTACCAACCAGCAACTATTGAAATGATGTGTCTCAGCCAGGAGGTGTATATTCTTTGCCGTGGGGGAGCTTCTCTTTCACCTTTGTCCAGAAGGAGAGAGTATGTACCGAAACTTAATTTTCTATGAAAACCTCATTATGTTCTGGATCTCGAACGGTGCAACCACCAAAACCGTATGATTTGTAGGAGTCAGCAGCTTTCCCAGGTGAGGTGCTGCCAGTAGAAGCTTGTTTGGCTTTAATACAGTTGCTCAAAAGTTCTGTTCCTGTTCCCAGAAACATCGTTTTATCGAGAGAAGGACCTCAGCCTCTTGTGAGCAAGCACCAGTAGGAAAGGCAGCAGCAAAACTTTGTCCCGCGTTGCTCTTACAGTTGGAGGCTGATAAAATAACACAGGACCTATGTCTGAGCCACACATGGAGGCAGAAGTGGAAGGAGCAGAGATCAAATAATATGAAGCAGCATGATAGTAAAAAGAAAAGCATTTAAAATATGAACGCCAGACAGATGGTTCGAGTGGGGAGTGCAGCTAATCCATGGGAAATCAGAACAGTTGGATGACTGCTTGAAAATCTTTGAAAGGGGGAAAACAGCAGTTTAACCAGACTGGATAAGAAAAAGCAAAGATAAGCCGCGCTAAAATGAGGAAAGAATGGCTTCTTAGACATTGCTTATGGAGTGCTATAGTACATCACAAATTGAAGCAGCTCACCTTACTTGAGTGCTGTATAAATCAAAAACTTCTTTGAAAGCCAGGGTGTATATCACCCCCACTGCAGGCTGTCATCCTTGGGGATGCAATAAGGCAATGCTTTCTTCAGGGTTTGATATGGGTGAATAGATGTCTGTGGACAAACTTCTTATAGAAACAGGGTCTGCTGGAAGGTGGCCAGTGAACAGGAGGCAACAATGCACAAACAAGGTGGCATTATCTCCTTTGGGGACAGGAGTACTTGTTTTTTTGGAGGGGAAAAGGGAGGTGGAGGAATTAAAACTGTTTTCTGTCTTACTTCTCTCCCTGTTATCAAATAAAATCTGCAAGTGCATAAGTTACAATGGGACCAGGGAAGAGCTGGGCAAATATTTAGTTTGCTGTCTCTGTTTACAGTATGTTTCCACAAATTAAGAAACATGGAGAAAACTATGGGGGGAAGGGGAGGGGGAGAAGAGCTACCTGCTAGCTCCTGTTCCTGGGGCTGGAGTGGTGTATCTTCCATCTTGCTTTGAGTGGAAAAGCCCCACCTGAAAGCACAACCAGCTCAGGGAGGCAAGAGGTCAACCTGGCAGAGCTGCAGATTGTGATTATCCTAAATCAACAGCGACAGGCCCTGAAAATGCAACCTGCAGAGTGTTACCACAAGAGATGGCCTTCAAAGAGCGGTCTTCACTGCTTGAGAGGACACCTAGGAGAGGCAGGAGGAGGATGGGTGACCACTGGGGTGGGTTTTCTGATAGGAGTCTGTTGTAAGATGTAGGCTTCGGGAAGGGAACTGACTTTCTTCTATTTCCTTTTGAGCTGCTGGAGGCATGAGCTGGTTTACAGGAAAGGTGCTAGGGTGGTTGGGTTTTTTTGGGGGGGGGAGAGAACAAAGACTCTGTTTGTATCTTAATGCCTTCTGGGGGAAGTCAGCTGGCATTGAGAGCTCTTAGATTCCAGTGTGCAGCAGGTCAGAAATGAGCCTGGAGTGTCAGCCGTCAAAATACGGGCAGAAACCACTTTACGGAAGCGTGAATTATGCATGAGGCACTCCGAAGTTGCTGAGGGCTAAGAGTGTTGACATGTCGCAGGTGACCTGTGCGTGGGAGCAGGCGGTGGGGTGGTCCGGCGGTGCCGTCTCGCTGGGTGGCACGGGGTTGGCGTTTCCTGGGCCGCAGGAAGAGGTGGAGATTGAAAGCAGACCTTGCCTCCCTGGCTCGGGCTGCTCAGCTCATCGAGAATATAGTTGTACCAGAGCTAAGCAGGGCCCCAAATGTGGAATTTAAAGGAGCAGTCTTCTCTCCCTACAGATGCAGACCTCTTTGTACAGCAGAGTTAAGCAACTTCAGGCAGGAGAGGTTTTGAGCCGCCGTGGCACCTTTCCAGGAGCTAATAAGAACTTGAAATAGAGCCCAAGCCCTAAACACACTTTATTTAGGCTCAGAGTGGCAGCTTTTCTTCCTGCTGTAATTCAACAAGAAAAAGCTTATAGTCTTGTCTTTGAGTTTCTACCTTTGAAACTGGATGGACTTAGAGGGCCATCATAGAGTGTGTTGGGTTGGAAGGGACCTTTAAAGGTCATCTAGTCCAACCCCCCTGCAGTCAGCAGGGGCATCTTTAGATCAGATTGCTCAGAGCCTCACCAAACCTGACCTTGAATGTCTCCAGGGATGGGCACCTCCACCACCTCTCTGGGCAACCTGTTCCAGTGTCTCACCACCCCCGTTGCAAAGAACTTCTTCCTAATGTCTAACCTAAATCATAGAATCATTCAGGTTGGAAAAGACCCTTGGGATCATTGAGTCCAACCATCAACCCTACTCTACAAAGTTCTCCCCTACATCATATCCCCCAACACCACATCCAAACAACTCTTAAACACATTCAGGGATGGTGACTCAACCACCACCTCTCTTGGGCAGCCTATTCCTGAACCTACCCTGCTCTAGTTTAAAGCCATTGCCCCTCATCCTATCACTGCAAATGTTAGTTCATGGGTAAGATGAGGGCCAAAGCCTCTTCTCGTTCTGGATTTACTTCGCCATCAGTGCTGATCTCCAGTACAGAGATTTTTATGCCTGCTAGTGAGGAGAAAAAATGAGATCGTCCCGGTGTCCTATACAGTTCACCTCTAAAACCAGCTCTGCAGAACGTCGGTACACATGGATGATAACCTCAGAAACCACAGTGGTAGGTTCAAGTTGCTGCCCCACAAGTTCCTTAATCAGGTTAAATAGCTTATTTTGCATTGAGGGAGGCTCGGAGCGTTTGCATGTTTCTCTAACGTAACAGAGCTAGAGGGGTGGTTCCTTCAGCAGCGTGGTGTTACTTCATAAACCAATATACGCTTCGAGTACCATCGCTTAATCTTCTTTATGCTTGAAAGTTGGTGACTGCCTGGAAGACTTGGCGCTGCTGGAAGCAGTGGCCTGTTAGCAAGACCAGCTTCCAGTATGGTTGTTGTGACAGAACAGATTGGGCCCCATATTTTGTAACTGACTCAACTCTTCCCAATTCCCCAGAGTGAACCAGAAGGGAAAGTTTTTCACTGTCTGACCCCATTTTGGCTACTTGAGGCCCAGTAAATCATAATGCAAAGCAAACGTTGTAAGAGTCACTTAGCTGAAGCTCTGATGTTTCTCAGAAGCATTTGATTTACTGATTTATAGCTTTACTTTTTTAAAGTATTTATTTTCCTTTTGTAAATTTTAAAACAAGGAAGAGTAAAATGGCAGTTGGCCAGCAAAGCTGACTTCTCAGGTAAACCAACACAAAAATCATGCTATTTTGACATACTATTGAAGAAACTAAATGATACTCACCCCCAAAACTTCATAAGAAGTTTTAATTCAGCTCATCAAATAATTAGTTACAATATCTCTAGGCTGCTGGTCTGTAAATTTTGATGCACATTATTCTGTGAGTTCAGAAAAAATGATGGAAGTTTAAGATACTTATTCCCTTCGTGTTTATTCTGATGATAATTAAAATTCTTGGAGTGTGACGTTATTAAAGCTTTCTCCCTTCTGTCCAGTAAGGCCCACTCTGCTCCGCTTTGCTCTAGCAAAGGAATGCGAGAGAGGAGCTGAGCCTACCAGGGCTTTTGGAATCCCACAAGGAGCTGGGGGATGATTAGAAACTGGAAAAAAGGAGGATCAGGAACTTTTATGTGTCACTGAGAAAGGATGGGAATGTTAGAAACAGTCTGTGTGGAACTTGAGCCAAAAAAAAAAAGGGTTTAAACTTTTGAAGATCTAGCTTCTGTTCCTAGGCATGATAGAAATAAAGAACTAATTGAGCAATAAAACGTGCTTATTGGAGTTGGCTGGGGTGTGACCGCTGGGGTGTAAAGGACTACTAACAACAGGATGAGGGTTTTTTCCTCTGCAGGGAGGAGAAATTGAGGAATATGAGATACAACCTGCACGTGTGCGTTCCAAACGCTCGTGACTACACTCTGACGTGTATGTGCGCCTTAGCTTCCTTCTGACTTCTGAGTTGGTGAAACGTTTCCTCAGTTCTGGTGAGGAAGGGAGGAATAAAACCTCAGCACTGCGAAGGAGCGGTGACTCCACTCTCCCTTGCACGTGGCAGTGTTGCTTTGGGTGTTTTACATCTCCGGGATCTTCTGATGTGCCGGTGAGCCGTGTCGGGCAGGACATTCCGCTCAGTGATGGCTGTGATAGCTCAGGAGAACTCCCCAAATAAACAGTGCTCCCCATCCTTTACTGTTCATACTGTTGTAAAACCTGATCATGGAGGTTGCCCTATGTTGCAGCCTGGATACCCGTGACCCAGGCATTCTACAGGTTTAAAAAAAAAAAAAACCACCACCCATTTATTAGGTTCCAGAAAACTGAAAAGAAAATCTAAATAAACAAATTCAATCAATGGATGTGCTTGGGACCGTTCTCAAATAACAGCTACGATTTGTGAGACGAACCACTTTGCTCAGCAGTAAGTAGTTGTAGAACTGGATTTTAAGGAAAGACCCAGAGAAACCAAATTGCCCAACTGCCACAAATATCCTGCTCTGTTCCTGTAAGAGGACATAAACCAACAACTAATAAAAAAAAGAAAAAAGTTTTATTAACTGTTGGAAGAATTATTTCTATCAGCGTTTCCCAGTAAAATTGAAGTGACTTAATTCCCAAACTTTCTTTCAAAAAAGGCGTTTTTTTCAGGCTGTTGGAAGTTGGCCACTAAATGTGTCTGTAACACATTAGGCACTGTTTTTCAAAACACCTTGTGGACTGCTAATTGGGGTTTGCATAATACCGCAAAATTGCAGGCATTCCTTTGAAAGAAGTAGGAATGAAAACTGCTTTTCTGGGGTAAAAGAAAAGGATTTTTTTTTTATTTTTTAACAAAAAGCCCTAACAAAAATCCTTTGTTTGAATATGTTAAAATTATTGTTTGCTTTCTTTTCCTGAAGAAGTTAGAATCGTTTGAGGAACAGTTTCTAGGCAGTTTTGAGTTACACAAGTTCAAGGGGGCCTTGTACATACAGTACTACTGTTCAGGCCAAGAGGTAAACAATTATGAAATGCCTTTGAAATGCAGGGTTGGTGAGGCTTTTCAAGGTTATGTATTTTGTCACTGAACACAACAGTAAGTTGTTGGCAGCAGGAGTGAGTGATACTTACTTTATGCACGGATGTGCAAATGAAAAAGATAAGAAATTTAATAGCACAGGGTCCAAGTTCTTAGTTATAACACCCTGTTGTAAATCTGACTTACCCTATAGGGACTGAGGCAGAATTAAAAAAAAAAATCTTTTTTTTAATTAGAGAAATACGCTGCTTGGTCAAAATTCAGATTTATTCTGCTCTTTGGCTGGGCAGTTCATACACATTTCAGGTCCGTCCCTCCTGCAGATCTAGGGCTGCACTGGATTTGGGCCTGAAGGTGATTTTTGGGTAGAATGGGATCGAAGCAGGACTGGCACAGAAAAACACTGGGCTGCGTTCTGTGCTTCTGTCCTTTCTAACCACTGGATCACTCTGAGCTGTGAATCCTTTTCATGGCTTTGGCTTTTCAAAATGTCGGTCCAAGCAAACCGATTTTGGTTGTTTTCCTACGTGTCCAGCAACTTGCTGTGACTGGACATAGGTAGCAACTCTTAGGAAGGAAAAGCTGGAGAAAGCCTGTTTCAGAGCATCACCAAAGCGTGGCTGGGTGCGTGAGGGAGCCCTTCCTATCCAATTAACTCTGATTTCTCTCCTGAAATTCTGAAAGTGGAGTTGTAACATCTCATCAGGCTCTGGGTGACGTACCCGGCCTGAAAGCATGAGCTTGATATTTCTAAATCTGCTTCACCTCACTGCATGATTCTGTATTTAATGAAATACAGCAAAAGGTAAGCGTTTAGGCAGGCAGATGTGCTGGATGCTAATAGAGTTGCCAATTTACACTGTATTTACCAACAAGAGCAGTCTCTTAGGGTCAGAAGCTCAGTACAGCAAGTAATCCTGTAGCTTGGAGAACAGGGAAATGACAAATTCTTGTTTCGAGTGTCAGGTTTGACAGTACTTTTGTTTATATCCAATAGATATCTAATGCTTATACCTAAGACACGGTATTTCAGGCTTGTGTGAAGAAGGCTTTTAATGAAAAGTACACATCCTTCATGCAAATCAATTACACAAAAATAAGGAAAGAAAATTACCTTTTGTTGGATTTGAAGCACAAGGAGGAGGCGGCAGGGGCAGATTAGCAGGGCTTTGTTCAGCACTGCTTGAGTATGAAATAAACAACTTTTGACAGGAAGATTACAAAAACCTAAATCATGAAGAGAGAAAAGATGTTGCTAAATGCCAAGTGTGAATTTGCTTTATTTACCCAGCGTTCTCCTTCTGCTTAAACAGAGATACGTTCCAGGTTCTCGGGGACTTTAATCATCCCCGAGGTGTTGAAAACTTTGTCACCTGCGCAGTAAACTCCGGTTTACACAACTTACTGGGTGGGAGAAGCCCTCTCCTGCAGTGCCCCCTTGAAAAGTCCAGCAGGTGAACGAAGGGAATGCAGGAGGCCAGGGGTGGGAAAACATCCTGATGAGGCAAAAAAAAATAAATCCTTTTTCTAATACGAGGTTTTGTCACTGGGTTATGAAGTTCAGAAAATAACAATGAGTGGTGATGGGTATCTACTAAGCGTGGAGTTTCCTTTATACTGAAAACAAGAGTAGGAAGAGTAAAGCCTGTAGCCGTCTCTCTCTTTGCAGTGGGGATGAGAATATCATCGTCCTCTCCATACAATTCGTGTGAAGGTGAGAATCACAGAAAATAGTCACCTAAAGACTCAAGCTTTCCTTCCTTACAGTTCTGTCTTATTTTCTCTCATCCTGATACGACACTATAAAGAATGGAATGCGTAATAAAAATACTTATGAGTTAAAGTACTTTTGTTCATTTGCTTAATATTTCTCTAGAAATTTATCTACTTGGAGTTACAAATAGCAGAGATGCTGGTGATTGTAATTAACTGCAGATAATATGTCAGTACGTCAGCACTTTTTAAAAATTGCCATTTCTGTCATAGAGTTTCAGAAAGGTGTAGAAAAGCAGAGGAATGTAATTGTTAGCTGTCACAGGAGGTGCCTTTGCAAAATCTGTATTGAAATGCAGTTTCCTGTTGCAGGCGCGCCCAGGGTTCAAATATATTCTGTTCTAGCGTTTCTTATTTTAGACCTACTTCGTAGAAATTGCAGGGGGGGGACCCCAAAAGGCAAATAAACCACACACTGAGAAGGGGAAGAAAGTTTTCTTTGCTTTTCATTTTTTCTAGCCCTTTACTTGTTTCCCCTACAGTGTCTGGGTTTGGCCCACAGTAGTTGAAATGTGTGCTTAGAAAAAAACCTGCAAAGAAGTCTTATTTCAATGGTTTTTTGAAGACATAAAGGCTGTGAATCATACAAGGCCTGTTTACATGATCCTCGACTGGATTTGGACCAAAATAAGTGGTCTGCCCTATGTGTATGGAATAGTCATAGCCATAGGCATT
Source organism: Arenaria interpres (assembly GCA_013399435.1). Lineage (NCBI taxonomy): Eukaryota > Metazoa > Chordata > Aves > Charadriiformes > Scolopacidae > Arenaria > Arenaria interpres. Next base: position 47,688 of record VXAK01001096.1, read on the forward strand.
AATTTGTGTGCTTGTAAAAGAATGTTTTAAAGTAATCTCACTCCTGACCTGAAGATGGTAGGTTTGTTTAATGTTATCATGGCCCATTAAAGTTCTTTACCTAAAATCTAGTGGAAACCAAACAAAATTACTGTGAGATAGACTGTTCCCTTAGTATTTCTAATCCAGCCAAAATGTCATTTAGCTTTGTGACTCCTTGCTGAGGCCAAAAATATTGCCTTTCCATTAGCCTGCTCTACCTAAAAGCAAGAAATTAAAGCAAACCCATATTTCCAGCAATGACTTCTCTTATTCCATGTAGCTGCTGTGCAGCTGCAGTGCAGTAAGAGTATTAGATACTTGGCAAGAGTGACGATTTTTAGACTTAGATGCTGAATTTGGGAAGACAACAGAAGCCTTTAAATTAGTATTCGCTAATTTCGGATAGCAGAGATTTATAGATTTCGGCTAGCTGACAAAAGATGTTTTCCTGTGTCATAATGGGTTTGTACAACCTGAGAGCAACTCGCATCCTGCTACTCAAGAATGTATAAGGCGGTAGTTAATGAACTGTGGTGAGCTATAAGTTACTAAATATTCAGATATGGGCACCAAACTATGTAGCTCAATGAATTTGACCGCAATTATTATATAATTACTGTGGTCATGACTGGTTTCTGAGTTTTGACTTCACAAAGCATAGTTGTGTACTGTTAGTATTTTGGTTGCTAGGGGTTTAGTTTAATTAGTCAAGTTTAAACATAGCCTGCCATGAAAAGCAAACGTTTTAGTGTGTTATGGTTTTCTTGAGGTAGGACTGGGGAAGTATGAATGTACAATGAGAAAGCATAGTGCAAACTGCAGTGTTCTTGGGTAATATCCAAAAAATAGATTTCTGCTGAAAACCTATTTAGATGTCTTTTTTCCCTTGCTACTATTGAACTAATAGTGTTTAAATCCAATTAGATTTGTGTCGGCTGATAATATTTGAAAATATTTCATCCTATCCCTACCACAAAAAATAAGGTGAATCTAACAGAATTGCACACATTATTCTAAATTACCCCCAGCGTTTAACATAGTTATCTCCTTTCCATACAGCTTCTTCTGGAATTGTAGTTCCTATAGAGAATTTTGTTTTGTTCTTGATCACTAGGGGTCAGTGATTCAGCTCCAAGTTAAGATGCTTCAAGGTATTGAAGTGTTTAAGTTCCTGCTGTGCATAAGTTCCTGCTGCAGCCAGTGGAAATCCAGTCAAGCAAATGCTTCTCCAGGCTCCACCGACTTATGGCTTTGACTGCCGTGGGAGCTGAGACAAGTACCTCACATGCAAATGCTTACATTTAAGTATTGTGAAGGTAGGGGAATGAGTTTCTCTCAGCCTTTAGGTTCTGCTACGCTCTGGAGAGGTTAGTTCATGATGGTCTGATCTCTAGCCAGCTCAAGGTTTCTAGATGGAGAATGCAAAATTGGATTTGGCCACTCCAGGAAAAAAGATACTGGAATGTGTATTTTGTCCTTGCCTTTAATGGCAGCAGAGCTTAGTGTTTTGGTGCCAGTAAAAGACATTCTGGACAGGGAAGGCTGAGAATGGCCCGGCAAGCCCCGCCAGCCTTGCAGAGGGGTGGAAGCTCTGGGAGCAGATGGGTATGTGGAGAAACAGGCTGGGAAAGCTCAGGGGGATGTAGGGGCTATGAGTGGGAGTTTCTCTGTTTCTTGCCCCACTTTTGCCTAAAAGCTTATGAAGTTTTTTTTTAAGAATTTTTGCCAAAATAGTTTTTGGTAAAGCTCATGGGATCTGTAGATTTGCTGTTTGGCCGATGCTCTTATCTCTTGACTTGTGCAACTGTCCTTCCTTCAGTGTGATCTTAGAAAGGATAGAAGAAAGGAAAAGAAAGAAAAAAAGGAAATTTGCTCTCACCTGAGTTATATCTGTCTAGCACTTAACTTCTCATGAAGTATCATTAGCAAGTAAAGCATGATTTTGGACAGTTTCCTGGTTCTGGATATTCTCCTTCCATGTGCTAAAGCATGGAGGAAACATCTCTACTGTGTTGGAGGTTTAAAGTTTTTATTTTTTGCGGTCGAGGGGGCTGTTGTTTTGTTTTAATCTATAATGACGTAACAGCTTAAAACAGTTCTAGCTGCCTGCTTTTCTCTTGGGCTCCCTCCTCAGCACTGAATAGTATCGCAGTATTTTCCCCACTCCTTTGGTTCTTAGGGACAAGCAATGTTTGAGGTAGCCTGAAGCCTCCGAGAACTGTTAGGTTAATTTCACTTGAAAAATTACTCCTTGAGAGGTTTTTCATCTTCTTTTCCAAGGACATGCTGCTCTGCATAGGTTGTTATGGACAGCATGGAGCCGTTAAGAGTGAATTGCTCTCTTCAGTCACGGCATGGTCAATGGTGGCTGCAGCTGTTCCCTTTTAGCTCCTTCTGTGTGATTCTGTCCTGATCCACAGTGCAATCCTCAGGAATCAGAGAGAGTCATCCTCTGGGCCAGCAGAGCCCTCAAAAACCTCCCCAGTAATCTCCCTGAGAAGTTCACCCAGTAGTGTGTAAATGGTAGCGGCTGTTTTATGACACGGAGACTTGGCTACAGAGAAGCGAACACAAACCAACTTATTCTTAATTACTTTTTAAAGGAAAACAGATTTCCTCCATAGTGATAATCAATGGGACTTGTGTTTGGAAGAAAGATGGATTATTCAAAATGAAACCAAATCTGCCCAGGGCAGATTTCCAATGGATCTTACTCCTTTTTAAGTTCACTTATGCTTTCATAAGTAGTTCCTGAATAATCTTTAGTAAGTGTAAATTAAAGAGCCACCCGTACTTAAAAAAATCAGCCAAGGTCTAAATTTGCTTTAGGAACAATTTTAATAGCAGTGGTCCAATCTGGTCAGCCAATACATTCTTCTTGCCTTTTATGATTTTCCAAACTGTTCGGTTTCTGTATCTAAATGGCATTGTAAAGCACTGTCGTATGTATTTCTTCCAGAATCTTAATCTTCCTGATTAGAAGTCAGTGCTGCCTTTGACTACACAGAATGGTTCGGGTTTGAAGGGACCTTAAAGATCTTAGAGTTCCAACTCCCAAACACTTGTCAATAAGAAATGCAGGGCATAACTTGGGTCTCTAGGGTTTGAGAAGACACTCTTAACAAATCTGTTGCCATCACCACCATCATCAACTGCATCAGTCACAACCAGTGAGAAGCTGTAGCTGCTGACAGGGTTCTTGTACCTACCAAGTTCAGCTCTATCCCATGTGATCTAGACCAGCTCCTTTGGTGAGAGGATGCTTTTGCTATGTCTTTTTTGGGTCTGGTGTTTCACAGGCACGTGTACAGCCAGGTCATTTTACCTCCATGCTGCTCTGCCAGCTTACCATGTCATGGACCAGTGTGTCTTGCTCCTCTGACACTGGGACTGGGGTGGGAGGCAGCCTGCATTTCCAGTGCCTGCTGCTTCTCCAGGCTTGCAGCTGAGAATTGGAGGCAGCTCATGGCTTGTTGTCTTTCTGGCAGTTTTCAGGCCTGCAGAACTTAAAGCCAGTTTTGGCACGTAATCCTCAGAAGTGACTTTAATGAAAATAAACTTTGGGGTTTTTTTGAGAAGCATTGAAGCCGCGTGAATTGAAAACATCACGTTACTGACTCTCCGAGTGGAGTGACAGATTGTTCCACCCTGTCCTGGTGGCATTGTCAGATAAGAAAATGGAATTCTTCACTCCTCACGATGTTTTCTTGGGTGCAAAAAGAAATATAAAGTCTTCATAGCTAGAACTGATTCATGTCAATTCTGTAATGACAAGATATTTCAAAATTACTGTCTCATGTTCTTTAGGGTGGTTTTTTTTCTCTTTAGCAGTCTCCTCTATTAGAACATATTTACAGTAGGTACTCTTTTAAACTAGAATTTCTAAAAGGATTCAAAGAAAGAAAACAGGGAAATTACCTTGACATTCGGTGACAGCTGTAATATCATGTAAATCATTACTAATGGAGAACAATTATGGAGGCTCAGAGTCGACTGTAATAGATTTTTCACACAAAGGAGGAAGGATGTTGGACCTACTGTGGAGCTGTGAAGAAGTAATTACATATCATCTTTCGTACCTAACAAACGAGATATTTTTAAAGATGTCACATTAGCCGTGACATGCTCCAGAACATCATGTTCTAGGCGGTGGGGTGTTTTGTTTGCATTTATATCTTTTAGAGCAGCCATCTGTACTGCAGCATTTGTGTGCTGCTACGTATTTTGGGTGTGCATGTACGTTTACCATTTCCATTTTGCCCAGTTGTTCCCTTACTGGGTACGTTGCAGCCGTTTAGGATCCGTGCTGTGAACACTGCTCTCTGTCGTCTTGCCTCCGCCAATCTGCGAGTTCTTTTTCAAAGGGACTTCTTCTCTGCTCAGCAACGTGACCCCCTCAGGACTGATGCCTCCCATAGAGGGAAGACATCCCATTTCTACAGTGGTATTTATACTGAGGGCTGAGAAGGTTTAATGAGATTTAGTAATTTGGGGTTCAAAACTCTAGTGAGAGATTATTATCCGTAGCTTATGAGGATGGAATAGATGCTGTATGAATGCTCCCTTGCTTCAAGGACATAATGCCATTTGCTTCTGTCCTGTTATTTTTCATCTGATTTTTCAGTTCTCTCTATCAGCACTTCCCTTAGATACGAGTGGCTTTTAGTTAATGCCACTTGTCTCCTGCTTCTGCCTTACAGATTGTGAAAAATTACAGTAGGGCAGCGTGCATTGACCTGATAGATGGAAGGCTTCTATTGTACCTGCAATTAGACTCACCTTTTATTGCATCCAAGTGGAAAAAGAAAGTGACACTAGGACATGACACTTACTCTGCCTGTTTGTGGACTGGAGCCCAGAACCAGGAGCTGCCCCTCCACTGGGCTGCATTAAGAGAATTCCAAAACTTGGATCCAGCTGTGCACCGTCCTTTCTGCATTGCAGTGAAGTTTTGTGTTGTGAAAACTCAGAACTATGATGTAGAATCATTTAGTGACCCGAGTATAAATACAAGACCTTTTTCAATTTCAACATTAATGTACTTTAAAACAACTCACGTTGGGGATCATGGTGGGTTTTATTTGTTTGTCTGTTGTAATCATCTGGGCACATCGCTTATCTGCCTGTTGTAAGGATGAAGGGTACTGAAAACCAGGAGAACCCTGTTCTCCAAGTTTGTCCTGAAGTGCAAAAGTCTCTTGGAGACCGAAATGTATTCGCTTAAACTAAATCTTTTAATTAATAGCTGGGTAAAGGACGAGTGATGTTTGATATGAAGGAGTTTGGACTTGGTGGTTTAAAAACCTTGGATTCTCAGAAGTCAGTTTCAGTTTCCAACATCAGTTTCCCATCTGTGAAATGGATTTTTATATTTAACAGCTACATGAGAATGAACTGAGCCTAGATTACATTCATGCCTTGCTTGCATTAACTGGAAAAGGCTGGTATTCTTCCTGTTTCTCAGACTGGCCAGGATCCATCTGAACATTTGTAGAAGGCTTTGCGAAGGAAAGCAACCCCTAACAATACCCGTTGAAAAAAACTGCATATTTTGTGTTCGCAATCACTGGTCACATAAAAAAATCTTCAGTCTTTCTTGAAGACATAACAGGGTCAGGGCATATGTGTTTTCTTTCAGTTTATCCCCAAACATCTGTTTTCCCAGTGAATAAAAGTGTAAACAAGAGTGAGAAAACAGTTTATTTTCCTGACTTCAATCTTTTTGTCAGAGTCTTTCATCTCAGAATTGCACAGTAAAAGCAAGTTTTGGGAAAGGGGCATGTTCCTAAAATATGTGCAGTGTTTAAACCTTTGTTTCCCGTGATAAAAAATTCACACTTGAAATCATTTTGACTATTGATGTGGGAGACCTCACATATTAAATATCTTTAAAATGTGTCTATATATTTATATTTCGGTTTTCTTGGTGTTCTGCTTTTCTTCCCATTGCAGGGTTGTTCAAATGGCTGCTCAAATTCTACACCAGTCTGATCTATGAATTCATGGCCAACTTTGCCACTTGTTGCTTTGCCAGTATAGCCTTTAGAGAAGCCTTGGATCATTGCCGTGCATTAATAGTTTGTCATTAGAATAATTAATGTGTGCAATCTATCCTGTGGTTAAAAAAAACCAACAAACAAAAACACACCAAAAAAACCCAAACAAGAACAAAGTACTTGGGTTTTATTCCTGGGCAGAAATGCCATGTAAATGTTTCTAGCAGTGATGTTCACTTCACCGGTTCTCATTGCTGTGATGATGCCAAGTGATAATTGGGAAACCAAGGTGGCTGAGAGAACCAAATTTGTACCAGGCTGCTTTTGCTTTTTATTTTTTTATTTTTTTTTTCAGTTTTTGTCAGGGCTGCCACACAAATATTTGCAGCAGTAAAACTCGAGGCAATTCAGGGGCTGGAACTTTCAGATAATATAAGAAACAGTAGAGATGACTTGGCCAAGCTGAGTAACGTACATGTTGGTTCAATACCATTCCCTCCAGCTACTACCTTGAATTGTCTTTGACTTGCTATGATGAGACTAGGGGGCTCATCTTTACTGGTCCTCCTATCGCATACATCACACGTCTTATCTAGATCAGGGTTTTAAGACATGTATTTTTAACTGTGGGAGTTAAATGTTAGCGCTCTGAAGAAATTGCATTCTAAAAATCACTTAATGCATGGGAGACTTCACAGATCAAAGCATGGTGTAATGTCTTAGGATGGCGTGTTGTCTGAGAGATGGCAAAGGCCCAAGGGGAACCTGAGAACGTTTTATTTTTCAGAGTCTTGTAAATTATTGGCATAAAACTGTCTAGCTGAATAGCTCTTGTTACAAAGTGTTGATTTGGTGTCATGGGACTGAGACGAGGGAGTGGGAGAAGGAACTTTTCTCACAAGACTTGAATTATTTCTGCAAACATATGTAGTGGATTTCCGTAGTTGTGTTGGTGAGGGGAAGATGACGCTCAGAACTTTGTCCCACTGGTGGCTGGTTGCTCTTTGGACACCTCTAGGTGAGAAATATCTGGGAAATGGGATATATGCATCCCATATATCCAGATTTTGCGTGTGCCTCAGCAGTTCAATGAGTGCGTGCAAGAGGCTGTGGGAAAGCTACAACAAAATCAAAATATAAATAAAATCCGAGCGATTGGAGAGGGACAAGAGCTGAGACTTGGAACACCACCACCCACCCCGCAGCTCTTTGCTGAAGGGCTAACACCTGGCAGGGCCAAAGAAAACCTTCATTGGCTCAGGGAACACGAGGCTAAGTTGTGGTGTGAAATGTGTCCCCAGAACGAGCAATTACAGAACTTCAGGTAAGGTCTTTTAGATGAGAAGAGAGGGTTTTAATAACAACCCTGTTTTTGCCAGGAATTTGGCTCTGACCAGTGGTTAACATTTAAGCGCAGGATTTCTGGCCTATTCCATTCCTGATGCAGCTGAATCAATATTAAAGTGGCATTTTTCTGTGCTGGTGGAACCCAGAACGTACAAAGAAGCATCAGCGAACAAAAAAATGAGTAGGGGGGAAGGAGGAGAAGAGGGGCTTTGAATTTTTTGATGTGGACAAAATCTCCATCAGATGGCAAATGCCTGCCTGGACCTGAACCTCCATTGGACCCAGATGGTCCTACCAGGTTGTCTGCAACCTGCAGACCGGTCTGTGCTCCATGGGTGCGTGGAATGATGACCTGAGGAAGAGGGGACAGCTTCCCCAAAAGAAATTTGGAGGGAGTCGGGGAGAGAAAATTAACTTAGAGCAGGCAAGGTTTGTAGGGTTCAGGATGTTGTTCTGCTTCCTGCCAAAGGAAAGATGAAAAATAAATTGACATCGCTACCAGAGATAGTCTTGATAGGTTAATCTCAGAAATGAACTCTCTCAAAATCTTCAGCGGAAATGAGATTTGGTGGGATTAAATGTGATGTAGGAAGAATGATTAGTGGGGTCAGTGACCTGGAGAACATGGATAAACATTGGGAGCAGAACTCTCAGAGAATATGCGGGATATACAGATTCATGAAAGAAAGAAGTAACTTAAAAATCTCCCGAAGTACAGCAGGAAGATCCTGTTAAATGTCAAAGCAAGACATTTTTCCCTTTCCAGAAGCAGGAACAACTGCAGCAGTAAAGAATCTCACAGGCCTGCCCACAACTCTGCCAACCTCTGCTCTCAAACCAGCCCAGAGTCACAACGTGGAGTGAAAATCCCCAGAACCAGAGAGGTGGAAGAGTCTTTTGCAGGTCTCCAGTCCAACCTGCTGCTCCAAGCAGGCTCAGGACATTAGGTTCATCAGGCTTAGACCCAGTTTGCTCAGGACATTACCCAGCCAGGTCATAGGAACCTCTGAGGGTGGAGACTGCACTGCCTCAGGGGACAACCTCTTCTTGAGTTCAAGAAAATTCAAGAGAGAGCTAGAGTCTTCCGACTTGTGTGGGAGGACATAAAAGAGTGCTTCAGGCACTGTCCCAGGCCACTTTAGTGACAAGTAGTCTCTGGCAAGTGTGGGCCGATGCCAGTCTCTCAGTGTAGTTGCCCAAAACCATCTGAGAAGGACACCACTGCTTGGGTGAGGACACGTTAAACATCTTTTTCACCAAGCTAGGCTTGAATTTCCACATGCTAGAGAAGGAAGGGAAAAAGAGAAAAAAGGAAAGGATCGGGAGGGTGGGATGTAAAACTGAATGGTTAACAAAGGTGGGAGCTGATTGGGCCTTCCATGCTATAGCACATTTTAAGGCGGAAACATAAAGGAGAGGTGAAAGAAGGTGAGACCTTATTAAAGAGACTGGAAAAGTAACGTGGGTGATGATTCCCTCTTATGTCAGAGAAATAAAGGCAGTTTTCATCAGTGAACTTCCTGCTATAGGTGGTGATACTCAACAGGTTTGTAAAAGCATTGGCCAGGTTTATGTTCGAGAGGAGTAGATTTATGTCCTGAAGACAAAGTGAATAAAAGAGTAGAGGCTTAATAAATTACAGTGGAAAAGATCAGCCAATAAAAATTATTTCAGTATTCATTTAAAGGGATGAGAAGCCCTTTTTTATGTGAAACAAAGACAGACAGGTGTATTTCTACAACTACTTGAAAGGACATTGTAGAGACTTTGGGGCTCGTCTCTTCTCACAGGTAATTAGCGATAGAGCAAGAGGGAAGGGCTTCAAGCTGCAACAGGGTGGTTTAGACTGGACATTAGAAAACAATTCTTCACAGAAAGAGTGGTCAGAGACTGGAATAGGCTGCCCAGGGAGGTGGTTGAGTCGCCATCCCTGAATGTGTTTAAGAGTCGTTTAGATGTGGTGTTGGGGGGTATGGTGTAGGGGAGAACTTTATAGAGTAGGGTTGGTGGTTGCACTCGATGATCCCAAGGGTCTTTTCCAACCTGAATGATTCATTCTATAATTATTGTGCCATTATAAGGCAGGCATTTATGGAATGATCTGAGGGACATATCTGAGAACGTGAGGACTACTGCTGTGTGTGGACCTCTTTCTCCAAAATATTGGGTGAAATATTTCCTGAGCAACCTGTGTTGGGGGGAAAAGGAGTGGGGAGGTTACAAGTCTGGCCCTTGATCGATCAAGATGGCTGATAATGGCATAAAGTAGTACAGAAAAGTTAGCAAACTCATTACAAGCCTTATTTAATCAACGCTCTTAACTCCTTCCTCCTGGAAGAAAGCAAAAGGTAGGTGTAATACTGTTAAAGAAAAGACGAGACTGTTTGTCATCTATACATATTTCATTCATTCAAATTGACTAGTTCTGGCTCCCCCTATATTGACAGACTGGTAACGTTAGGTATGTATATACCCAGAGCAGTATGGATTCGTGGTAGGGGGGACAAATTTCAGGTAATAATAGAAAAGTTCTATTAGGAGCTGTACAATGCAGAATAATAACAGGTATCTGGGGGTCTCCTGACAAAGAAAATACTGAACAGATAGAAGGGAAATTTAGAAACACTGTGTTTAGGAAAATGTGGCTTGGGAGGTAAGATGAGACCCTGCCTTTCTGCTGTGTATATGGTTTTTTAGGCTTTTGAATTAGGGAAAGGAACCTCTTTAAGCGGGTTAATTAACGTGGCAGGAGCCTCCATGGTGTCTACAACTACAGCAGGAGAACATCTGTCTGCGGCAATTAGGCAGAAACTTCCAAACTGAAGGGCCGCTCGCAGATGGAGCAGATAGCTTGCCAGGCAGATGATGTAGGGCTGTTTATATAAACCCACTTTTCCTCTTAAAAGCAAACATGTATTGTTGGCAGTCCTTGGGTATAAAATTAATTATGATAAATCTGAAATGTTAAGTGCCTGCTATTTTGAAAAAAATTGCACTGGGAGGGGAAAAACCCTCAAATTCATTAAGTAGGGTAAGAATTCATGCTAATGTGACAGACAAACACAAGGTCTTATTAAAAGTTTATTGTACTATATAAAATAATACAAGCATTTGAAGAATGGATAGAGTTCAAGCTTTCTTGGATGTGCAGAACAGCTTTCAGTAAAATGAATATATTGCTACCCCCTCTCTGATTTATTACTTTTGTTTAGATTCAAGAGTTAAGATTGTTAAAGAATTTCTTCTCAGAATTTATCAAACATGTGAGCCTGTTTTGTTTGGGGATTATATAGCCCTTCAAGGGGTAGGGTATGAAATCTTCTGAAGATACTTGAAGATACCCTGTGTTGTAGAAGGAGTTTTTCAGTACGTTTGTTTTTATTGTATGTAATGTTAATATTTATAGAAAAGTTCTCATAGTACTATGTGGTCCACTATTGATCAGATGACGTAGGATTTCACGAGAGCTAAAATCTGGTCGATTTCAACAGAAAATATAGTAAGACTTGGCATGTAAAATCTTGGAGGAAAAAATAGAGGAAAGAAGTTTGAACAAAACAGTGGGGAAAGACGTAGAATAGTTGCCTTTGGTCCCCACTCCCCTCAACCCTCTCCTAATGTATTGTAAAGAAAACATTTGTACCCTATGGCTACTATTTCTCTTTATGATCATACACATTTTCTGACGCTGGTAAGTAGTGCTCCAGAGGTTGTTGGCAAAGGTACTTATTTTCCCAGTACTTTGTAGTTGTGGAATAAAGTCAAATAACAGCCTCTGTACTGGTTTAGCTACCTAAGCTTTTCTCTGAGAAACTCATTTCATAGCAAAAGAAAGTCTGATATCCCACCTTTTACAACTGCTAGACAAGGTAGAAGCAATCATTTCCTACCCTACCAAAAGCCAGGATTTGCTAAAACACAGTTCAATTTCTTCAGCTCATCAGATATCTCATCAGATCAGACCGATAAAAAAAAAAACAACAGGGAGGGATCCATATCTGAAGGACAAATATTCTGTAGCCAGAGTCTTCTGAATTCCAATAGATATTAGTGTACAATACCATCTTTTTCTTTTGTATGCATTAGTATGTTGAGGATGGATACAAGGCTTACTTCTTACTCACAATTACATATATTAAATTTTAGAAAGCAAATATTGACCTCAACTTCTTGCAGTTTGTCTGTTTGACTCCAGATTTTTACCTGGCTGGGAAAAAAAATTGATAAGGAGTGAATTTTTGATCTATTTTTTTGAAAAGCGTATTGGTCTCTGCTGAATTGTCCATGCAGCCTGAGATGACTGCCCTAGGAGTGCAGGATGTCACTCCTTGTTTTCAGGAGATGGAGTTCTGTGGCTGCTGGATCAAGGTCTTGAATACAAGTGATATTTTCAAGTTGTAATTTCCAACTGAGTTTCTAATCTGAAATGTCAAGACTCCTCGGTAATATGCAAGCAGAATCGTGCCTTTATAATTACAATAGGACCCTGTTTGCCTCAGGTTGTTTCCGCCCCCCACCTCCCGACAACTTTTGTTCTTCCACTGACCCTGGTGGTTCCTGCAGCATCTGCAGACCCTGCAGCGTCTGAACCGCTCGGTTTCTGAAAAAGAAAGATTTGGGCACAGTGACTGCTGCCTCTGTCTCAGGGGCCTGGGGGATCACTGGCTGGGCTACTCCTTCTGTGGGGGGCTCAGGGCAACCTGTCCCTTTCTTCTTCTTACTCCCAACACAATCCCAGACCCCAGACATTTGCATTTCCAGAAGCCCCAGTGATGATGTCAGTTACTGCGATAGGAAAATGAGGTCACAGAGAAGATCAAGCAATGGGTCCCTCGGTTCAGGAGGGTCAGGGAACTACTGGAGAGAGTCCTGCGGAGTCTACAAAGTTGATCAAGGGAATGGAGCACCTCTCTTATGAGGAAAGGCTGAGAGACCTGGGGCTGTTGAGCCTGGAAAAGAGTGAGAGCGGATCTGATCAATGCTTATCAATATCTAAAGGGCAAGTGTCAAGAGGATGGGGTCAGGCTCCTCTCAGTGGTGCCCAGTGACAGGACAAGGGGCAACAGGCACAAGCTGGAACACAGGAAATTCCATCTCAACATGAGGAAGAATTTCTTGTGAGGGTGGCAGAGCCCTGGAACAGGCTGCCCAGAGAGATGGTGGAGTCTTCTCTGGAGACATTCTAAACCCACCTGGATGGGTTCTTGTCCAGCCTGCTGTCGGTGACCCTGCTCTGGCGGAGGGGTTGGACTAGATGATCTCCTGAGGTCCCTTCTAACCCATACTATTCTGTGATTCTGTGAAGGTGACTGGGTCACCTTCAGAACCCCATTCCCCTTTCCATAATGTTGAAATTATTTTCCCATTTCATATGCAACTGGAAAGTTGGTTCAGGAAAATGAGATTTGTGTTTTCAGGTGAAAAAGCAGGACAGGCTGTTCAGCTCCCTTGTGGGGAGTAACCACTTGTAGATATTTCCACCGGCCCTTGTGCACGTGAGGTCTCTCTGCCCAGCAGCCATCTGCATCCAAGGTTGCTGAGACGCCTGGAGAAGGGCCAGCAGAGCTCAGAACAACTGCAGGAGCCAACACAAGGACTGAAAGCACCAGCATTTGATACCTGAGATCTAGGAAAAACTGTTCTTCCTAGATCTAGGAAAGTAAAAACATTTGCTGAGTTTTATTTCATAAAAACGGAGAGAATAGGAACATCTCATACTGAAACACCAAACTTAAGTATGAGCTCACAGCTGCAGTAGACTTCCCACAAAAATAAGATGGTGCTGGAAGAAGTGATTTATTTTTTTCTGTAACAATCCCCTTGTGCTGCAGTTGATCCTGTTGCCTTCTGGAGAGAGAATTACTCAGCGATTAGGTTTTGGGAAGGAATAAAACGGGAAGCTTACTTTAAGGTGAACCAGCATATATGTCCTTCTTTACGATTTTAGGCATGCTTCTGTTCGCTGGTAAAATTTTAATCAATGTTTTTCCTCTGTGTAGTTGATATAAGATCTGCATTTGAATAGCCGCGAATACAGAGTACATCACCTTGCTACACTTGTGTGGGAAATAACAAAGAGTACAGCCCTTTTCCCAGTAATATACATCTGGTACTAGAACCTCGTCCAAAACATTAGTCAGTTTTTACAGCTATAGACAGAATTTTATGACATTCTTCAGTAGTGTGATAATGATGAGCTGATTCTTACAAATCTGCATGGACTTTCACTTCAGGGTAGGACCAAATTAAAATGTAACTTTTTCAAAACTTTCCAGTGTTAAGGTGTTTCACAGTCTTGGGGAGACCTAGCCAAATATTTGAGGAGAGAAAGTTCTTGTGAGTTTTCTAGCAAAGACTTTCTGATTTGCTTTTCTGTAATAGATTCAAAATCTGATTTTCAGAACCTTTGCATTATATATCATTTGTAAGTAGAGTCTTACCATTTAAGATTCTTTTTCATGCATTCTTGATTTTTCTGTGATAGTCATTAGCTACTGAATATACTGTTAAGGTAGGGTCTAGGGAAAGCACAGCTTTTTTCTGGATGTTACTTTATGATATACTCGGTGTTTATCCAAGCTGATCTGTTTTGGAGAAGAAGACAATGATCTTACTACTTTTTGTGTGTTATGTCTTGCAATTCCCAGAACAAACAAAAAAAATCTCTGCTTAATATGAATTGCACAAGAGTATGATGAGTCGAGAAATATTTTTTATATGCCTTCACACGCACATGCCAAAGAAGTCTTTGCCAGAGTTATTCCCTATTGGAATTTACAGGGGGTTGTGAAGAGCAAATACTGAAGCGCTGTCTTGCTCTTTCTCCTTTAAAATACTGTTTGAGGAGGAGCCTGAGGAGCTGGATTGCTCCGAAAAGGATCTGTTCAATGAATGTCTGAGATAAAACTCTTGGGTTGCTACGCTGTAATTTAAAGGTAAATTTTGAGACCAAACAAAATTAAAGTATTGTTTGTACAGTTTATTGTGCATTTGGGATTTATAAAAACATCTCCAGTAATTTTTGCCTCCACCCAAAAAAGTCTGTTTGTTTGTTGTATTCAGAGCTTCAGATTGCAGTTTCTTCCTCTTTCTGAAAGACTTTAGCAATTACTTGAATTCCCTAAGAACATGTTAAAACACAGGAGACAAAAGCCTCAGCTTCTGTTTCCAGCCCTAGTTGTGAAGAAAGGCAGTGTTGCAGCGTACACTCTCAGTGAGATAAATTGGCATTTCTCACGTAAAATTGTATGAAATATTCACAGTATTTTTGTTGCTGTTTGGTTTTGTTGGTTTTCTGTATTAAGAAAAATCAGGAATAAATTGCACAGGGCTTTTAGTTAACTTGAAAAAGAAGGTAATGTAGATAGCACAATTAAATATGTTTGCTAGTGACACTTCTTAAATGATGGATGAATTGGAAGACATTAAATAGGAAGGTCTTATGGGGTTTCTTGGCCTCTGGAAGGTGCATGGGCCACCAGCATCCCTGGATGGCTGCCTCGTTGGGTCCCCTGGGCACAGGGTGCTGGTGGGTGCCTCCCGGCGGCGTTCTTGGCACTGACACAACAGAGAAAGGTTTGGCAAAGTTTACACCAGTGGTGGGCCCGAATTGTGGACCTGGCTTTTAAGTGTAGCTCAAACATATTGGTTCAAGAATGTAGACTTCTGCCAGTTAGCAGATTAATTAGTAGTACAAGTTTTGCAATGTTGGTTCACGTTTCTGTCCGTTCGTGAAGGGTTTAGAAGATTGTTAAACAAACACCTATTGATGCAAAGGTTGAGCAGCGAGTTGTTCACTGTCTGAAAACCAGATCTTTTTTTTTCCCCCCCATGTCTTGTGGAAGGATGTAAAGACTAGGAGGAAGGAGAAAAATACTTTCCCTCCCCTGTCTTGTCCATCCTCCTCAGCATGGGGCCAAGAACCATCCACATCTGTTTCCGGGACAAGCCAGGGCTCTCCTCCCTTCAGGAACCCCTGGCCTTTCCTGCCAAGGGTGGTGTTTGGTGCAGGTCTCTTAGGTGACATTGCCATGCATAACTTCAGTATGAAAGTGAAATTAAGACTAAGTGTAAGTAATTAGGGGATGAAGGAAGAAGGTGGTGATGTAGAGGATCATTGGAAGGGGCTCTGGTTCCACTGAGCTATGCTTAAACCTCTGCAGGGCTTGCTAGTCACTCTTCCTTTCAGATATGAAGGGTTTGCAATTTCTGGAGTAAGGAGCTGGGATAGAAACCCTTTTTCACCGGAACACATCAGGCAGAGGGTACCTGGCACGTTTGATGGGCTCAGCAAAGCCACGGTTGCCACCACATCTGCTGGGGAGGAAGCCCCAGCACCAGCTGCTCCTGCCGCTGCTCAGCATCCCGATGGGTGCTCAGCCATCTCAGCCCAGGGAAGACACAAACCCAGGTTCTGGGGAAATACCAGTCTTTGCCAATGGCAAGCACCTCATTAGATTTGTTTATCAACAGTTTTGTAATTACAGAAATATGTAGCTAATTACTTTTCTTTGAGCCAGCTCATGCTCACCTCTCAAGAATGTGCAACGAGTAAAGAAGGTAAACTGCTATTTAATTGTTCTTTAGACAGTAAATATTTAATGCAACTGAACTGTAGCAGTGGACAGGGCACAGAGAGTAGGGTGCTGTTTGAGTAACGTGAGATTATTTCAGAGCTTTCTCTTGTGTTACCCTTTTCTAAAGTTTTAAATTTTAAGTGCATAGTACATAGCAAAGATGGTCCACATCAGTGATCTGTTTAAGTGCAAGAGGTAGCATATTTGCTAAATTCTAGCCAGGTTGGGGTTCTGGATTTGGTGGTTTGGGTTTTTTATGTTGTTGTTGTTTTGTTTTGTTGTGTTGTGTGTTGTTTTTCTTTTAATCCAATAATTGTTTGAAAAATACAGTATAAAAACCAGCAGTAGAACAGTCAAGCTCAGCTTCCACTCTTCGCAGCTTTATTTCTGTGCCTGGCATCAAAATGAAAGAGGTTCTACCCCAAATTGTTATATTGTCTACATGTGCTATTTTTTATTTTTTTTTGAACAGAAAAACATTCTTATAAAAAAAAGAGCTTTTTATCAAAATAATATTTTCTGACAAAGAAATATTACATGATAAAATGTGGGCTAGCTCAGGAAATATTAATCTTGAATAAGCAAATAATACTAAGGCTACCTGTGGTTATTTTGGACGAAGTTCTCTTGCCTTATTGCACAATAATTCACTGAGTTACGGAGGTATTTGTATGTTCCACAGAGAAGCTAAAACCAAATTTAAAACCAATAAGGTTTCCAGCTATTTGCCATAGGTACTGCTTTTGAATACAAAAAAAAAAAAGACTTTATTGCAGAATATGATGTACAAACAAAAGTCAAATGATTAATCTCAGACATTTGTTCCTGTAGTCTCCTGTGTAGATGAAGCTCTCAATCAGAGCAAAGCTTCAGGTGGTGAGTAAAGTTTTCTCCTGCAAATTCTGACAAGCACCTTGAGACAACATTTGGCACTTCCTTCACCTCCTTCCCCCTTTCATTGGTCTCTCCCAGCCATGGAGGCTCCTGGGGCAGCCCCGCTGGGAGGAGTGAATGGCCAACACTGCTGGGCTTCCTGCTCCAGCCTCGGGAGAAAGTAGCGAGTAGAGGGGAGGCTGAAGTACCATTGAGTCAACGAGAAGGGGAAGAAGGAAGGGTCACACCAGAGTTAGAATATATACATATATATATAGAATCATAGAATGATTAGAGTTGGATGGGACCTTAAAGATCATCCAGTTCCAACCCCCTGCCCTGGGCAGGGACACCTCCCACCAGACCAGGTTGCTCCAAGCCCACAGGAGAAACAAAATACAGAAGTGGAAAACTGAGGCATGAAAAGGAAACAGTTTGTTCCATAGGAGTCCAGGAGATGACGCCAGGGATTTTGATTACCATCCCACATTTTAATCCCAAGAGTCATCTCCCAGAAATAAAAACGTTAATCTCAAATTATTGAGCATTTCCCAAAGCAACGTCCGTATGTTCTATTCCACTTAGGAATTATCAGCATTTTTCTATTAATATTTATGTCAGCATATCAATTTTTATTTTACATAAGTTAATTACATGTAAGATGTCAAATTTTAATCATTGGCTGTGCTAGGTACACGTGGATTGTAGTATCAAGCAATTTCAGCTTGTCTACATAATAGTGCCTGAAGAGAAAATGAGAATGATGCCTTGTGGCTCAGGTAATTCGTCAATGCAACCCCTAAAATCCATATACTTGCAAACAATGTTTCTTGAGGAAATTGCAGAATAAAAAAAGAAATAATTTAAAAGATCACTTAACAAATATTATAGGCAGGTGAGAAGTGGGAATGCAGAGCAGTGAAGCAAATTTGATTGAATAAATGCTTCATGCTTACACAGAAAAAGAACCTATTTTTCAACTGCAGAACCCTCACTGGCAGATTCAAGGAGTCTGGTTGTGTTCCCACAGTGGGAGAATTTAAAGCGTTGATAATACTCAAATCAGAAATCCTTGTAATAGAATAAGATGCAGATGTTTAAGAGAATTTCAGTTTGAAGTTGCAATACGTAGAGAAATGCAAAGGGGTCTCTGAAAGAGCAGCTATATCTAGAACATTATCACAGTTAAGAAAATATAATTTATAGTTTGGATAACAATGTCTGGGTGTAACTATGAGTGAATAAAATATCTTTTGGGCACTGGCAATAGAAGTAGGTTGACCTAATGCACTGTGCATAGAGATCTGAACTCTATACTTGGTTTTGGCATTGGTTTGGACAAAACACAGATTTTATGTGCTTTTCCTTTTGCACAAAATGAAAGCCATTATATTAAACTACTTAACCTATTTTGGAAATTTGTGTATATGGAATGGGAAGTGTACAAGTCTTAGAAGTTTGTTCTTAAATACCTGTTTATTTTAATACTGGGGAGTCTAGCAGAAGACTAGAATCCAAAAAGTACAATTTAAATAACTAATAATGTGGTTTTGTTTATGCTGTAATTTATTTGGGAGAGAGATGAGAGTAGCATGACAGTAAGATATTATCTTCGAAGTTGCCATGGTAATGCAACCTACTACCTGTTGCTAAGAACATGCTGTAGCTGTTGTTATTACTTTTATTACAGCTCTCAACATTTCAGGATGTATCCTTTTGTTTTGAAGGTGTTATTTTATATTGAGTTTGATACGGGAGAAAACCACTAAGTTTTGCCATTTCCCAGCAGGGCTCTAGAGCAACGGCAACGATATTAATGCAAGAATCTGATTGTGCTAACGTAGCTCCCATCCTCTAACGCAGAGTGGTTTCCAAGCTGTCTAACCATTTAGGAATACAAGAATTATAAAGACAATTCAGTGCCCTGTGTAAATTATCATCCGCTTTCCCTGGCAAGTCAGTGATCAATGTGGGGAGACAGAGAAGACTAAAGCCCCAACAATAATGCACTATAAAAACTTCAAAAATACAGGCAGGTGATTCTTAGTGCTAGAAATGGAAATATCCAAGTTACTAAGAGGATCTTGTGCCCTGGGACCCCTCTTACTGCCCTGAGCCCTGCTGAGCAGCAGCATGTGAAGAGCCTCAGGTCAGCCAAAGTGCTGCCATTCAGGACCTACAGCCACAGTGAGACTCTCCAGATGCCATCAGTCGTTTGCTACTGCTTGTGAGTATTATAAGCTGCAGGCAAGAATGGGAATTGTAAATGGATTTCTCAAAAAAAGAGCAGAATCGCATCTCCTCCAAGCTGCTTGTTCTCCCAGGCTTTCATTGTCATCTTTTACTAGTGGGTTCAGACCCCTGGATAGTAGATGCTGGCTCATTACAATATAGTTCAAGCAAAATATGGTTGTCTAAGCTGATCCTTTCAGGTACAGAGGTGACGATAGATGACTTCTGTCTTCTGCACTTATAGCGCAGTGTTTGTACAAGTCTCCATGCTTCCTTGCTGCATTCTTTTTTTTTCCAAGACTTGTCTCCTGCTTTTAGTTCAGTAACTTTCTGTGCTTTGTTGCCAGATACCAACTTTCGTCTACCTTTTCTTTTGCAAGTGAAAGCCATTGGCTGAATTTTGCAAAATTTGTGCCAGCAAACTCCTGTATCTGAATTTCTCTTGTTTACAAAATGAAAAGTTTGTATGTGGATAAGCAACCTGTGTAATTAGCCTGTGTTCTTACGCTCCCTTTCTGTCTTCTTGTCCTGTGGTTTAGCACTTTCTGTAAAGTTTCCTATAAACTTTTGTATTTTCGGCTAGAAAATCCTGATAGTTGAGTCATTATCACACAGTAGTATCAAGGAGCTAGTTATTTCTTCTTACAGAGAACAGCACTGCAATTACTATGGCATAACGAGTGCTGGTTTTCGTTTTACCTGTGTTGTGTGGTGATAGGAGCATACGCAGTGCGTGTTGGGGGCTGTGCCCACATTGGCGTGAGCTGCAGGTCTATCATGGTACCATAGAATTGTCTAGGTTGGAATGGACCTTTAAGATCATCAAGTCCAACCATCAACCTAACTCTGATAAAATACCATCACCAAACCATGTCTCTAAGCACTATGTCAACCTGTTTTTTAAATCCCTCCAGGAATGGTGCCTCAACCACTGCCCCGGGCAGCCCATTCCAAGGCTTCATAACCCTTTCAGTGTAAACATTTTTCCTAATATCCAATCTGAACCTCCCCTGGTATATGTCTATTATATTAATTACAAAATAAACAGTAGCAGAAACAAGGATAATCACAGTGAAAAGCATACTTACAGGTTTGGTGTGGTCTCAGCTATCTGAATATGATCCTCACGGGCAAGGTCTCTGATTGCTTCCCCCGCTATACTGTGCTCACTACCGCGACCCATAATTAAGGAACAGAGGTGTCTTAGGCTGGATCTGCAATCAGAGTCAAAAACATGCAACTCTGAAAGGCAATTTGGTCTCTTTAAGTGTTCGTCACTGGGCGGAGGCACCTACACCTCTCCACTGACTGACACCTGCAGTACATGAATTACCTCTGACCTTAAGGCAATAATTCGTGGGCCGTTATCAAACTCAGAAGCAATTGAAAGCATTTCCAGTGCAATATCACGTATAGACGTTTTGGAAAGCTACCTTCTTTAGAACAGGAAGGATTGTCTATCCTAATCCATCTGACCATTTTTTTCAGTCAGAGGTAGCTATGTAGTTCTGCAGGCTCCGCGTTTGCTCCTGCAAGAACAAACAGGTCTGTGGGGAGGGCAACTGAAGGGTTCTGCTTCAGTATCTGAATTTTGGATGAGCGCTGTCGCCTGGTTCTCTGTGGCAGTTTTCTCACCCTCTTGGATTTCAGGGGTCTGCAAGCACTTTTTCTGAAGTCTGCTCGCTGTAGTAGCTTTGCCTCGAGACATTTCAGTTCAAAATGTTTTCTGCAGAGTTACTGTTGTGATCTGATACGGTTCAAGGGAGGATTTCAGGAGCATCTGTAAAATATCCCTTTTACCTTCACTCTAGATGTTCATTTGTCAGAATGGACGAGCTGTTAAAGGCGTTCCTGTGGGACCTTATCTCTTCTTCTGGCTATGCATCGGTGCAGAAGTGAACTTACCAGGAGACTTTTAGCATTGAGGAGGGTTTTATGAAGAGATTGTCATCTTCTGTTTCTTGCATTTTCCTGATTGGCACAAGCAGTGGTGATAATATTGTTTAGGAGATAAAGGTACCAGCAGTTGCATGGATTTTGGTCAGTAAAGGAGGGCAGAAATTACAGTTGGCTGGTATGGTCAGGCAGTGCCACTAGTTTATGTTGAGCATGAGATCCATCATTCACTCCAAAACATGGTTATGTTAGAAAACAGAGGATGAGTGAAATGTTTCATCTGCAGCTGTTGCTGGTCTGGAGATGGAAATTCAAATAGATGAAATTCAAGTAACTGACTGGTAAAATAAAAATAAAAAAAGCCCACAAAAACATTCACAGGGTAGAACCACTGCGTGGGGAATTAAGTGCTTTTCTGTGTGGAAAAAAATAATCTACAAAACCCAATTATGGTTTCTACACCATCATTTTATCCCCTTTTTGTAAAAAGGGAGTACCAGCAGTTATCTTCCTTTGCAGAGCATTCTGAAATGAAACTGCAGAACGCATTGGATGAAATCACTACTTAGGAGCTCATTGGGACTATTGCCAGAAATAGTAGAACCCTACATCGAGTGGCACAGAAAAACCTCATGTTTTGGAATATTTACATACTGAAACATTCGGTGCTTGCAAATAGATGAAGTGAGGTGGCTGCCCCAGTTTCTCCTGCTGGAAAGATTGCTGTCCTGTCTCTGCTATCTCTAATATCAGTTGTTGTGTCTGTTAAGACGAAATGTTCTTGTTTACTGAAAATCTTATGCACATGAGGAAATCTGCATTAAATGCTCTCTGCAGACAAGAATTTACAACAATAATCTTTATAACACCAAGACAACAGAATGAAAATAATCCAAACAAGCACAAATCACCGTGAACAACCATTAGATGTCTTCAAATCAAAAATAATTCCAGTAGTTCTGCTGCTTGGTTTTGACCTAACTTTTCATCTGAGTTTGCTACTTTGACACTGCAACGCTTCCCTGTTTTAGAAAGCTTTCCACCAAAACCAGAGTGATGTTCAAAACGTTAACAATTCATCTGCCTTCGTCTCAGAAAGCCCAAGCCTTTTCATAACTGGAATAGTGAAGGAGCCAGGGGCTCCACAGACTCCACAAGGGGCCTGATTATTGCCACTCGGTTTTCCATGGAAAGTACTCAGCCGCTGCAGTACGTGTCCTAAAGCAGTCAGCCTAGATGTTTGGATGAAAATTGTAGAAAAGCTTAACTAGAATAAATACTTGTAAGCTCTTGTGAATTTGCTGTGGTATTCCGGACTTACCACATGGAGCTGTGTACTAAATAAAGTCAATAATTTAGTGGCCGGTCCTAACTTCTGCTGCATGAAGCTGCTCTTGTTGTTTTGTCACAGCTATGGCCCTGTTTTCTCCCCTAATTTGTTGTGCTTTCTCAGTGAAATTGAATCCCGCGTCATTTCAGGCAAAGTCTGGGAGAAGTTGTTTTCCTCGGTGCAGATGGGCTCTTTCCTCCAGATGTGTCGGGCGGCTCAGAGCTGCCTCAGTCTTTTCTTAACCCTTCTGCCCGTCTTGAAGTCACGGCCTCAGTAGCACCGTGGTTCTTGCCCCACTTCCAATTTTCCCGTGACCGCAAGCCGCCGTGCGTGTCAGTCACATCATGAGCCGCACAGGCTCCTGTTACCCAGTGGAGGTTTCTTTGGTTTGTTTGGTTTCCTTGTCTTGACTGTTTGTTTTAACAGGGACAAAGTAAAATTCACGTGCGAAGTAAAATTCGCGCGCATGTAAAATCCATCCCCAGGGACACGTTCTCGCTGGAAGCTCTTGTGGTGAACTTGGCTCTGGCGAGGCTGCAGCCCTTCATCTTGGCGGCTGCAAACGTTCCAGCCTCACGTCTTCAGCCCGAAGCAGCCAAGGGGAACCTGTACCTTTGCCGTTTCCCTTCACTCTGCTTTGTTTCGCGTGGGAACACAATGGGCTGTCAAAATTTCCTGCCCTCGTTTCCACAGGAATCCTTCCTTTCGCTCCAAAAAGGATTATTTATCTAAAACTGCTAATTGCATAAATTGTCAGAACAATTGTTTAACTTGATTTTAAGGTGGAGAGCAAAGAGATGTAAAGGTCTGGTGGACTGATGGAAGTCGCCCTCAAAGTCCTCTGTCAAAGTGAAAAAGAGAGTCTGGTCTGTTGCCATGAACAGCTCTTGCCTCAGAAATTAAAAACCATGTAGTATGGTGTTCATCTGGATCTGCAATCCCCGATTTTAGTGTCTCTGGTGAGTGTACTTACAGGTAATTAAAAGTAATAGGGAAGAATATAAATGTTTTCCAAATAAGTGAGCCAAGAAAAAATGGAGGAAGGCAGGTGTGGTTGATTTAACCCACCACCACTTCCTAACTAATCTTTCTCTAATGATGTAGAAAGAGACTAGGTGGCACCTGGCAAAGTATTTTGAAATAACAGATTCATGAGGTAGAGCTACTTGATAACATCTTTGACTCATCAGAAACTTGCCTTTCCTGAGGGTAAAGTTAATAATCCTTGAATATAAGGATTTTAGTGGCTTTTTACTTAAGTCAGAGGGGATGAAGATTTATTCTGCATATAGATTCCTGTAGTGATAGAAACAGACCAAACTTTTATTCTCTGTAAAAAAAAAATGTAAAATGACACTTATAGCCAATCAGAACAACCAGTAATTTTCCATTACTTCAGGTCGTCGGCTTTGCTGGTTAAGTAAAACTCATTCTCATTTGCTTAGTTTGAAGAACATGGAGCTCGTAACAAGTTTATCGATCATCATGTATAGTCTTTAACTATTTCAGGTCATCTTTCAGTGTGTATAAAGCCTGTGCCATTGGCTGCTTCGCCTGTTTTCATCTCCTTTAGAATGATGTTCTGATCATCTAAATGATTCTTTTCCCACTGTGTTGCTTATCAACGGTGGGCACTCCAGGGTGATTTTATGACATGGCTCTTTAGTGCCTTGATCATCTTCCCAGAGGTCCTTCTCTCCACTTTTTCCAGGAGGAATTCAGATTTCTCAGAGGTGGTATTTCAGATGGACTTACCCCAAGTGCTTTGACTAATGGTATCCATGCCTCGCTTGGTTTCCCTCTCTTTACTGGAATTACCTTGCGTGAAGAGCGTACATAGGTGTCTGAGTTGGCTAGTCTGTAGTTCTGTAGGGGACATCAGCAGCACCATGAGAGGAAGCTGGACTACCAGTAAAATGGAAATGGAAACTGCAGGTAGCTGGGCCATAGACCAGTTGGGGCAGATAAAGTGACAGTAACGGTGAACTTTATTTAAAATATCCATAGCTGTATATACCTGCTATCTCCCAGCTTTGAGTCTCAGCAGTGCTCTCCTAATTCTGTGTCAAAATTATCAATAAAAAATTTTAAGACCATTCCCAATATGAGGGATCTTCTGCAGATCGTGCAGTAATTGTTCCCAAGCAAAAGTTTCCTTTCAGTGCACCCTGTTGTCTTCTTACTTTTAATCTTTTCCAATTTCAATTTTTGTACTGATCTCTTGCCTTCTCTTATACGTTTAACAAAGTCCATATGGTTGAAATGCACTTACAGTATTGATTTTTTTCCTCTTGTCTAACAGCTATTTCATTTGAGGTAATTAAATGTCAAGTTTTATCTTGTATGGTCTACTTCTGGCAAGCCCACATTGTGTTTTCTTCCGTGTTCCAGTTGTCTGCCTACCTTTAGTGTTCTCTTCATCAAAATTTGGGGTCGTGCTGTCAAGATCAGAGTTAGGCAATTTTTTCGATGATGTATGATTTTGTTATTCCGTACTACTATGGTACCTCTCTTGATCTGAGTGTTATTTTATGTCTGGAAACAAAATCAGCCTTTCTGGGTTTACAGTATCGTATGTCTTGGGTTTTTCTCAGATTTTTTGGAGTTTGAATTTCTCTCTTTTTTTTCCGCAGAGTATCTGTTGGTTTAGTCACGTGTTTATCAGTATGTTAACACGGAGGATTATTTTGCATTTTCCTGCTAATTTGTTGGTGCGCCCGGAAAAACAAAAGCCTCAATCGGGGCACGCTCCGCATTTACACCCGTTCTTAATTTGCTGATGCTAGCATTAGCGACAGGCTGAAGCCTGTCTGATTTTTTTGGGGGGGTTTTATATAATGTGTACCGTAGGCCTGCCGTTCTTACTCTTTCTGCACGAGTCAGCCAATCTGATGGGGCGACCTGTGGCGGAGAGCAGCGCTTCTAAAGCCCGGGTGCTGCCTTGCGAGCTCTGACTCACGGGCGCTGATGAATCTGGCTTCTCCAGCTCTTCGCTCCACCCTTCTGCCCTCGGACAGAGGCATCGCAGAAGGGGAGAGAGAGGTTTATATACCTCCGTTGCCGCCGAGTTGCGCGTGGTTTTAAGCCGCCGATGAAGGTAGAGCCACGGTGTTATGGGACTTGGGAAGCGCAGCAGCTGAAGAGCAGGCAGAGGTTTGCAGCCCCTGCCCCAGCTACCAGGAGGGGTAAGTGGGGTCAACAGCAGCTCCCGTAGCTTTGGGCCGGTTCCAGCAGGGTCTGTGTTCAGGGAACACGTGTTCCGTCGCTGGGAACGGAAAAAAAAAAAAGAAAAAAAAAAAGGGAAGCGAAAGTCAGGGCGAGGAGAAAACAGATTTATGTTTGTAATCAAAAAGTGACTTGTTTGAAATAGTCTTAATTTGAGTGCACGCTCCTATGTCTTTCGTACCTCTAAGGACCCCTAGAGGGCACGGAAGTTTTTCTCCATCTCAAATATTTAATTTAATAGTTCTACTTGGCTTTCTTCCCTGAAATGTAATTATAAGCACATTTTAAGTGAGCGTTAGATAGAAAAAAATAACAGCATCTAACCGGGTCCTTCTTTTATGCTGCAAGATGTTTTCTTGTTTTTAAACACAAGCAGTAGAAGCTAGCACTAGCAGCCAAATTCTTAAATTATTTTTGTTTCGATTAGTCAGATGCTATATTCGTATCCCAGAGGAAGCACAATTCAAACTAACTAATAATTCATAATTTTATTGCAAACTTCGGGAGGCCAACAGTGTGAGCTGGCTGAGGAAGCGCGGTGGGTTATGCTTTCAGCACTATGGCTTGTGTGTCTGCAGAGGAGGAAGCACTAGAGTACTCTAACCTGAACCTCCAAAATCTCCATACTTCATCTTATTTAAGAATTCTTAATATTTTGGTCTTGTTATTTGCCTATAAAGAAATGATTACATTACAGTGGAAGACATTTAAGGTTATGGAAATGTGAAAATGATGTCTCTGCTTCCCACTACTTCCTATCTAAGTAAGAGATTTTGTAGCTCTTACTCATCCTGAGTAGCATTTTTCTCCTTAAATCAGTTTTGCCTGTTTCATCAATATTACGTGATGAATCAGGTACTAATCAATGTCAATTACGCAGCGATACTAATTCGTAGTATTGTGTTGTCACTTTCTGATATTTAAATATACAACCTAAAGCTCTGGTGTAATGCTTATCTGAGAACATCAGGTTTCGCTTACATAAAGCAGCTTCAGCGTTTGAGGAGAGGGCTGACATTTTCCAGAGCGCTCAAAGAGCAGAAGGTAAAACAAAAACAAATGATCAAACAAACAAACAAAAAAAACACCTAAAAAAATCTTACTATTTTGTTTGGAGATTTTTTTCATCAAGTCATGGTTTTGAGACCGGTCGCAAGAGCTTTGGAGGACATTTGGACTGTGACCCTCGTCCAAGGTTGAGACCTTTGTGTGTGTGATGCTGTGGCAGCCAGAATACAACTGGTCTTGTCTGGGCGAAAAACTGGACCTCTATACTCTTCCTGAAGCAGCGAGAGTCTACTTACTGGGCATGGAGCTCTTCAAAGCATGAACACGAGGGGGGTTTTGTGCCTGTGTTCTGAAAAGAGGATCAGCTGTACTGCTTTACCCAATTACCCAGGGGTGTCATGGGAGATGATTTTTTGGACCTTGGTTTTCCCACTGGAGGAGCGTAACGTCATCGCTTTTGAATAGAAAATAGATCAAGATCTAAACAGCCGAGAGAGGCAGCTGCCCCTTCTAACGTCTCCGGGGATTTTGTGTTTTGCAGGAGATGCACGGGTGAGAGGTCAGACAGGGGTTCTCTCCGAGCGCCGCGGCTCCTACCCGTTTATCGACTTCCGTCTTCTTAACAGTAAGTGCAACCTTTCCTCCAGGTCCATACTTAAAAATATAAAAATAAAAGCCTGTATTGGAAGTATGCGAACCAAAATATCTGATTTCATACATTTCTGTAGTTCAGCAGCCTTCCTACAGTCAGCGTTAATAATTCTGTTATTTCCACCCAGTGTTTGGCTGTGAAATGTTTTGATTTTATGCACGCTCTCCATAATGCTGAGTCCGTCAAGTGAATACAGTGGTGCCGTGGGGTGTGCTGGGGGGAGCACGGGGTGCTTCAGAATTAAAAAGATAAACCTCTGTGTCCTTTAGCCTCTTAGCCAACAGTTGGAACAGATTTATGTGAGTCTGTTATCCGGTCATATAGAATTGGCACAGAAGGGGAGCATGTGACAGCACTGACCAGTGGTTTACAATAACATTAATTTTTCCAACAATTAGAACCCAATCCAAAGCCCCATGGAGTCTTCTCATTGACGTCAATGGATTTTGGGTCAGGCCAGCAGTGAACATCTGTTAAAAATAATCTTAACCTCATTTTGATTGAAGTTATTTTGCCACTGTTGTAAATAAAGGAGGGCAGATCTAAAAGGAAAAAAAAAAATATTTTTCCAGATCCTGTTGTTTTTTTCACCTTGCATTCATTCTCTGCGTTGATGCAAGCCATCAATATAGAGAATATTTTAGCCGGTGTCTATAAAATAAAATAAAATATAATAAAATAAAATAAAATAAAATAGCAAGGCTTAGTGTTGGGCCCTGTAGCATTCAGCCTGGATGCTGTGTTAACTCCAGTGTTCAGACACCGGCAGATCTCAATGAGTCCTTGTCTTCTGCCCAGACCACTCCATGTAACCTTTGAAACATAAGTTATTCGCTGTCTTCATCAAACCAGACTGAAACTCCAACAGTTCGTTTAGTGATGACACTTTTAAGCTTCTAGTGATGATGCTTCTCATTAAAAAGCAATCATCGAACCGAAGTTTTACATCTCCTTACGCACTGCTTTCCCAAGTGCCTGGGGAAGGGGAGGGGAGGAAGGTGGC
The DNA here is from genome assembly GCA_013399435.1 of Arenaria interpres. NCBI lineage: Eukaryota > Metazoa > Chordata > Aves > Charadriiformes > Scolopacidae > Arenaria > Arenaria interpres. The sequence goes on from VXAK01001096.1 coordinate 75,847, forward strand.
AGGGAGCGGGGGGAAGAATCCCAGCCCCAGAGGATGAGCTCTGGCTGGGAGTCGGGAGAAAAGAGGGGCGAAGAGGAAGGGGAGGACTTAAATTCTGTGACTTGGTCCCTGATGGGCCCAGCTGGCAAAGCTACCGCTGCCTGGCAAACTGCTTGTTTTCGGTCTTGCTGATAAACGGTATTTTTAAGGTCTTAAGTCCATCAGAGTGCTTGCTATGGCTGAGATAGAAAGACATAAGGGGTAAGATGAGTCCAGCAGTTTTGCCTGGACAAAGGGAATAACATACTGGTTGAGCAGAGCTCTCAGGATAATTTAGTCCTGGCTTGCCATTGGAAAAGGTGAAGAAAAACCCGTTCTAGGCTTGCTGGAAACATTACTGTTGATGCCCTTAGAAAGACTGAGAGAAAATAAAACACTTATTTTAATTCCTTTGCCAGGAAGTAGAGAGACTTTTATATTATTTGCTCATATACATCTATCTGTCAAGTCCATTTCTGCTGTGCATACCATATAAGTAGCAAAAAACACGGTGCTGCACATCCTATCAAAAAGAAACCTGTGTAAATGTCAGTACTGCAAACTTTTTGGAAAAATGCCTAACTAATGCTTAGAGTAAAATTTTGGCACCGTGTTACATTTGTTTTTGAGGCAATACCTGACAGGCAGCAACCATATAGTGAAAGTAAGGGAGGGATGAGGCAGAGATTTTATGGTAAATAAAATACCATAACAAGAAGTTATAAAGAAATGCAGCATAAGCATTGCTCCGGCTTCTCACTAATTTGGGCAAATTGAGCTTAAATAGTGATTGTTCCCTCTACCATCTAAATTATTATTCCGAATAACAGTACCACCCTTGTTTTAAAGTAAGGGAAAACACTGAAGCTCATTCTTGAACAGGGTTGACATTCATTTTGAAAATTGACATTTAAAAAAAAAAAGACTCAGGGCATTGCTTTTTAATGTCAGACTAAAGGTTACTTAAATGTAACTTTTTTAACATACTTACAGATTCAGTCAAACTAGTGGATTTTTCCCTACTGTGGCTATTAAGGGTTAACACCCAGTAGACCCTATCTTTTGTTTTTATTCTGGAGTCCTGCAGTAAAGTCGCTGTGTAACTTAAGACACCGTTAAGTCTTTTTGGATGGGAAAACTTCCTGCGCTCTGAAAACGGGATCTTCTGTAGCCCTAATCAAAGCCAACTGGATTAATGTTGCCTTCGTGCTGTTTGAGCTAACGTGATGCCCTCTACATGTTCCTCCGGTGCCTATAGAGAATATATATAGAATATATAGAAACTTAGGGAGTGTTATTTCACCTTGTCTGTGCCAGGCTGCCAGGACCATGAGGATTTTGCAGGATCCTTCCAAGGCCTTAGCATCCTCCTGGCTTTCCTCTGCCTGGTTCCCCGGCTTTCCCGGAGGCCTAGTTGCGCTGGTGGGTTTGGGGACTCTTCAGGCGATTCTGAAATACAAAATTGAACGTGCAATATCCTCATGTCACAAGTAAGGAGTTCCTTAAAATGGGAACAGCAGAATTAGAAAAGACTTAGTGTTAGAAACTTATTTTTCAGGAGTGATGTGAGGGAATTGGGAAGTGTTAGGTGCCATCAAGCGGCTGAATACAGTGTATAAATGGTGTAAGACTGATTCCAAATCAAACCTCACAAATTTTAGTGAAGTTTGACTCAGTAGCTCTACCTTGTAACTGAAACCTAACGTGGGTTGAAATTAATGATGGTAGTTTAGTGGCACTTTTACATTCCTGTGAATTAAATGAGCCTTCTTGTGTTCACGGGACAGAAAAGGAGTTAAACTGAATGTGTGCAGTGTGATAATTCAGAATTCTAAACGCTTCTGCAGTGAAAATTAACTTGATCCCATTTTCTTCTTAGCAAAGCATAGTTCGGATTTGAGAAATAAAGGACCGTAGGGTAAGGCAGCAATAATTTATTTTTCTGATTGACAAAGTTGCTCAGTGAGTCATTAAACCAGATCCCTGCACTGACTAATGTGTGTTGATTAAAATAGATTTCATTATCCCATGGTGAGTCGTGCTGGCGACTGTGATGGTACTTTTCTTCACTGCATTAACCAAGGGTTTGAGGGAATTCCTTGTGATAAATCTAGAATTGTGGGTGAGTTTGCCACAATAACCAAGCAGACCGCACCCCGCTCCAGTTATATTAGATAATTTGTTTAATTGCCAGACGAAATTAAGTGGAGTAACAAAATAACATAGTTTACATCTGAGATGAGTACCTTCTTATTTAAAAATTTGCTTGACAAGCTTAAAGTCAGAAGATAAGGAGATTCTTCAGACTTAAACAGTGATTCGCCAGTTCCCATCTTGTTTATGCTAAGCTTTTCTCTGGATTGAATTTTTGCTTGCAAATGACAGAATTATGAGCCTCTAATTGACTATATTTACATATGTCTGTCGTGGAATAATGCAATTAAAATTGTTTCTGTTTGCATTTTTAACTTTTCCTGAAAAATTCTTCATTAAGGGCACTTTGGTTTTGTCACAGTATCAGTCATGCTGTAGCTTTCCTTATCTTGCACCCACTTGAGTTTGCTTCTCTATATATTGATTATATTGATCTCGGAGGGGTAACGAGGAAAGGGAAAGGATGTTGTATGTGACCTGCGAAGTGGAGTCTCTGTACCAAAATGGTGTTACCCAGAGAGATTTCTCTTTTCTCACGCCTTGCACAACAGAAACATAGAGTGGGATCTGAGAATATCTAAAAGGTCAGAACATGTTCGTAGACACTCCAAAGGTATAATCGCCTGTTACCTAGGATCTTGCCATTAGCATGCAAGCAGAAGTTGAGTCCAAAAAAAAACCCACCACCTGCTTTAAGCTTAGCTTAGCAAATTAAGTTAGTATGGATGATACGCTTTTAGTACCAGATGGTGCTAAACAGTGACATTAGGTGATAATCACTGATATTAGTGATATTCAGTCTCTGTCCTTTATGTCTGATTTGAGTTAAGCAAAATCCTCTGGTTTTCAGTCTGCTTGCAAATAAGATTATGCTTTGCAGGCATGCGATGAATTAGGTACCGCAGAAATGAAAACTGTTGTCAGGGTTAGTAAGGGAAGATATGAACTCATGAAAACGTCTTCCATCTCAAAGAACCAAATTCTGTGGACATTTGGATCTGTGGTTTCTGACTGTCTACAGACAGGTCCATTTGCAAAATTTACATTCACTTTTGGGTTTGGATTTTGAACAACTCCAGAACTTTCAGGTAGGGCCCATCTCCAGGGAAAATAAAACTTAACCACAGCCACCAACCCAAAACTGAACCATCAAGTAATCTGAACCCAAATGAGTGAGGTTAAAAAGAGTTTGGTTAACTGTCTTGTTTTGTTGCCTTTGGCTAGAAAAAGAAGTGGGAGTGAGAGATGCCTTTTTAGATATTTCTGACCCAGGTTAAATTAGGACACTTAAAATCTTGGGAGGAAGTTTCAAGGGCTGATTGGATTACTCGGATCCCAACCCAGCCCGTGGAGATGAGTCCAAAGTTCCAGATGGTTATTAAATTAGAAAGGGAGAGATCTCATGAGGTCTGCATTATTTCTACATAATACCTCCCTTGGTTCCTCATGGATAAGCACATCCAAAGATACTCATTAACATCCTGAAGGCACGCAGGCTTCTTAATCTGGTTAGCTTATGTCTGGTTTGAATGGGAGGAACGTTTCCAGAACTGAAGTTCAGGCCTTGCTTTCTGTTTCCTATTCAAGGAAGAGGAATTGGGATTCTCTTAAGAACGTTTCAGCTTGAAGATTGTTCTGTTTTCTAGTAAAACTTCACTATATTCAAAAATGTTTCCTGTCATGGGAAGTCAGTCTGATTGCCCTCTTTCATGAAATAACAGCAAGATTTCCTTTGGTTCGAGGTGGTGTCTGCTTTGGTGTTGTTTTGCTGGGGTGTTTTGTTGTGGTTTTTTTGGGGGGAGGGGGATTGTTTTTTAAGAGTTGTTATCTGCAAAATTTAATAACAAGGTAGATAATTGAAAAGTATGTTCTACTTCCTGCCATTCCTGCTCCTTGTTTAGCTTTTATGCTACATTTGTAGAAAATGACAGCCAGAATGTAAAACTGATCGATGTGTGTGCCCTCATATGCTTACAAAATGCAGCAGTTTGGGCTGTGAGTGCTTCAGGAGAACTCATGAGAACAAGCAGAACAAACAAAAAACTAGATGTGCTTCACACACAAAGCCTTAATGAACTCTGACATGATTATACAGGTTTGTAACTTATTTTTTCAATGCAGATTTGGGATTCAGTTCAGCTGAGAATGTCCCTTTAAAAGTTTCCAAATGATGCGTGACCCATTCTGCCACCCCACCTTCTTTCCCTGATTAGAAAAGGGAAGGGTGTTCTGAAGATAACACTGAGGATACTTTCCAAATGACCAGAGGAAAAGAAAGAACAAGGAGAAGGGATCATTAAGATGATAAATGAAAGTTGGGTTTGCTGTTATTACAGGTTATGTTGCTTTTTCTCAAGGGGAGTGAAGGGGGAGGGGATGTACCATTTCCTGTTGGAGAAACTATAATCAACTATAGAACGTTCACAGTTTTAGGGAAAAAAGGTCCGGACTGTGCTACTGTATGAAGATTGAAGTGGCAAAGTGAAGGTTCATGTTGAAATGATAATGACTTTGTGGCGATACAGAACACAACATGCTCTTTCCTAAGAGCTTGTAGGGGGCTTAATATAAGATGCCAAGATGTTTGTTTGTGTAAAGATGATTGATGACCCAAATCAAGGCTGAAAATTGTGAACAGAAACACATTTAATCTTAAATTTATATATAATCTATTCCTTTTTCTGATATTAAGGCTAGTATTCTGTTACCTAGCTGGACTTTGAAACCCTTCCTTCTCCAGAACTTGGTGCAATGGGGTAATTCGATATAGAAGTGGGATACTCTGCATAGTTTTTAAGTTCTATGGTCTTTCAGACAGTATCAAGAGGAATATAATTTGGGTTAAAGGGGAAACTCCATGACTAGTGTTCTTCAAGATGCCAACAACTGAGAGGAATTTTATGATTTGAAAACTGAGCTGTTACAAGCCACCATCACCTCAAGTGTGCTGTTCAAAGAGGAGGAAACCCCATAGCAAAGTGACCTGGAACGTTGGTGTCCCAGAACCTCTCCCATTTCATTCACTACAACAGCCAAAGAATCATACGAGAACCTCTGCACTGATTTTGTGCAGGTGGTAGAAGAATGGAATCTTCATTCTAAGTGGAAATTTTTATAGATCTTCCATTTTACTACTTCTAATTTTCTGCTTTTCTCAGAACTCTCTGTTCAGAGTCTCCTTCTCTTTCTCACAGCCACTTCCTAATTGAAAAGATATGTTTACCCACTCAAAGAGAAATAATAGTTGTAAACCATATGAACAATGGCAGCTAACAAAAAGCACTTGACCTCTACAACTTAATTTCATCAAAAGTCAGGGAACAAATATTTTTTTAATACATTAGAGAAGCAAGTGAGAACAAAACGTTTATAACAACCTTTTTGGATTCTCATATAGTTTGAGGAGGTCTCACGAGGATTTCTACATTTACAGGGTTTTAGTACAACACTTGTTGAGCTGTAGATATTATATAGTGCAAGGTGTTCATCTCTGTTGTTTTAGTTACAGTTACCAATGTATATCGAGACGGTAAGATTGGTATTGGCACAGTCTCACTATTTTTGAATCAGTTTCTCACGCCAGCTGCAGATGATTGAGAAATACAGCTGGGATATTAATCTGAGCTTCTTGGTCCCTCTACACTAGACTTAAAAGCATTCAGGCAACAGTTCTTTTATGTAGGTTTGTGGTGCTTTGTGCATATTCTCAGGCTTTTCTTTAAAATTGCAGTGTTTCTTTTCTGAAGGTACAGGGCAATGGAAAGCCTAGACAGTGTAGAGAGAAAAGGTTGTCTGGTCGTCTTCTAGTTTACCAGTGCCTTCTCCAAAATTCAAATTTGAAATGTTAAGTTTGGAATTCATTTTTAGATTACCTGTCCCAGTTCAGCTGTCCCTACTCATGCTGCTGTTCAATAATATGATAAATTCATAATGTAAGAAAATATTAAGAAGACACAGCACTTTTTTTCCTATAGTCAGTGCTATGTCCTCTTCCTTGTAGGAAAAATAAGTCTTACCAGGAGAGGCTGAGGGAGCTGGGGGCGTTCAGCCTGGAGAAAAGGAGGCTGAGGGGAGACCTCCTTGCTCTCTCCAACTCCCTGAAAGGAGGGTGTAGCCAGGGGGGGTCGGTCTCTTCTCCCAAGTCACAGGCGATGGGACAAGAGGAAATGGCCTCAAGTTGCCCCAGGGGACGTTCAGATTGGATATCAGGAGAAATTTTTACATGGAAAGAGTTATGAAGCCTTGGAATGGGCTGCCCAGGGCAGTGGTTCAGGCACCATCCCTGGAGGTGTTTAAAAGATGGGTAGACATAGAGCTTAGAGACATGGTTTAGTGATGGTTTTTATCAGGGCTAGGTTGATGGTTGGACTAGATGATCTTCCAACCTAGACAGTTCTATGACTCTATGATTCTATGAAATTTAGCAACCAAGTCATGCANGAACTCGACGATCTGGAAGCTCCCTTCCAACCCCGAACCGTTCCGTGACCCCACGAGGCTGCGGAACGTCCCCCGACACCTGAGGGCACCAAAACCTCTGGGAGGCCTCTCTTCCTCCCGCAATGGCGGCAGCCTTGGCCCTTCCCTACNGGGGAAAGGGTATTATAAACCATATGAGTCAAAGGCAGGTGCTTGAGAACCGATGTCACAGAATTATATGGGGTTGGAAGGGACCTCTGGAGATCATCTAATCCAACTCCCCTGCCACAGGAGGGTCACGCAGAGCAGGTTGCACAGGAACGTGTCCAAGTGGGTTTTGAATGTTTCCAGAGACAGAAACTCCACCACCTCTCTGGGCAGCCTGATCCAGGGCTCTGTCACCCTCAAAGTGAAGAAGTTCCTCCTCGTGTTGAGATGGAACTCCTTATGTTCAAGTTTGTGCCCATTTCCTCTTGTCCTGTCCCTGGGCACCACTGAAAAGAGACTGGCCCCATCCTCCTGACACCCACCCTTTCAGTATTTATAGGTGTTGATCAGATCCCCCCTCAGCCTTTTCTTCTCCAGACTAAAAAGTCCCAGGTCCCCCTAATTTATATATGTTGGGTTTATTCTGCATCCTTATGGAAAGGAGAGGAAAAACATTTTCTGCTTCTGAATCAATTGACTTTTGAAAATTAATAAACCTGCTGTTATCCCCTCCTGCTGCCGAGTGACCTATTTTTATTGTCCGCTGAGCTGCAATAAAATAAGAAGAGGCGATCCTGCGAAGGAAAGCTCAACAAGCCTTATTTGAATGCATAACCGAGTTTGTTTACTTTGAAAGAACAATAACAATGTAATGAATGTCTGGTGCGGAGTTAAGTACATCCTTGTCCAAATTTGATTTATGTGATCGTTTCTGGATGTTAACTCAGCCATTGTTAGCATAACCTCCCTCGTTCTTGTATTTGCGCTGCCTGTGGGCACACACTAGCTCATGGATGTGAAAGAAATCCGAAGGAAAACTGGTAGCAGTTCCCAGCGCAGGAAACCTCTTTCCCTGCAATAACAGAGGTTGTGAGCCGTAGATGATGTTGAGGCGAGCAGATCTGTGTAACTGGAGGAGCTTTGTTAGGAGAGAGAAGGCAACCATTGATTCCTGCAGCTTATTAACCTCTTGAGGGCCATGTGCAGTATCCAGCCATCATCCGTGGGCTGATATAGTGGGTATATGTGATGGGGGTGTCAAATGGCCCGAGGAGAAAAGCAACCACTTCTGCTGCCGGCTGGGACACATCAGGAGACAATGCTGTGAGCTCTGGCTGCCTGTGCCTTGGGAAGGCAGAAGTTAAGCTTTGTGAGGAATGCTTATACGGAGGCTTCTGTTAATGTGTAGGTAATTCATACAATAACTTTGTCCAATATACAAAGAAGGAATTCTCCGACCACTCCACAGGATACCAGCACGGCAGTAACTCCACAGGATACAAGAATGAGCATCCCTCTTGGGGAGGGACTCTTGATCAGGGAGTGGAGCAATAGGATGAGGGGTAATGGTTTTAAACTGAAAGAGGGGAGATTTAGATTAGATACTAGGAAGAAATTCTTTCCTGTGAGGGTGGTGAGACCCTGGAACAGGTTGCCCAGAGAAGCTGTGGCTGCCCCATCCCTGGAGGGGTTCAAGGCCAGGCTGGATGGGGCTTGGAGCAACCTGGTCTGGTGGGAGGTGTCCCTGCCCAGGGCAGGGGTTTGGAACCGAATCATCTTTAAGGTCCCTTCCAACCCAAACTGTTCTATGATTTTATGATCTTTTAAGACATACAAATGATGCCTTTTTTAGGTAAACAAAACATTCAGAAGTTGCCACAATGATGAAAGATAAACACAGTTCTCAAGGGAAGTTTTATGTGTATAAACAAAAGACATTCTTGTTTGTCTTTCACGTTCATTTCAAAATTGCATGTAATTACTAAACCCTTCCCATGTGAGCCTTGCAGCTTGTGTTCTTTAACTAAATAATATAGCATATGTTTTAGCACCCATAGTTCCAGGATTGAAGTTCAATGGTGTTTGCAATGAGATTTTTGATTCGTTTATTTGTAAGTCAATTTAAGTTAATCAGAAATGGCTGTCAATAACTGTTCATGCTTCATAGTCATTCTATGTCTTACATCAGGTGTCATAATCAAAATTTTGTATTTACAATTTAAATTCAAAGTTGCAGTTGTCAATGAAGAAGTTCAGTGTATTATTGCAAGTCATTCATGTAAACCTTTAATTTAATCTTTGCTGCTGGGAGATTCAGGTGCAATTGGTGAAGTTGGGGACAGGATTTGAGCATTCACTCGCAGCTCCTTCACTTTTTGCTCTTCTTTTTCAACCATCCTTTTCCTCTCAACTTCATATGGCTGTGCTTTTCTGTTTCGTTTGACACTGATCTTGGGAGGGGAAAGATAAAATGTTGACGAGATCATAATATTTTGGGGAGTGTTGTGCTCGGAGAGGGGCAGAGTCAGTCTCCAATTTTATGCAAGACACCATCATAACAAAGGTACGTTATTGTGAGTGGCTTCGTAACCTGTTATGGGTCATAGCAATCATCTGGCAAGTCCTGGGATTCAGAGATAGATCAATTATTACTGAAATGACCCAAAGGATGGGATTTTAACATGATGTCTTTTAAGTTAACATCCAGAATTTGCCTGTGGATAGGCTGCAGTGTAGGATTTGGGCTGTTCCATCAAGAGCCCAATTTTGAAAATACGTTTCCTACCGTTTTTCATCAGTATAAGGAACTCCTTGCCTTATGGATGAAAATACAAGGTGGCAGATTATTGTGGGTAGTCTTTTTTTAGCATAAAATGTTGTTATACAGTGCTCATCTGAAACAGCAAGTCATGTTTCAGATGCACTGTCTGATGATGCTTAAATCTCAGTTGAGACCTGTGACAACCGTATGGAGCAATGTGACAAAGCAGTGGCAGCAAGTTGGATGGTTCAAGTCAAAAAATACGTTTCACAGTAAGAAATTGTTTATTTCAACCTGGTGTTTGGGGGGGGGCGGGTTGTCAAGTATTATTTGTGCTACTGATATAATCTGGTAATCCAATGGATAAAATAACCACTTCTTCGTAGTCCAATGTAGGGCTGCTTGTTGGGACACAGGTCAAATCTTCAGATCATCCACAGCAATTCTCTGTGTGAGTTTTAAAGACAGTTTAGGGGAACATTGGTAGTAATTGTAGTCATCGGTCTTTAGAATCGTAGAATTGTCTAGGTTGGAAGGGACCTTTAAAATCATCTAGTCCAACCACCAAAGAACCAGGTGATAACTTAGATAAAAATTAGTTGGAGCAACCACTCATTTTTAATGTAGCAAAGGGAAGTTTTCCATGCTTTAAACTTGTTACCCAAAGGCAGTGACAGTTTGGAGGCAAAGGTGGAATTAAGAAAGTTGGGAAGTCGCGAAACAGCTGACAATAGTTTAAAAACGGAATTAATTTCAAGAGCGTTTTGTTATCCAGGAATTAAGCTGAACGCCAGCCGCTTCTTAGCAGCAGTATATAAATCAAAAGAAATGTGGAAACGACTCTACCAGTTCCTCCACATGTCGCTGTCACTGGGTGACTGTTAGCACCTACGTTAGTCACTCCTTCAGCGGGCCGTGAAGTTGTTCCAGCTTTTAAAGCGTGTGAGAGAATTAAGGCAGGTGCTGGCACGTCATAAATGAAAATCTAACCTTTGGGCTGAGTGAATTGTTACTGTTTGCATTCTTGAAAACACATGGCTTGTCACCTTGCAATAAAATTTTGTGCTTTTATATTATTAAAACTCGGTGGGCTCTTTGGGCTGCCCACGAGAAGTGTGGGACTTACAAGTGTAAGAAAATACATTAAGTATTGATACTCAGTGTGTAAGTATGTATTTTTTTGTTGATAAAGACTTTGTGATGCCCAATAGCTGTTGGATTACTTAAGGAACTTGCTACAGAAGGTGCTCACACGTCTGCTGTTGGAGAAATCAAATGCCTAAACCATCTATGACCCAAAAAGACCTTAATGACTTCTCTGAAAAACCTCTCAGAATAATAATACTCACGCAGCAACTCACACAAAAAAATCAAACCCACAGACAAAGTTGTATTTTAATTTCACAGCAGAACAAACACTTAGCAGTTTTCCCTAAAAAGAAGCAGCAGAATAGTCACCTTCAGTCCATGGGTGTTTTTCCTGAGCTCTCATTTAAACCTGAAATCCAGTGAATTGCTATGCAGCTTCTTGTCTCTGGCAATCATTACTCTTCTCTGAAAGGAGTGCTTCAGTTTCTGATAAGGTTCCTCTTACCAATAAAACTGTCTTGAATCTTGCTACTTTCAAACAACTATCCATTTCCTGTCCTCCCTTTTCCCAAGACTTACACCAGGCTGCAAAATGAAAACATCACAACTGCACGTGAGGTTCTGTTAAAAGTTGAGATGAAATTACCTAAGTCATTATCAGTTTTAGGAAGCCTGCATATTATTCTTACTATTAATAAGGTAATTTAATTACTCTAATTACTGATTTAATCCCTGTTTAGAAACTGCCTTGGTTTTTGTGTCACTTTTAGCCCTATATGGAAAATCTCCTAATACAGCATTAGGGAATTAGAATTATCCTGGTTCTGAGTGAAAAGAACATATTCTGTTGTGTAATCAGAAATGCATGTATTGCACAAATATACTTCTTTTCCTAATTGTAGAACTAAAATATTTTCTTCATTTATAATTTGCCTTACTATGTAGGAAGGACATCAGACAATGCGATAGGATTGTTAACCTGTTCTTACTTCTTTCTCTCTTTTCTCTCATTTTCCAAAAGCGCGTCATACATTTGTACTTTCAAAAGTGTATTTTGAGGTCTCTTTTGCTGTCAGTCTTTTGGTTTTCTATCCAAGATCACCTTGTGAGTGCTGTGCAATTTGAATATATTCCAGTGACACTCTTTTGAGGTAACAAGGTAATGCTATTTTTCCATTATGTAGTGAGGGGACAGAGGTTGACGGTTGGACTAGATGGTCTGAAAGATCCCTTCCAACCTAGGCAATTCTATGAGTCTGTGGTAAGAGTAAGAGCAGCTTTTCTGTACCCAACTCTGCCTGGTCATTTAGGCTCCCTCTAGACATCTACAGGTAGGTGACATGTCACCCCCTGCAATGACTTCGCCTGGATCACATTAAAGTCTGCGGCAAGCAGCGCACTGAGCTCGGGTCTTCTAAGTCCTACATTAGTACTCTTTTTACTGGGACATATTTCCTTTCAGAAGTAAACAAATACATTCTGCTGAATTCCAGGGATTTGAATACTGCTTCTTCATGTGGATTGGAGAGAAGCATGAACTTAATGATTTTGTATTGCTCTCTTAAATTTTTTGCTGTTTCTCTTGTTAAATAATTGAGAATGCCATCCTTCGTCTTGGTTTTCATGGTTTCTGTACTGATTGCTGTTTTCACAGATACTACACTCTCAGGGGAAATTGGCACCAAGAAAAAAGTGAAAAGACTGTTAAGTTTCCAGAGGTATTTCCATGCATCCCGGTTACTGCGTGGAATTGTACCACAAGCCTCTCTATACCTACTGGATGAGGACTACCTTGGACAAGCAAGGGTAAGACGGGTCTCCAGACCTCCAATTCTCTTAATAATATTCGGTTTTGTTCCAGTGTTCAGATGAACAAGCATATGGCTGGTCTTTCTTAAATGACCCACGCTGCTCGCCCGCCTCACAGCGAACAGACTGTCCATTCCTCTTTTACAGTTACAGCTTTAGGGGCTTAGTCTCAAAGCAACAAGGAAACGTCTAAATCTATTCAGCATTTTCAGGTTCTGTCAACTGAAATTATAATCTGGATTTATTGAAGGAGGAAGGATCCCTGGCTGAGTTTCTGATTTAAGTAAGTGCAGCCTCCACACAGGATTTAGTTCATCTGCTTGAAAAAAGGCAGCTGCCTCTCAGCTGGTGCGGAGCAGCTATTAGGCGACCCACAATAGCTCTCCGTAACAGCAAAGCCTAGGAAACAGGGAACATGTTCCCTGCAAAGAACTTCACAGTAATCAAAATATAATTCTCTTATTTTGCAGCTCTTATACTTGCTTTGAATGATATTTTCAAAGAAAACGTGCACAACCGAATGGCATTGGGATTATGTGCCTGGGCAATTTTTGTTCTCTGCAAGAGGAGATTACGTGCCAGGTGTTAGAAAGTAATTAAGAATCCAGAACTGATTTGAATATAGAATAAATGATGGCGTGAACGCAGGTTTCATTCACACATATTTGAGTGGTGGGAGGTGTCCCTGCCCGTGGCAGGGGTTTGGAACTCGATGATCTTTAAGGTCCCTTCCAACCCAAACCATTCTGTGATTCTATATGCCACCGTAGGTGATACAGTTAGTCCAGACTCATTCTCTTGACTGAACTGATGTAGCTGTAAAAGCACTGTATATGGTGGATGGTAGTGATGTATTTTTCTGCGTGGCTGAGTGGGATTCACAGAAGCACTGTATTTAAGTTTAAAAAAGCTACTCCTGTCTATTGGATTATTTAGCAAAATGTAATTCATATTCACCGTGAGAGCTAAGATTGCGTTTTACTGTAATAAAAACCTAAGAGAATTCATACTGAATTGATTTTGCCACCTGAAAGAACAATAAAAATGTTGTGCTGTAACAGGGAAAAATATTATTTTCATAATAATATAATTTCATAATACCCATCCCTGGAGTATTCCATGCTTTGAGCTCCATTTAGAAGGTATTGTAGTGTCAAGTTCAAAACCTCCTCAAAGTGCAAGTGATATTTTCTGCAATATAGCTAAATTTGGTTCCTGATGTCTGATATTTCAAATACATCTCTTTAGCTTTCCCGAACAAAACTTTAAAGTTTTGTCACAGCAACCAATCCTGTGACGGATTAGTGTGGAATAATAATTTAAATTTGCTTTACAGTTCGACATACCAGTCATTTGCCTTTTCATATTTGTTTTTTCTAGCATATGCTCTCCAAAGTGGGAATGTGGGATTTTGACATTTTCTTGTTTGACCGCTTGACAAATGGTAAGTAATCTTTAAAAAGTTTTTATTTTAGTGACTCTCACATATGACTAGTCTAAAACTTAGAATTAATTAATTAATTGCTAAATGTTTCCAGTTTAGATTACTGAAGAGAAATTAGATGCAGTTAACTTCTCCTTAAGTCATATCCTTGAACATTTTCAGGCTTTTCCCAGAATGTTCATAACTGTAGGATAAAATTTCAACTGTGTTTTTTTATTGGTCTCATCTCCTACATTTGTTATGGTCACCTTTTCAAGGAAGTCTTTTAGTTTCATTTACCTGGGAAATTCCAAAGGTACTTTAAATATACCTATTAGATACATTGGTTGATAAGTCCAGACCTCCATAATCAGTTGATTTCTATCAACATGAAATACCTTTAACTGGAGATACCTTCACTTCTGTTGCGCAGCAAAAAATAGGAAATTCATTCAGACAGTAAAAATCTGTGAAAAGTTTTGTCTAAATATATGCCTGTAACACCAACACCACCACCCCCTCAATGTCTAGGCAATACCTCCCGATCAGGTACATGCTGAAGAGGGTCACGATCACACCTTTCTCCTTTCTGTATTGCTCACAGGAGTGGGATCCCTCATTCCTCACCCCCAATCTAATTGGCTTTGGCTGCAGCAGAGGGTGTAGAAAAACGTTGGTTTAGAGGGTAATTCAGCTGAGTGACGGGCAGTGAGGAGTGGAAAGGACTGCAAATGGCAAGGGAAACAAAAGCATAATTCTTCTAAATTTCCTTTCTGCACCTCTGCTCAGTAGTGAAGGCCAAATAAGTTTCCACGTCCTCTTCGTACATAAATTTATTTTCTTTCCTGAGTTACATTAAATACGAAAAGACTGCCTTCAAACATTGTTTATACATTGAATGGGTTGTTTGGGTTTGTGTGGTCTTTAACTTTTCTGGAAACATTTCTGCTGAATTACGCAGTGAAAACTTTTTTTAAATACCGTGTGTATGTATACATGATGGCATAATACTAGCTAGGCTCAGTTTTGCCAGTGTTCCCAGTATGGGATTCACAGCAAGTCCAGCGTTACGTTACAGTGGGACTTCAGACCATAAATGCTGCAATTCATTTTTTCCTGTCTGCATCGTGATTATGAGATGCAATTGTAGCTGAGCTAGGGACGTGAGTTAATTACATGTTTGTAATAATGTGTAAAATAAAAAAAATAATTACAAACTACTGATTTCTCAGTAATTAATTAATCAGTATGGTATGACAAACTGAAATGGCAGAAAAGCCATTCTCCTCTCTGTGATTTCTGGAGGTAGACTTGGATTATGAAGATGACAGGGCTGAGAGAGTCGGGGTTGTTCAGCCTGGAGAAGAGAAGGCTCCAGAGAGACCTTAGAGCCTCTTCCAGTACCTGAAGGGGCTACAGGAGAGATGGGGAGGGATTCTTGATCAGGAAGTGGAGAGAAAGGACGAGGGGTAATGGTTTTAAACTGAAAGAGGGGAGATTTAGATGAGATATTAGGAAGAAATTCTTTCCTGTGAGGGTGGTGAGACACTGGAAGAGGTTGCCCAGAGAAGCTGTGGCTGCCCCATCCCTGGAGGGGTTCAAGGCCAGGCTGGATGGGGCTTTGAGCAACCTGGTCTGGTGGGAGGTGTCCCTGCCCAGGGCAGGGGGTTGGAACTTGATGATCTTTAAGGTCCTTCCAACTCTAACCATTCTGTGATTCTATGTGGTTCTCAAACAAGCCTGTCAAAACATTCCCAGTTAAAACCATGTCAATTTTCCTTCTGTGTGTCGTGTTGGAACAGCAAACGCGACTTTGTGGCATCTAGACACAAGAGTGGCACAGCACTGCAATGCTGCCATCAAATCTTCATTATACATAGCAGTAATTTTTATAAACTACTTTTGAGTATATGAGTGTCATCTAAGCTCATATGGTAGGAGCTGACTAATAGGAATTACCAAGTTTTTAAGTCTTGCTTAGTTTCTAACTACATATTAAGGGTATCTAAGACTTGTTCCTTTCTGCTTTTAGGAAACAGTCTCGTAACTCTGCTTTGTCACCTCTTCAATGTGCATGGGCTTATCCACCATTTCCAGTTAGATATGGTTACGTTACACAGGTTTTTAGGTAAGTGCTCACCTCAACGCCATATTTAAATGCAGTTTACATCTTAAGTAGGGCATCAAAGGCAGCACTGGCTTCGTCTGTGTATCTAGACACACAAAATCATGATGTCATTGCCAATATTTCAGTAAAACTGTTCTGCAGTAAATATTAGCATATCATTTACAGGCCCTGGGGCTGTTGGTTCAGTACCTGTTAAGTTCTTGCCCAGGGAAGCCGTGGATGCCCCATCCCTGGAGGTGTTCAAGACCAGGCTGGATGGGGCTTTGAGCAACCTGGTCTGGTGGGAGGTGTCCCTGCCCGTAGCAGGGGGTTGGAACTGGGTGATCTTGTGGGTCCCTTCCAACACAAACCATTCTATCATTCTATGAAATCAACAGAGGGACTTCAAAAGGCTCTGCACTGGGCTGAAACATCCCAGTACCACAATTGCACTGGTGATTTTAAAAACAGCATGCCGTGCAGAGATGTGGCCCACAGAGACAGACAGACATTGCAGAACCTACCCGTGCACAGCACAATTGTGGTGCAGTGTCATTATTTTAGTGACTAATAGACCACTGAGACCCAGGGCAGTTAAAAGCTTATGTGCAAAATTTAACAAATTATATCAAGCTGTCTGTGCTGAATAGTGTTGATGAAAGCCCCTGCTGCTGTTACTGCCAACAGAAATATTAGCCCCATGCTGTCAGCGAACCAAAAGCAGAAATTGGCCAAAATCAATTACTTTTTGCATCATGTTTTGAGTGGAGCTGAATGCCGGTTTGTTAGGCTGTCAGACAGAGTTTCGAAGGCAAGGTCTCTTCTTTAAGACTGCGTAATTGTCGCTTCTGGAAAGCATTTCTCTGGTGTGGAGACAGACAAAATCTCCCTGCTGTTTCTGACTCCCGTGGGCAGTCATGAAATGGATGCTCAGATCATTAGAGCTCCAGTATTTGGGGGTTAAAGGGTCACCCTCTGTAACTTCAAATGGTGGACGAGAAGCTCGACATGAGCCGGCAATGTGAGCTGGCAGCCCAGAAAGCCAACTGCATCCCAGGCTGCATCAAAAGAAGCGTGGCCAGCAGGGCCAGTGAGGTGATTCTACTCCTCTACGCTGCTCTGGTGAGACTCCACCTGGAGTACTGTGTCCATCTCTGGCGTCCTCAGCACGGGAAGGACCTATTGGACCTGTTAGAATGGGTCCAGAGGAAGGCCACGAAGATACTCAGAGGGCTGGAGCCTGAGAGAGGTGGGGTCGCTCAGCTTGGAGAAGACAAGGCTCCGGGGAGACCTTAGAGACCCTTCCAGTCCCTAAGGGGGCTACAGGAGAGATAGGGAGGGACTCTTCATCAGGGAGTGCAGCAATAGGACGAGGGGTAATGGTTTTAAACTGAAAGAGGGGAGATCTAGATCAGATACTAGAAAGAAAGCTTTTCCTGTGAGGGTGGTGAGACACTGGAAGAGGTTGCCCAGAGAAGCTGTGGCTGCCCCATCCCTGGAGGGGTTCAAGGCCAGGCTGGATGGGGCTTTGAGCAACCTGGTCTGGTGGGAGGTGTCCCTGCCCATGGCAGGGGGTTGGAACTGGATGATCTTTAAGGTCCCTTCCAACTCTAACCATTCTGTGATGATTCTATGATTCTGTGGAATGCTGGTGGAGCTGGAAACAAACAGAAATCTAGGACTTTCTTTGGCATTCCCCATGCTGGAGACGAGTGCCATGGGAAATCAGCCCATTACCTTTCTGCTTGATTAATTTGATAGTGC
Organism: Arenaria interpres; assembly: GCA_013399435.1. Classification (NCBI taxonomy): domain Eukaryota; kingdom Metazoa; phylum Chordata; class Aves; order Charadriiformes; family Scolopacidae; genus Arenaria; species Arenaria interpres. The sequence goes on from VXAK01001096.1 coordinate 93,379, forward strand.
CTAGGAGAGCACTTTGGGCAAGGTCACATCACAGCTTCCACTCTTCATGTGGTGCTGCCTCGAGACCACCTCATGGTGCAGGTCCTGCTGCAAGGAACAGGTGGGTGTGAAGCACACACCTCAACCACGTTCTGCGCAAGGGGAAGCTGAGAGTTAAAAGGTTGTTGCTCGGCCTTCCAGCTGGACCAATTCCAGCCCTGCACACTAAAACAAGGCTGGTATTTTAAAACAGACTTATCGAGGTGACTAAAATTATCACAGATTTTGCTCCGAATGCTGCAACGCTTTGTCTTTCAATTCTGTGTCTGGAGAATGTAGGAATGCCTTTGACCATTTCTAGGCACTCAAATAACTAATGATGCCGGGGTATCGGGGCCTTACCCCCTGCCGCTGTAAAAATAGGTGTTACTGCCTTAATGACATTACTCCCCTATGACAGCCGCGTAAATAATTACACTCAGTTGTGGATAAATTAGCTTCTCTTCCTTATTTATTTTACTCCTGAATGAGGGCCTTCACTAAGGCAAGAAAGAGTTGATTTATGAACTAGACCCGGTATATCCCCTTGGGCCTCACAAATCCTTTCATGCATTTTTTCTCTAAAGGTGTCCCAGTAAGAGCACCAGTCTAAGTAAGCTCCAGATATTTGAAGAAACTCCTTAGGCAGCTGACTGTAAAACCTCAAATTGTATTTTAAATCCCCTTCCCACTTGTGGCCGTGGTGCTCAAGAGACAAAAGGATCTTTGTTTTCTGTTTTGGTTCCCAGTTATGGTTCAAGAAGATTACCACAGCCAGAACCCGTACCACAACGCCGTCCATGCTGCCGATGTCACACAAGCTATGCACTGCTACCTGAGGGAGCCCAAGGTAACAACAACCTCTTACACTGGTGGTATTTTCGGATAATTCTCAAATTTTTTTTCCCTCAGGATTGGGGGGGGAAAAAAAAAAAAAAGGCAAAAATATTTTGAGATAATAGAAAATGATTGCATACTTCAAGTCAGCAACGAGGCAGTAGCAGAGTCAGCCTCGGTCACCTCAGAGCATAAGCCCCTCACATGGATATTTCAAAATACCAAATTTTTCAGTGCAACACCAGAAAAGGGGAAAAGCTTTCCCTTTGACCGGGTCTGTTGCAAGGGGTGACCTCTTCAGGAGTCAAGAGCAGCTTTTGAGCGCTGCAGCAAGTCCTCACAATGTCCTTTAGCTCGGTGGCCAGGCCATCCCAAACCATGACAGTGTGACGTTGCATTTGGTGTTACTGGAAGGCACCGTGATACTGTCGTGCTGAGCCAGGGTGTAAGAATATAACTAATCTTTCCTGTCTTGACTTAGGGAAGGGAAGTTCTGCTAGAATTAGCAAGTTGTTAGACCAGAATATAGTTGATGGTTGGACTAGATGATAGAAAGATCCCTTCCAACCTCGACCATTCTAGGAGCAGGCCCCAGCTTTCCTCTATTTCCATCTCTGGCAAGCTCCACAAGCCCCTGCTGTGAAAAAGTGCCGGGGACAGCCAATATCCAGAATCTGTACCGTGCTGCTCTTCATTTCTCATCACAGGGTGCTTCTTTCAGCTCACAGACCTGTGTTCTGTACAGACTCATCAGGCCATTAATAACTACCTCACTCTCAGAAACAGAAAATGCTAAGACTTCAATTTTTCTTTTTTTCCCCAATGATAACAAAATTTGCTTCTGAATGATAAGCTGTACCGCAGGAAAAAAAATTCTGGGCAGGTTTTCAAATTTGGACATCTGAAGTTAGAAAGGTAAATTATGTTCTCTAATAAAATGCCTACGTTTGAACTGAGATGCCCAACAACTGAGTTTGAAATTGCAGAAGTTTATGAACTCTGCCCTTTGCAGCACGGCGCTGTGCTGGAAAAATGAAGCCTGGTGTATTGTTGATATTCCTAAATACTGTGCGAGGCAGAGCCCTTATGGTGTATGCTAACGTCTGCCAGCCTGCTAGTATACTTATTTCCTTCCTAAAACAGAATCCTTTCGGCTAAGCTCAAACTCATCTATGCTCATATTGCCATAAACGATAAAGAGATAAGAAGTACAAACTGTAATAAAATATGAGTATATAGTCTGATATCTTTATAGATGTTTGTTCAACAGTGACCTTAAAAACGTTGTTCACAAATTTTATGTTATATTTGACGTTTGTGTACTGTCCTACAAAACTGAGCAGTGCCATGAGCTGATTCCTTTATTTGCCGAAAAGGCAAAAAGCAAAACCAAACCAAACTGTTTACTGTTGATGTTCTCAAGTTGCGCCAGGGGAGGGTCAGATTGGATATTAGGAAAAAATTTTAAACTGAAAGGGTTATTAAGGATTGGAATGGGCTGCCCAGGGAAGTGGTCGAGGCACCATCCCTGGAGGTATTGGAAAGACGGGTTGACATAGAGCTTAGAGACATGGTTTAGTGATGGGG
>VXAK01001096.1:95853-115853 GCA_013399435.1 Arenaria interpres
GGGGGGCGGGGTTGTATGGTTTTCTTTTGGTTTTTTATCACAGTTAGGTTGATGGTTGGACTAGATGATCTTAAAGGTCCCTTCCAACCTAGACGATTCTGTGATTCTTGTTGTGATTAATGTGTGTGATGCAGCTTGCCAACTTCCTCACCCCGTCGGACATCATGCTCGGACTGCTCGCTGCTGCGGCTCACGACGTGGATCACCCCGGGGTCAACCAACCCTTTCTCATCAAAACTAAACACCACCTTGCCAGCCTGTACCAGGTAAAAACTGCTCATCATGTTGATAGGACGTACAATGGTGTCGAGGAGAGTCTTAAGCACTTTGCAGTGAACTTTAATGCCAAAATCTGGCGACAGGGGAGTGTTGATCAAATCAACCTGCACTTTAGAGTCTGGACAATTTCAGTTAAGCTCTTCACTGGGGGTCTCTTTTTACCGCAAAGAGAAAGCAGGTGGAAATGTCAGATTTTGCTGAGGACATTTAAGCCAAATCAGTTGCCTGGGTTATTTCTGCTATAGATCATCTGGGGTAAGGAGCTGTGGGTAGGAGATTTAAAATCACGGCGAGACAATTTGTACTTCGTCTTCCTTCAGTGAGCAAGTAGGCAGCAGGCATGTTCTAAATTGGCCCTGCATTAAAAGAAACTTTTGCTTCATGGGGTTCTAGTAAAATTAAACACTTAATGAATACTGCAATTTAAAAAAAAAAAAGAAGATAGAGGAAACTAAAGGAACAGTTGTAGATATTTACATAAACGTGCCTAGAGATACAAAGAAAGAACTTAAAACCAGCCACTGTAGGTCACGCTGCAGGCTGTCTAGACCAGTATCCTGTTTCTGAGAGCAGCCAGTAAAAGATCTCGGAGAGAAACATAAGCCTGGGATAAGTATAGAGTTGTCCTTCACCTGGTATACGTCCTCCCAGCGCTGGCAAGCAGTAGGAGAAGACTTCCTGAAACAAAAACACAGACCCTCTTGTTCAGTAACTACCAGTGGACCCATTCTGCCCTGATTTTTGTGGTCCTTTTTGAATATATTTTTATTTTTGGTCCGTGGATATCACTGTAGCTCTGGACTGTATATACAACTGTCCTGTGTGTATAATCTTTGCATGCACATCTCTGTTCTTTACATTATACTTACATATAGGCACCGGGGCAATGCCGTAAATCGTTTTGGTTTGCACTAACCATAACTCATAGCTAATAAACGGAGGTGGTATTGATTTCTAGCCTTTGGAAGAGCCACCTTCAGCCTTTGTAATAAGGTGTCAGAAAGAGAATGTCCCACGTTAAAAATTAATCTAACTGAAGAGGACTCGCTAACAGCCGTATCTCTTTCTACCCGACTTAGCAAGCTACGAGTTTGCTGAGATGTGCTTACTGCTTGGAAAGAGATTCTCTCTAGTTTTCCCCCCACTCAAGCAACGTTTGGGTTTTCCCGTAAGAAGTGGGCTGTGTCACGGAGCTGGAGTCCTGCCCTGAGATCCGGGAAGGGGCCGGACCGTGGGAGCTCCAGCCAGGGCACAGTGATGCTCGGACACTTAAACCTTGGTGACTGTCCCCGTCACAAGCTGATGCCGCTTATTAAGTCATACCCCATATGCGTCTGGTGTGTTTTGCTCCAGTCTCTTCTAAATGTCAGCCCAGTTGAGTGGGGAGGGAGAAAAGCCAGGGGACTTCGGGAAGGTTATGTTAAGGATCCTTTGAAGAGGAATGGGTAGAGCCATTCCGCAAAAAACCCTGGTCCTATGGAAAGGTATAAACAGATCCTTCTCAAATTAATAGTGGCAAACCATAATACATAGTTAGGTTGAAAATTCAGGCTAATCTGAAAGAAATGTAGCAAAAATAAAACATTAGTATCTTGGAGAGGTGGTTTCTGCTCAGCTAACTGGGCTTGAACGTACTTTCAAATGTTGGTTAGAAAAGGCAGTGACGATACAGAAAATGCAATCTTTCAACAGCAAATGTGATTTTAAAGTATCCTGTTTAGGGACATTCGCTGGCAAGTTTGACTTACATTATTTTATCTGAAATTGATCCCAGATTGTTTCCAAAGATTTTAGAAGTATACAGTACATGGATGCCAATAAAAATAACAATGCTGGAAAAAAAGGTTTGCTGAAAACATTTGTAGTCAAAAATGTAGTTTCAGTAAATAGTCTTTAAAACAATAAATTATACTCTTCTCAACATTAGTGCTTCAACATGTGCTGGAAACTGAAACAAAAAAGTTGTAGGGTTTTTGTTTTTAAATAGCAGGGCCACAGAACTGCTGGGACTAATCAGTAAAATAATCAAACGAAAGTAAGTTTTAACGTAGCTGGCAGTCATCTGTCACTGAGACAGCAGTAACTGAGTCTAAGGGGTATCTGTTTATGGCATCTTTTTGGTCTTGATTGTTTGTGAATTGAGATTAGAACTTTGTATTTGAATTATCTGGGGGGAAAAAAAAAGGGGTTGCAAAACAAGGTCATTCAGTATTTGACAAAGATGCAAAGTGTTTGACAGCTTCTGAAGGTTATATACGAGGAGAATCATGTTTCAGGAAGATCGGGTGGCATCATCAAGGACTTCAGAATTTTCAATATTTATTTTCAAATTAAATCTATATTTTGTGATGCCAGGGTAATGTACAGGGTAATTTCCACAGGAGTCTGTTGCATGTGAGGCACCATAATTTTCCACAAAAATAAAAGTGCCTCATTCAAATCTCTGGCATTACAAGGACAGATGAGAGTGTAAAAGGTGACAATCAGGGACCTGGAGGTCACTTAGCCTCCTGTGAGGAGCCAACAGTATTCCTTGTTGTGTGGTGCAGACTTTGCTTTTAATTTTCATTGGCCATTAAAGCAACAACAAAAAAAGTTTCATTCTTGCTTGATAATCGTTGTCTTAGGTCTCTGTAGTCTTAAAAGTCACAATTAACTCAAATTCTGGTAGATACATTGGGCTTGTCCAACATTATTTTTACTTCTTTTGACTGAAAGCAGCATACGAAGTTGTTTAGCCTGATGCAATCCTGCCTTTAGTTCTCCAAACTGCCACATCAAAACTAACATCAGAAAAAGTCACATTGCTTTTTTTTTTTTTTTTAAAAAAAAAAAGGAACTGTATTTTACTGAGAATGAATTATGAATTTCCTAGGAAAACAAATAGCGTTGATATAAATAAAGTGTTCTTTTATAATTTCAGTAATAGAGAGTTGAGATCTATCTTTGTCTGGCTCTTAAATGAAGGGTAAGAGTTTAGGAGTCTGGACTGATCACATACAACATCTATAATACAGGTTTCAGAAATCTATGAAAGAACACTTCAAAAATTTAATATAGATGTATATAATCTAGAATGAGGAAAGTATGTTCTGGGCATCAGTTATAACAGTTCTACTTTGCAGTTCTCCTTAGAAGCCCCATTTCTAATTAAAGTATCATTTTCAGATATTTAACATTGTGTAGTTAAACTGACTGCTCAATGACTAAGAATGGATGACCAGATTGAAAGAAGTTTAGATCTCCTTCCACGTGGAATGAAAATTGAGGTTTTTCTCTACAGCTAGACTCGCAAGTCTTCCTCTCTTTAAGTCATTCTTCTTTTCCAAATGCTTATGTCAAGAGTGGTGGTTTGAATAGCGCTGGGAAAGTCACAGATTGGAGATTTTGTGATAGTCTAAGTAAAAAAAACATCTTTTTTTCCTCATAGTCCTGAAGCAATCCACTAGCTTTAGGCAGCAGATGATCCAGACTTTAAAACAAACCTGTGCAACTCAGTTTGTAAACACGTGAAAAGTTAGGGGAAGCAAGTTCTCTGGAGCTCAGAGCTGAGAACCCCGGTCTGCGAGGCAGCAGACAGACTTTTCCCTGCACGGGTGATCTCCCCACCAGCCCAGGCAATCAGATAGCTCATGGCAATTAGTTTTAATAAGGCAGTAGAGTGTTCCCAGGTGGAATAGCCGACTCTACTAATTGTTGGCAGCAGCTTCAGGGGTTCTGGCTGCTTGCGTTTAACAGGGGAGTCATATGACTTCATGCTCGGTTGTCGCTTGTTAACTTGACCTTTCCTTTTAAGTGTGGGAAACCAGTCGGCGCAGCAGCTTTGGTTTAAGTTCTCCCTACAGCAGTAAGGCAAAGAGCAGGAACTTAGAGAAGTGGGAATGCCCCGGGATGGATACCTGAGTTTGCTTTTTCTATTGAGTAACTATTAGTTGGATGCAAGAAAGTTCTCGGATGTCTACACCCTCAGCTCTGTTCTGGCTGGTCTTAAGCGTGGCCAAAGAGTAGTTGCGTCCATGGAGTGCAGCTCCCCAGTTGAGGTGGGTGCTGCTGAAGCAGCTCCTCCCAGCAAGTGACACCGCCGTGCTGGAAGGGACATGGGGGCGCAGGGTGCTCCAAGGGGGGGTCTCACAAGTTGGGATGTTTCAAGGGTGCCTTAATTCTGTCTTAAACAAGTGTAAGCCTTCCCAAAGGTGACAGTCATGCAGGGTTTGTCCAATTTACCTTGGGATAGGAAGATAGTTCATAGGCCTATGAACTGTTGGGACCAGGATTCAGCTCTGAGGCTACGGCGGTGAAAGAAGAAAAAAAAAACAACTTGTTGTTATGTCCTATTACATTCCCTTATTTTTCTTGGTCAGAGTGCAGGGTTGCAAAAGTCCATCCTGATGTATTTAGGCAAAAGGAGAAGAGGGATATTTAAGTTGGCTAATGAACAGGCTCGCTGTCAAAAGCAATTTAGATGTTGCGTAGCTGATCTTGGGTTCTGGATTTGTCAGCTCTTCCAAGGAAAAGGGCTTAGTCTTTACACGGTTGGAAAAGTTTTGGGCTTGGTTTTGTTTTCTTTTTCCCCCAGTACCTGTGAAACAAACAAAAAAAGAAACCCCAAAGAAATACCAAAGCAGCATATCAGCGATAGTGTGGATTCAAAACAGAACATACTGTAGAAAATATTGTAATGGGAAATCAATCAAATTTGCAGTCTCACCTTTGCAGTAATTTTGAGCACAAAATTCCAAGAAAAATACTGACAAAATGATCAAAATGCAAATTGGATCTTGGTTACTGGCCAAGTTCAGTGTTTCAACAGCCATTAGATGTGACAGGATTACAAAGGAGGATGAGGAAGCCTTAAGGAGAAAAATTCTGTTCGATTCCTCTTGGAGAAGTGAGAGCTGCGCGTCGTGTCCAAGAGGGAAGGCAGCAGAACCGCAGCTGCACCCAGAGCTGGGGGACTCTGCAGGAGGGAGTCAGGGATTAACAGTGAGATTCTGAGTCTAGCTTCCCAGTTGGCAGTGACGAGGTGGAGTCCTTGTCCTGCTACCTGTCCAAAAGGTTTGGTTGTGTTTAGTGCTGTTTGGTTTTTTTTCAGTCCAGTGCTTATCGATCTACTGCAAAAGCCATAAACTCCCCAAAACAGGGATCAGATGCGGAACAGGTTGCCCAAAGAAGCTGCCGCAGCCCCATCCCTGGAGGTGTTCAAAACCAGGCTGGATGGGGCTTTGAGCAACCTGGGCTGGTGGGAGGTGTCCCTGCCCATAGCAGGGGAGTTGGAACTCGATGATCTTCAAGCTCCCTTCCAACCCAAACCATTCTATGATTCGATAACTCCCCCGAGAGTGTCCCTGTTGCTTGGTGACAGTTGTCACGTTCACACTGTGCACATTGTTGTGGGTAACTGGGGTCTGTGCCCTTCACTGGAATGGTGCTCTGCTGGGCTGCTTCTCCGCTGCAAGCAGATGTTTTTGTGAATTATGAGAATTGTGTTAGAGGTTTCTGAGGCATTCAATGGTAAAAAGTACTCTGTGAACTGAAGGAACGATGAGTGGCAAATGCATTGTATGTGAGGATAATTATATAAAGTCATCAGACACAAGATACCCAGTTTGTTATAATTTACAGACAACCTAGAAGGTTGGGTTTATGTCCCCTAGGAAATTTTTCCGACCTGACTTTGGTTCCACTTAGTTGGAAGCAAACAAACCAAAAAGGACTCAAAATCCTCAACATTTGTTGCAGCCTGACTTGCTGAAGCCTGCGGATGCCCGGTGATACTGATACTCCTCTTGCTTTCACCCAGCAGCTGCCGGGAGCTTCCACTTCCCTGACTCTAAGGGAAATTTAGCAGTTTAATTTTTCTTTTTCTTGTCCACTCTGCATTCAAACCATAGAGACTGAGAAGTCAACCTGGGGTAAAAATACGAGGTAAAAATAGGATTTTGCACTCATGCTTTAATCCATTTGTTAATAAATCTGTTAGGATGCAAGCTACCTCCTGCTCAGATGAGATCAGATCCCCTGTTCACAGCAGGACTCAACAACTGTAGAACAGGACTCTAGGGCTGACCTCAGCCAGGAAACCTAGAAGCAGAAGGTCCCTTAACTCTAGAAAATCCAGACCAATTCCTCAGATCTGAAAAGTGGCAGAAAAGCACACATTTTAGGCTGATGTTACAGCACTTCCAACCAGCTCTAGGCGTCAGGTGGTATGACAAATCTGTGCCTGTACCGCGGGTGCTTGCCTAATCCTTGACCGTGTTCCTTTTGTTCCTCCCTAGAACGTTTCAGTGCTGGAGAATCACCACTGGCGATCTACGATAGGCATGCTCCGAGAGTCACGGCTCCTCGCCCATCTGCCCAAGGAGGTGACGTAAGTGTCTGCTGGAGGAAATCCATCACTGAAACTAGTCCGTGGCTTCCTCCGCTCTTTTTAAAAGGACACTGGCTTCAGAGTAGGCTGAGCTTCCTGCCCTCTCTTGGTGCCAATATGAAATAGTGAGATAAAGTTTTGCAGCAGAATTATTTTCTAAGGCTTTGCCACTTTTCAGATGCATTGTTGGCAGTTTTGTTTCACGTAGCACCAACCAAATAGGGAAAGATTTAGTGATTAAGAAGCCTAAAATAGAAAAATGGAGGAGCTGATCACAGAATCACATGGGGTTGGAAGGGACCTCTGGAGATCATCTAGTCCACCCCCCTGCCAAAGCAGGTCCACCCAGAGCAGGTTGCACAGGAACGTGTCCGGGTGGGTTTTGAATGTCTCCAGAGAAGGAGTCTCCACCACCTCTCTGGGCAGCCTCTTCCAGGCTCTGCCACCCTCAAAGTCAAGAAGTTCCTCCTCATGTTCAGGTGGAACTTCTTATATTCAAGTTTGTGCCCATTTCCTCATCCTGTCACTGGGCACCACTGAAAAAAGACCACCCCCTTCCTCTTGACACCCACCCTTTAAGTATTTATAAGCATAGATACTGGTCGTGTAGCATTGAGACTGCTCAGGACTTCTACACCTGACTGAGGAGGTGTGGCTCAGTCTTCACCATTTTTTTGGGTGAAAGCAAAAGAAAACCTCAGCAACACTAGCACCTAGGCCAAGTTGATACTGGTTTTGTGGGGTGTTATTCCCACCAAGGAATGGAGATTGAGCCAATGAACAGCTTGCAATCGTAAGTTTTAATCACAGGTGACCTTACCAACAATATAAACAAGTTACCTGGAAGCCTAAAACTGTATCCCTCCAGAAATCCTTTGCTTGAGACCAACAGCTACAGTCCTACTTTAAAGGACTCCAGTCCAGTCCTTTACAACTTCAACTGCAACATCAAAGTCGCAGTATTCAGCACCCAGCTCTGAGCAGCCTTTTTTTTTTCACTCTTCTAGCACTTTTCAGAAGCTTTCAGAACCCCCTATGCCAACAAGCATTTTATTTTTACGTTATCTGTTCCTCCTGAGCCCGTTTAGGCAGCTAGAACAGTTGGACCCTGTAAACCAGAGCAGAGACTGACCAAACAGAGACAACTGCATCCATGAAGCAAGAGGAAGCTTTACGCTATGATCCATGGCCGGTTGTTTTGAGCTATTAATGTTCATTGGTTCCATGATTGAAGGGACTTATTTTCCTTAATTGCAGACAGGACATCGAGCAGCAGTTGGGCTCCCTGATCTTGGCAACAGACATCAACAGACAGAATGAGTTTTTGATCCGTCTGAAGTCTCACCTTGACAATCAGGATTTGAGGCTGGAGGATGCACAAGACAGACATTTTATGCTTCAGGTAACTTTAACTATTATTTTTCCACTATTGTATTTTTTTTTTAGTTGTTTTTCAAGTCACAGTAGTTGCTAGTATACGTCAGAATAGCATACCATAGCGCGTCTGGACACCAGCATCTCGTTACCCATCACCACAAACACTTTGCTTCAGCCCCCTGGAATGTCAGGCAAGCGTAAGGTACCTCCAGTATTTCCTCATGCAATTTCCTTGAGTTAAAAAGCTGTGAATGCAACAAACACAGGAGAGTGTCAAATGCTGAGAAATTAAGATACGCTATTAATTATTTCATTTCCAGACCACCGTGTCTCTTGCCAAGTAGTGCTTTGATTATATTTTCTCTTCTGGCAAACATCACTTCACGGGTGGTATTTCCTAGCCCCGCGCAGGAGAGCCCCCTTGCCCGTGTCCTTGCCAAGGCAGCCTGACATCAGGTGCCCATGTCCCCATCCTGTGATGGATGTTCGGATCCTGCCTCTGCAGAGACAGCTGTTGCCATGGCAGCGGGTGCTTCTCTCCTGGATCTGCCCAGCTAATGAGGAAACCATGCTTTATTTAAAAATCAAATAGATTCAAACTGGTTCTTCCAGCTAAGCTACGGTCACTACCAGGCTCTTCAGAATAAACCTCTACGTATTTAAGGCATTATTGTGATTAAAGTAGCTGCATATTTTCTTCTCTGGAGAAATGACATCAATTTTGCTCTTAAATACATAAAGGAGTTTCAGTAATTGTTATCATTAATAAAAGAAACATCTACACGTTACCGCTTCGTCGAGGTTACAGGAAGGGTGACAGTTGCGAGGGAAGAAGTGCTGATCTGGTAATTCTTCCCCCTCCAGCAGCGTGGGAAACGTGGGAACCCGCTCGCCTGTCCTGTATCAGACACGGTCTGCTGTCAGGTCCCACGCTGCAGGGTGATGGGTTTATCCTATTTCTGGACAGATTAGGCAAGAAAGTTGTGCCAGTGCCAAAGGCACGGGGATCACAGATCTCAGCCGTGGCAAAAAGTTCCTTATGCACTTTCTTGAAGATAGGAACGAGGGCACGGACACGGTGAGATTTGCTTACCTGGTGGATTAGTTGTGAAAGAAAATTAAAAAAAAAAAGTCAAGAAATCTTTATTGATCAGGATAAATGAAAGGATGTTTGAAGGGTCTGTTTGAATAGACAGTACCATTAAGGCTAATCAGAGAAAAAAGTGACTCGGAGACTTCCCTCCTCCAGTTCACATAGGTCTGAATTTACACAGGAAATATTTCTTATGTTTTCCTCCCGGGTGCCAGACTGGTTTCTGACCTCTGCCAGGCAAACTGCCTGTGTTCGGTCTGGGAAGGAATGAGGCACATGACATCTTGTTCCAAGGCAATAACGCAGACAGACCATTACACGGCTTACTTCTCTGAAGCAGTTACTTGATTTTAAAAACCTTTTGCCCTCTTGACTCCTTCCCGGGCAAAGCACTTAAAAGTACTAGTTAACTAAGTGAAACCAAGCCAGGGGCAGCGCAGAGGGCCCTGTGCTTAGCTTTGTAAACAAAAACACGCAGACGTTAAGGCGAAGTGTAATTGAAGCGAGATGCAAGGTCGCTCACTGAGACCGCAGGGGAACGATGCCCAAATACACCAGCTTGGCTCTTCCCTTCCTTGTCATCCGCCGTGGATGCTGAGCCAGGCGGCCAGCAGGAGCCAGCCCGAGGCTTTTGTTGGCTTATTCCTTGCAAGGAATATCCAAAAGACTTTGCAGCCTTGGCATTTGTCCCTCCTCTTGTTCTTGCTACTGTAAAGCAGAGGGCTGAATGAAAGTTTTGTTCGCAGCTTAAATAAATGCTCTTTCCTCAAAAGGGTGAGTCTGAGTCTCCAAAAGGTGATCTTAACCCTTCCCTGCATCGCTGGGGAGGTCTGGGAGCTTCACAACTGGAGAANGGCAGGAACTCCTTTTCTCACTGCTGCTTTTCTTCTTTGCTTCTTTCAGATTGCGCTCAAGTGCGCTGACATTTGCAACCCTTGCCGGCTCTGGGACCTCAGCAAACAGTGGAGTGAACGGGTCTGCGAAGAGTTTTACCGGCAAGGTCAGCCCCTCAGCGCGCGGCCGGTCCCCTCTCACCCCAGCTTCTCGGGCTTTTTGTGTGGCCAGTAAGAGGTAGTGTTCAGCCGACCCAGTTTGCCTCGAAATCTCCCCCAGGAACAAGATATTCTGCCCCATTTGAAAAGTGGGAAGGGATAGGAGAACAGCAAGTGTTTTTTGCCCTCACTGCTCCCGTAGCAGTGTCAGGAAGGACGGAGGACTCTTCTCTGCCCCAGCCCTTGAATTTGGCTGGAGAGACCATGGGGCTGGAGCCCCTCTGCTGTGAGGACAGGCTGAGAGAGTTGGGGTTGTTCAGCCTGGAGAAGAGAAGGCTCCGGGGAGACCTTAGAGCCCCTTCCAGCCCCTAAAGGGGCTCCAAGAAAGCTGGGGAGGGACTCTTGGTCAGGGAGTGGAGCCATAGGATGAGAAGTAACGGTTTTAAACTGAAAGAGAGAAGATTTAGATTAGATCTGAGGAAGAAATTCATTGGTGTGAGGGTGGTGAGACACTGGAACAGGTTGCCCAGAGAAGCTGTGGCTGCCCCATCCCTGGAGGGGTTCAAGGCCAGGCTGGATGGGGCTTTGGGCAACCTGGTCTGGTGGGAGGTGTCCCTGCCCATGGCAGGGGGTTAGAACTGGATGATCTTTAAGGTCCCTTCCAACCCAAACCATTCTATGATTCTCCAAGAACCCTCCAATCACCTTTAGCTCTTCTGACTGGAACGGCCCCAGGGTGACACCACTCCGAAATCCCACCACTGCCCACTGCGTTTTATCTCGCTTTTCACGCTCCTGCTACAGCTCCGACGGGAGCCTTACCCTTGCTGTTTCCCAAATATGACACATTCTTCTGTGCAGAAACGTGGAGAAAGGGTTCAAAGGCGGTTCCCAGCACGCTGAGCTCTTCTAATGCTGTTGAAAGGGCCAAAGCAGGCAAGCCAAAGCTCAGCCAGGACCTATTGCAAATGTTTTCAAACCCCTGCAGAGAGTGCAGGCAGGCAGGGCTTTTTTTTTTTTTTTTTAAGCACAGTAATTACACCATTTGGCTCTATCTGCATAGGCAAGGTCAGGCTGTGCTACAACACAGGGTGCAGCAGAGTTTAATCACTGTTAAATTCTTTGTTTGGAGCATCCTGAGAGCTGAAGGCAAGTGGTACAAACGCTGGAAGAGCACACGGAGAAGTTCTCCGTTCATTTAAAATTCTGCACAATGAAGTTAAGCCGCGTTCGAGCTGGTACCTAATGCAATTAGTCTATACCAAGGACAGATAGGTCAGCAAGTTAATTTTCAGCCAGTTTCAGCTGAAGCTGGTGAAATGTCTTTGACTTTGATGCTTTTGAAGCGGCATAAGCAGCTTGCTGGATGCAGGTTTATTTAGTCAGATGTATAGTCAAGGCATGAGAGCAGGGCCCCAGTTGTGTGATACCTCACCTACAGCGTATCGAGGGACCGTGCTGAGAAAGACAGCACTCAGCCTTTATAAACGTAAGCTTTTCCCCCCAAGACTCAAGATTTATTAGAATAACATCTATAATATATCTCTGGAAGGGGACACTGGAGCCTGTGAGACCAGTTAGAAGTGTAACAGGGAGAGAAAAAGCATTTCATGTGGGAGAATTTAGAGAAACTGTGGTCTGGCTGTCACTGGTGGCTGCATAATCCCGGTAAGTGATACAAATCCCAGTATTATTTAGATACCATTATCACTTTAAAATGTTATTGCAGACCTCTTTATCCCCTTATGCACAATACTGGGGCTTGAAGGTATTTTTTTTGTTTGCTTAACATTCGAAAACCATAGTTTTGATTTTTAACTATAGGTGAGGCCGATAATACCACAATTAGTGCCTTGTTTATTCTCCCTTCTGGAATGCATCCAAAGTTTCAATGTTTTTTTATATCAAACATTTCTAATAGAGACTCAGGTGCTGACATCCCAGTCACCTGGTGCATCTACGCTTCTTCTATTAGCAAATAAAATAAATAACTCAGGTGCATTTCAGGGAGCACCTGATGCCTAAAGCAGCTCCCAACACAAACCTTTCCGAGGAAAATACTTTAGCTTGTTCTCAGATGTTTTAAAAGTCAATTAGGAACCCAGGGTAAGGAACGCAACTTGATTTGATTATATAAAAGCTGGAACTGGCAAGAAACAAGTTTCAAGAAAATGGCTAATGTTTAAGCAATGTTAATGATTGGTTTCTCTGGTGCGGTTTTAAAATTGCTTGGAAGGTTTTTCCCCAGCCTGAAAAGGTCTCAGCAACTAATTCACGGAGTAGCTTTTGTAGCAACTTGAAGCGTAAGAAAAGTGACCAGGATTTAGGTTTTTACCCTGCAAAGGAAGGTCTTATTTTTGCCAATTAAATGACTTGTTAAAGACAGGATGATGTTGATACACTTCAGGCCAGACAGGTCAAGCATTTTGAACCCAGAAAACCTCTAGAGGGGGCATCACTGGAGTTACACACTCTTGTATTCAGTCAAAAATTTTCAGAGGGGGTAGAGAAGAGGACAGTTGAACTGCACCTTTGGAAATGTGACAAACTGATATTTTGCCTCAGTTTTGCTGAATTGTTCCTTTTGTTTGTGAAGCTACATGCATGATCATTGCTATTGATTAATATCTAATTAAAACTGAAAATATTCCCCTCGCATTTAAGGAGAAATGTCATCCTGCAGAGAGAGGAACAGCAAGGCTTTAAAATGCACATGGTATTTTACATGGGGCTGTAGAGCCTGAATAGCACAATAGCATTTCAGTCAAAACTGTTAGTGGGGAGAAAAGAGCTTTCAACAAAAACAGTGGATTTACAGCAAAATGTTTCTTTATGGGTTGAATATGGTGGTTTTGTCTGATCTAGCAGGTCTGTTTTACTTATGGAGAAACCTTTGCATAACTAGCCCTCACTATGTTCTTGTTAGTAAAGCACATGGATGAAATACTGTTGTCTGAAGGCATGTGGCACATCTCCCTGCCCTTCCATGCTGTAGACAGGAGAGGTCCTGTACCTGGTGCAGTAACCAGGACTGTGCCCTGGCAGCGTCTCAGAGAAAGCAAACAATCACAAAGGATGGATGTGTTGCACACACAGTTTGTTTAAAACAAAACAAAAACCCAAAAAACCTAACTCACAGCAGTCTTTGCATGGAGTTATTGCTTGCGTGGGGAAATGCAGTCCCTCCAGCAGGACAAGTGATTGTTGTCTGGATGGTAACGGGCAAATGAGACTCCCTGAGGTGTTTTTCTGCTGAATGCTTATATCCAGCTGGCCCAGGGTCCTGTGTGACCCCTCCAGCACATGCATGATCATTGCTATTGATTACCTTCAACTGCATGAAAGAACATCTCCTGTCTTAGCTATATATACTCACAGAACGGTAGGGGTTGGAAGGGACCTTCAGAGATCAAGGAGGACTGTCTTGCATGACCATTTCTGCACCTGCAGGTATAGTTTCTACTGACTGTTTGTAACCATCTTCTCTGTGCCAAATTTGGTCAATCCTGCAGCAGGAGCGGTCTGAGGTGGCATATGAGTGAGCAGATCCCCCAGCCAGGCTGTTCTTCAACAATTTGAGACAGACCCTGAGGCCAGTCACAGCAGGAGCTGCCGGCAGGAATCTCCAGGGGAGTCCCAGATTCACACTTAGAGACCTCCCGCTCCAACTAGACAAATACTCTGCCGTGAAGGTGACAAGGAGTTCAGTCAACCACTTTGGTTTAAGTCTATCTGCTATCTCATGTCAGTCCTGGGCAGATGACTCTCTGGGGACCTCCTGGACCACCCAGGGAACTAGTGATGCAAGTTCAATGCAGCAGCACAGGCATGGCCCCAATACCCAGTTACACCATGGTAATACGACAAATTAAAGTCCTCAGAACACCTAACTGCTCAGATTTAATGTTCATTCAGAAGTCATCTTTCCTTAGAGAGATTTTTTTTTTTGTAGAGATACTCAGTTTCCCTGATACCTAAAAAGAAGTCGTCCAAAAAAGGAAGGTATTTAGACATTTAACATGGCCATCACTGGTGGAAGATTCCAACTGCTCACATCCTCCCAATTGCAGTCACTGTAAGAGTCTGGTAGAGGTCTGAAGAAGAGATAAAAGTGGCAGAAAATTATTTTTTCTTCTTTTTTCTTTTTTTTTTTCAGGTGACCTGGAACAAAAATTTGAACTGGAAATAAGCCCCCTTTGTAATCAGCAGAAGGATACGATACCCAGCATACAGATCGGTAAGGATTAGTTTCCTTCTCTCCTCTCCTGGTTGATCTCAGTAGAGCAACAAGCTCAAAGAGAAACTTTTCTCCCCCACCCCAGTCTAGTTGTTTTAACAGTAAGAACTGCATGTACCATCAGAGTCATGATTCACATCCTAAATAAAAATATTCAAAAAGAAGCCTATCCAAGCCAAATAGTCAATAGAAAGACAAAGGAGTCGTTGCATGACATAGGCGAATAAAAGGGGCCATTCTAATATCCATGGAGAAAAAATACAGCCAACGTGTGATTAACTACTGGTTATGTTCCAGTCTGAGACCTCCTCGGAGAAGGATGCTGTTTCTCACAGATTTTACTGTTCCACATACAGATAAGTCACATCTTGTCACGTGAGCTGGTCAAAAAGCTGCGCATTTCCGAAGGAATCCATGGCTACTTGAGGGAAAACACCGGGGTTTTTTGGCATTTATATCGCTGTGTCCTCTCGAGGCACTCTGTGGGGGCAATGAATGAATTGCAATGACTTTGTCCCTCACCTGCTGTCCTTTGTGTGTTTCCCCAGGGTTCATGACGTACATCGTAGAGCCGCTCTTTGAGAGGTGGGCCCAGTTTACAGGTGACACCCCCCTCTCTGAAAACATGCTAAACCATCTCAGGAGGAACAAGGCCAAGTGGAGGAGTTTGCTCCACAAGCAGCACAGCAGTAGTAGGAGCAACGACCACTCAGGTCAAGTGACTGGCAGCCAAGAACAGACTTTAAATGAAGAAGAGACTCCTTAGTGGCAGCTTTGCACTTTCCCTTCTAGCACTGCTTGTCTTGATCACAGCAGCAAGCAAAACCCCGGGGAGCTCGGAGCATGTTGTCAAGACCACGGAAAGGGAAGAACCGGCAAAGCAGAAGCTGTTAAGGGTCCTCACGGACGAGCCCACGGTTCTGCTGGGTTCCTCTCTGGATCTCCTTGGCGTTCCTCTCCCCTCTCTTCCTTCTGCGCATGCCTGATGCCATTTGTCACTTCTGATCATGAACTGCCTGAGCGCAGAGTCCCAGACAGCAGACCTTCAGCCGGGCCGGTTACGGCTGCCGGGAAGCAGGGAGGGTTCCTGAGGGAACAGGGGAGACGACAGAGACACTCTTGGTTATATATCCATTTACCACGAGTCATACTGTGACATATGTATATAGGCCCAGAGCTCCATACGGTTGGTTCCCAGGCTGGCAGCTGGGCTGCACATTAAACCACCAGCATCTTCAGCATCCAGGGGACACTGGCTGAGTGAGACAGCGCTCGCAGAGGGCAGAGAGAGTCTGGTTATTTTAGTAATTAAAACAAAAACCTTTTTAACTTTTGTATTCTGTGCACTAAACAACAGATCTATAAAACCTGGACTGAAGTTACTCTCCGTATACACAACTCCAGTGTAACAAGGCTCATTTTGGTAACCATTTTTATGCCACTTTGGATAAAAGACGGGCATCTTCTCGTTGCAAGGAACCCTCGCAACCCAAAGGGAAGGTGTTGTACAGTCTAAACCTTTGAAACACGAACAGATCTATCTTTTGAGTACTGTTTCAAGTAACATGTTTATATTCATACGTGTACATTTTCTGTAAATACAAAGCGCTACTGATTCCCATGCCAAAATACTGGAGTACTGTGGGATTGCTACCTGTAAAAACATTGGCACTGTGAACAGAATACTGTTAGTTTTAATACAAGAGAAAGCATTTGTAAATATGGTATAGAGTTTATTAATATACACCATCGTTTGTGGATAAAAGCCTTAACTTCCTTCATCTTCTGATAGCTGCCAAAACCATACGGTCACAAGATAACGATTCTGAACTGCCTTTCCACTATCCAAGGTGTATCAAAGGCCATTAGGGAATGAAATCTGCAGGATAACTTCTCGAAAACTTCAAACACATTCCATATGGGTCCATGTTGGTAATCCGTGGCACCTGGTTCGTTTGGTCAAAGCAAATGTTTCACAGAGCCTGAAGTTTTAAGTTGTAAAAAAACCACACCAAACCATAAAATCAAAACCCACAGCAACAGCACCAAATTTCACAGGTCAACCTGATGAACATTTATTCAAGAGCGTGAATTTTGATTAAGTAGCTTAGCGATCTACAGAGCACGACATTCTAATAGTTCTGGAGTCCAGTTGTTTTCTGGAGTGATGTTGCAGTGTAGCTGATTTTTTTTCCCCCACAGTCCCTCCTTAGATAGCCAGAGCTGAAACGCATTTGTATTTTAATTTTCATTTAAAAAAAAAAAATAAATACTTCAACTGTCTTGTAGATCAGTCTCACTCAATGAAGGAAAAAAATGAGTTGTAGCCAGATTGTTAAGAAAAATCGTCTTAACTATGGTAGTAGATGAGGAATTTTCTATGGTCTCATGTTTGTGAAAGATAAATGGCCTTATCATGCCATAAACGACCTTAGTTGAGTTAGTTTTTATACAACTTTCCTTAAGCTTCCATCATTTCAATGAGATTGTGTGTGTTCTCAGACACTACTGCATCGTACCAAAGTGATTGCCCTCCTCTCCCTGCCCCCAGAAAAAAATAATTGCATTTGGGTAAAAAGCGCAGTGTTGTTGTAAACCCCCAGCACATCAAATCTGTGTTTTTCAAAAGAACTAGCAGGTAGCAACCATATAATCACGTTTGGACATGAATTTTTTGGAGAGACAAACAAAGAAAGAGCTATTTAAGCTGGTGTTTGAGAAAGATAATGTTTACTCATAGAAGTGTAAAGGGAGATAAAGAATTTTTCTCAATTACAGCAAGTATTGGCTTGATAAGACAAAGGGTTCATGCTCCTAAGTTGACTAATATGTTTAAAGGAAAATAAAAAGCTTAAGTTTTAGTGAAAAATGTTCTACTCTACTAATTCATTGGGCATGTATCTTCAGAGAAAGAAACTGAAGCATAGAATTACCATAGAATGGTTCAGGTTGGAAGGGACCTTAAAGATCACCCACTTCCAACCCCCTGCCATGGCCAGGGACACCTCCCACTAGACCAGGTTGCTCAAAGGCCCATCCAGCCTGGCCTTGATGATGGAATCCCGGTGAAGTAGGAAGGTGGAAGTCACCATCCTGAGAACAATGTTTTTCTCCTCCTCTACCGATTTGTAAGCTGGAAGCAGTAGAAAGCATTCTTCTTTCTCCCTCTTCTAAATGCGACTCACGTAGTAGAAGTACCACAACAAGTAAAGACAGAGAGCTGTAGTAGAATACAATTATTTCTAACTACAGGACATAAATGTCTTTTTTAACCACCTGATTGGGGGGGGGGAGGGGCAGGAGCATCACCACTTTGCAGCTTTTTAGCTGTATCTTTCCTTCTCCTGACAGATTTAGGACAATTATTAGAACATTACACAAGCAGTGTAATGTGCTGCTTAGAAGCACTTAAGTACATACAAAAGCGTATAATTTCCCCTGTTTTGTCTTTTTACTAAGAAATGGAAGCCATTTTCCATCTAGTTCAAAGATTATTTTTTTTTTTTAAAGTGTTCTGAAGTTTAATTAAACAAACCCGGTTTCTAGCAGCATAAAAAGCTCTTGACAGCTACGTTGTTGAGATGTTTCTGAGGAGCTTCCAGAAAATAGGTCCAACGGGAAAGCTTTAGGTACACATCAAGTTCCAACTGCAATAATACCAAGACCTTTTCTGCAATTAGAGCCTACAGCATCCATTACAAGCCCGCTCTTACCCAGTTAAAACTTCCCAACTTTGAAAAGCTGTTAAAAGGAAGAGGTTGTGGGGTTTTTTGGTGCACTGAGCATCCTTGCTAGATTTCAAATGCCCTTGTCTAATGAAACAATGCTTGAAACAGGCTCAGGGCAGCTCCAGAAACGCTGCTGTACTTGTGAAGCCAAAGCCATTACAGCAAATTTGGGTCTGGGCCAGTTTTGCCGCGGGTGCTCTAGACAAAAACGCCCTGAAAAGTTCGGCTCTGGAGGCCAGATGTCCTGGGGTCTGTAATGCAAAATGTTACCCTTCGATTTCCCCTAGAAGAACCCAAACCCTACCCGATTCAGCCACTCCAACAGCACCAGGGCTCAGTATGCGCAGTTGCTATAGGTATTTGGTATTCTCTAGTTTGGAGGGCGTTTCTGTATTTCTCCCCAGGTTGCCAACAGGACAGAAAAACACCTATGCCGACAGTAGAGATTTCTGTCGTGTCAGCCCTATTAGCCACTTAGAAAAATGATTTACAAGGGTTTTCTGTTTCTTATTGGGCCAGTGCGGCTAAAAGATACTGAAGTTTTAAAACAGCTAAGCTTTTCATATAAGCAAAGAAGCAGAAAACTGCTAAAAGGAGGAGCTTTAAATGCCTTTATGCCCCACAAATACAATTCATTTGATTGAAACCTTGTTTCTTTTAATGCGGATTTCATACCATCAGAGGCCAATTCTATCTAAATAACAATAACAACAATAATAATAACAATAAAAGAAAGTGGTGATAAATGAAACTTTTAGGCTGGTTAAAATAATGCACGTGTATGCATTTTTCTTAAGTAAAGGTTTTATCTACCTTTGGGTTTTTCAATGGTCGATGTTCCAGGGGAAAAAAGGACTATTGAAAACATGTACCTTTGAAACACAGAAACTGTGAGAGGAGCGTCTTAGATTAAGTGGAGTCTATGGAGGAAAGAAACCCACCTGATCTCTGATTTCCTGTAACCTAATCTACAACACAGGCCAATTATTTTTGTATAAACTACTGGTTTTCATGGGAAAAAAAATAAAATAATTCATCTCCCTGCCTGATCAGTGAGAAGGCTGCTGCCACAGTAAATGAGATAAACCCCTTTTCACACTGCATAGCTCTCTCACCAGCTTTTCCACTCTGTGGTTGAAGATTTTTATTAAAAGTGTCCAACAAAACAGAGGGAACACACACCAGCCCTCCCAAATGGGCTCTCCTCAGAAAGGAGAAACACTCAAAGTAGTTAAAAATTTATTTTTGGGTATCAATCAGGGTACCAGCCGCAAGTTATAGCCTTATATTTTAAGTCACTCAGCTGAGCTGTCCATAAAGTACTCCCATTCCCCTCCTGATGCCACCATAGACCTACAAATGGCCCACAAAAAAAGAAATAATAAAAAAAATAAAAATCAATGCTTAAATTTGAATTAAGATCCTGCAAATCCAAAAAAAAAAAAGCCACCCCAAAACACAAACCCAAGGCAAGCTCATGCCATGAATACGTATCCAAATCACTTTGATTGGTGCAAACTATTATTCTATTACTTGTTTCTATAATCCATCTGATATTTTAGGTACATAAATTTTAAGTGCAGAGCATAAGTTTGACTTGGATGTAAAATATATTCTGCTTATCTTTGAATTCAAGATTGTATATGTCATGTTTATTGTAAAGCATTTTATATATACATATTCACATATCTTATACAACTCTACGGGCCAAACACTGGTCCCACCAACTTCACCGGGACCAAGAATCAGCCCCCCATATGTGCGTATATATGCCATATGCATCATTCTGAAAGGAAGCACTAGATTGTGTGAAAATGCTGTGACTGCTATGCAGTGATGCCAAGAGACTTAACTGTATCTTTTTTAACATACTGCTGTAAGTATTCATCATGTCAAAGAATGACAACTAATAAAAAAATTTAAA
>VXAK01001096.1:116710-138672 GCA_013399435.1 Arenaria interpres
AGCGGGTCCAGAGGAGGGCCACCAAAATGATCAGGGGGCTGGAGCACCTCTCCTATGAGGACAGACTGAAGGAGCTGGGGTTGTTCAGCTTGGAGAAAAGGAGGCTCCGAGGAGACCTCATAGCAGCCTTCCAGTACCTGAGGGGGGCCTACAGGAAGGCTGGGGAGGGTCTGTTTACAAAGGCCTACAGTGACAGGACAAGGGGCAATGGTTTTAAGTTGGAGAAGGGGAGATTTAGATTGGATATTAGGAAAAAATTCTTTACCATGAGGGTGGTGGAACACTGGAACAGGTTGCCCAGGGAGGTGGTTGAGGCCCCTTCCCTTGAGATATTCAAGGTGAAGCTCGACGAGGCCCTGAGCAACCTGGTCTAGTTGGGGGTGTCCCTGCTGACTGCGGGGATGTCGGACTAGATGACCTTTGGAGGTCCCTTCCGGCCTGGACCAATCTATGAATCTATGAGTCCTGCTGCATCCATCCACCCACAGCCTCTCCTTCCCACCAACAAAAGAATCGCTTTCCCAGTGCACTGTCTCTGAGAGGAACTTCTCTCTTGCCCTTAGGAATTTAAATGGAGTTACCAGCAAGACAAGTCTTTCCATATCTTTCTCCTAAGCGTATAGAGTAGAAGGATTTTCAAACCCCAGGGAAAATATTTCCCTATTTAAGTATTTAAAGAATGTCTTTTACTACTGTTTCCATTCCAGTAACTAGTTCTCATTAATATCATTGGTAAGTTTTAATATCAGTTTTCATATTATTGGTCGCAGAACATGTTATATATATATACGATTTGCGCAAGACGACAGGCTTGTGAAGTTTAATTGAAAATAGAGAAAGTATTGACATTCTACACTGATAAAAGACTGTAGCTTCATTAGTACCACCTATAAAAAAATAAGCATTTGGGCAGATTGAAAGCTGTTGTTTTCCCTGAATCAAAACACAGGTAAAACAAAGAGAAGCAATACCCGTGGAAGCTGCTGCCACAAGAATACACTAACCTTCAACCACAAGGCAAAACTTAAGATTGAACATTTATATGAACCAAAGAAAATTCTCTGTTACAAACAAATCTTATTAAAATCATAATCTTGGACAAAACATACTTTAAGACTTAAATCAACCTTTTGTTTAGAATGACACTTTCATGACCTACTCATGCAGGTCAGCAGCTGTTGTGCTCCAAATCCAGAGTTCTCATTCGTATGTGCAGAGGATTCCTCTAAGCTTAGCTCATACATAAGCATATTTATGAAAATATATAGCTACCAAAAAGAAAAATGTAGAGCTACCCCTAACACATGCGGTTGATGCCCAGCCTCATTTCTATAACAGGACCTACCAACACCTGGAGACAAACTCAGAACTTCAGGCAACCAAAATCCAAAGAAAATAGGAAGTACCAAAATGTATGGTAGATTCAGAGACAGATTCAACAAAACAGATAAAATATTGTCCCAAAGACCACTCATTTATATCTTTCACATTTTGCATTGGACAAATGTATGTCAATTCAATCTTTAGGGGGAGGAGAAAAACAATAATATATTAGTATCATCAACTGAGAGACCAAAACACAAGCGGAATTACTTTGTTTAAAATGTCCTGTTTTGCTGGGATGAGGTTCCATGTATAAGACAAGTACTTTGGGGCATTGCTGCTGCCTCCTATGGTACCTGCACAATTTCCCCTCAATGCAGCAAAAAAAAAAGCCAACACCACCAGTTCTACCATTACTGCAAGAAACATTCAGGAGTGGCCATTTGCACGACGTGGTTTTGTCAGCACTAAGTGCACTATATGCACTTTTATCAGCACGAAGGCCTAATGAAGGTGCACACACACCTGTATGCCACCTGCCCTGACTCCTGGGTTAAAGGGAGACCTTCCTCAACAACACTGCTACCTGAAGACTGCCTGTATAAAGACGGACATTAGATAAATTAAGAAACATGATTAAATAAGTCAGTGGTGAAGTCGGCTGGGTACTTCAGCTACTCAAAATAGCTAACCGATACTGGCACACTGTAAGCTTTAGGGGCATAACGGTGCGTACTGAAGTTTTAACATAGCAAATATACTTCCCACATTTACCTTCCTGGTAGATACAAAGATAATACACAAAAAAATTATCTTACCTGAAGGTATTAGTGGACTGAAGTGAAAAAACCTGGAGAAGCTGCATCCTCTACTTCCTTCTGCAGTCGACCCTCAATTCCTCTGTGCTCGCTGTGCCAGGAGTCACATCTGGAGGGGATTAGAACTGATTATCAAGACCCCACTTTCACCTTTCTTAGATCTCTTGCTCCCTGTGCACACCTGGTCAGCCTCTCAAAGACACCAACTAGTCAGGAGCAAGAGAAAAATAATTTACTTTGGGGAAGTATGGTATTTATTTAGGATGTTCCCAATCATATGTTATCTCCTTTAAAGAGTGGAGTGACCTCCCCCTCGCCCCCAAAAGAAAGGGAGAATTCTTCCTTCTCTGAGATGCTCTGGAATGGGCTGGAAGAGAGAAAGGTTGGAGACTGCAGAGTATTTTGTGCAGGAGAGCCACAGCAAAAAGCTCACAGCTCACCTGGAGAATGCAACAAGTAAATCAAATTCTAGCCAGGCTTTGCTGTCCCCTGGACATGAGAGGGGCCCGAGGGACTTTGCTGGACTTAGAAAGGTACCGAGTTAAGTAGAAGCAAAAGCAAGTGCTCACATGCAAGGGCACAACAGGCCGAGGAAGAGTTACTTCCAACCCCCTTCTTATTTTCTATCTTTCTTGGTCATTTCTGAGTTCTGCCTAGTTAAAACAATGCAGGTTTTATTGTAATAAAACCTGGCTTTTTGATTTCAAGAGAAACATTTTCCTGAGGCTCAGGTCAGCTTCAATTCTTGTCACACTTCTAATTAAGCACATTTTACAACAGTATGAACCCTAATTATTTTTTTTTAGGAGACTATTGGATACATTTCAGTTCCCCAGTTCTAAGGACCCACAGTTAAAGATCTTGCCATCAATGTTTGCTGAGGAAGGGGTGTGGGGAAAGCGTCTGGACTTCAGCTTGTTTTTTTGCCAAATCCTCCATCTGCCCGAGACCCAAACGTACCACAATAAAACCTCACGTCACCAACAGCCTTCATTTCCTTTCTGTACAGTTCCACTACTGAGGAACTACAAGTTCCACTATGTGTTTGCAGGCTTTGACATACAAACCACTATCAAAACCAGCTGGCATTTGAACTGTTACCACTCAACAGTCCCGTTACAGATGAAATGGCAGCGGAAGGTGGAATTTATTTACTCGCACCACAGTTACACCTCAGAGCACTCTAGTTCTAGACCAGGTCCCCCCAAGGGACACCAACGCTGCTCCTACCACCAGCCCTCACAATAGAGATAAGGTAGTAACAGATTCACGTCGCTTCAAAGTTCAAGAAGAAAACCACCACAGGTCCTGCAGAGAGCTAGATGAGAAAGGAGAGCATTTACTTTCATGATAAACTAGCTAAGATTCTACAGTTTTGTGGAAAAAAAGTGAACTGATCAGCTATAAGTACCTTAAAAGAAACTCTACATTTTGCTGGGTTTTTGGGGGAAAGAGTTTACTCCTGCATTGATCCCACTGCAGCTCTTCCTTTCTGGTACCTCAGTGTTGTTAATTTAAAGGGTGAGATTCCATCCTCACTCCTGAGTTATTTGACAGCTTCAAGTTTTGCCTGTGGGCGTTATATTACTCTCGGCTACATTCTACCTTATATAATAATGCAGATGTTGCTTTTCAGCTGGCATAGCACATCCACAGACTCAAACTTTACTGAGATCCGTGATAGCACAGAGTCTTCTTAGAGCTTGAATATCAGCAAGGAGTTTGCACCTTCAAGGGTAGCACAAGCTGCTCCCGCTGTGAAACCAAAAGTACTTTCGAAATGTAGAAGATAAATATATCTTTAGGAAGAGGTGGTCTCTTTGCAAGACAACACATGATAAATGTGCTAGAAAAATAAACATGCTAGAAAATAAACTTCTCTGCAGAAAATAACATAAGGGAGAGGGAGGGAAGGCACCGTTGTCAAAAGGTAACTCAGATCAGAAGAATTTCATAGAAATCTCACCTGATTCATAAATCCAAGACCAGACCTTTTACATCTAATAGGCCTTGATGACCTGGATATCAGAAGCTATAGCAGGGCTTTGTGTCTTTGCTTCACTCCATAGTTGATTTGCTGCAGAACTGGCTTTGGGTTCTGCTACAGAGAAGAAATAAGTGTCACCACTTCCTGCTGTGGATGTCATGCTTATCATTAAAAAGCACTCTCATTTAAATTATTTAAATTATTTTAGTTTTCAGTTCCTGCTACTGGTTAGCATGATGTTTCTCTTTGTCAGAGAAAGAGGCTTTTAGTACCTCTTTTTTTTCTTTCCCCCTTTTCATGCATCCAGACAAATCAGGTCATTGAAAACAGATTTTCCATTTCTGAAAGAATACAGTAGCAAAACCTATAAACTTGAACAAAACTCCTTTCTAGTTTTCCAATGGACTGTACTAGATTATCTCTTTCTGAAGACCTAACATACTATGGCGTTATCATTATGGCTTCGTTCCATCATTACCATCTTCATTATTTCTCACAATGCAATTTCTGTTTTTAATGATCCACAAATTTTATCACTTATTTCACGCATAAAAACATGAATCTGCATTAACCCAGAACCATTCCCTATAACCTTAGTAGAAATACTTCCTTTCAATGATTACTATTATCTGCTAGTTAATCGGTTCTACATTCATTTAACATACAATTTTTTGATAATATGAGTGTTATATTTTAATTGACACTATTCTATTACAGCTATTTTTGTCAAAGACGATTTAAAAGTTCTGCTTTCCATTAAAGTCACGTGAGATCACTCCTGTTACCTAAATATTTCAAATTAGGCAACAGGATCCCATCACACAGGTTTTCTGCCTAGAATGGATACCTGCTAATTGACGTATAGTCACCCATTTTATCCCACTTTTCTTAAAAAGAAAACGTAGATGTCACAATAATTTTCTGAATTTCTATATAACTTTGAGGTTTATTCAAAGTGAACATTAAAGGCCAGATATGTCCTTCCGCCAGCTGCTTTACCACTTGCAGATTCAAATCGTTTAATCATCTTCAGTTTAAAGATTTTTTTTTCTAGCAAGCAGAGTTTAACTTATTCCTCCATTAAAGGATTATTTTAGTAGAAATTAATGATCCTGCTTTTTTTGAAGTACATAATTTTCACTTTTCCTAAAATCTATCCAATCTGTGAGACTTTGATTCTTGTTTAAGCAACAGAACGGCAACAACTTCCAAATGAAAGTGCCGGTGACTGTTCCCAGATGTGACGTTCATGATCTTCAGCTTGTATCAGGTCGACTATTGACAATTATTGTGCTCAGTCAAGGTCTGGACACACACTATTTCCCTCCAAGCTACTGGGTCTTTCCTCTAAGGGACACCCCTGCATGCCAGAGACCGAGAAAGGACTTAGTCTCACCATCAAGATGCAACCTCCTTCATCCAGGGCTTTTATTCTCCTAGAGAGGGGGGAAAGGGGGAGCACAGGGGGAAAAAAAGATTGCCTGTGAGTTTGTACAGATGTGTAGAAATAGCACAAGTTTCTGTGGGTTCCCCAGGCAACTACCAGCTTAGAGAACTGCTAACGCGCTCTTCTCCTAGCAACAGCACCAAGAGCCTACAAAGCATGAAGCGGGTTCTCCTGAATTCTGTTTATCTAGCTTACCGTATGTTAATATTTCTCTCTTTTATTTGTGACCTCAAAATTCTAACTCAACATCACAAACCACGATACCAGCGACAATCTAGGTTAGAGAGTAGTTTATTTGGTAGAGATCAGTCTCACCAGCAGCCTCATTCTTCTAACATCCTAAATACAAAGTATGTTCTTCAAATCTTAAAGAAAAGGCTATGCCACTACTGAGAAAAAATAAAGGGACTGAAGAGTTACTAGAAGGTTTGAAAAAAAAAGACCCTGCAGAAACATAATGAGTAAAACCTTAATATAATGCTTCTACACTCAGACAGTGCATATGAGAGGAACAGAAGACCTAAGAAGCAAACGCAACCAGACGAAAAACATCTGAGTGGTCAAATGGGCAGATAAGGAACACACATTACACCTGAGTCAAATCAAAGCACGACTACAAACTAGCTATTTTTACTATCACAAAATACCGACTTTCAAATTACCTTCCCACTGTACTTGCTGGTAAGGCAGCTCCTACCTCCACAAAATCAAAAACAAGAACATCGAGCTTGACTTCTATTCAGAAACACATCCCCACAAGCAAGGAAAGAGCATAACAAAACCAGCCTGGCTTATCAAGCCTGCCCCAGTAGATGACAGTCAAACATGGAGTAGAAGTCAAGAAATACACCTACTAGAAAAAGCGTAATGGAAAAAGAAGACTAAAATACCAGCCAGGCAAAATTAGGTAAGAAACAACAGAATACATGTACAAAAAAAAAGCAGTGTTCTAAAGGACAAAAATCCCTTCACTTCAGCAGAAGAACACGCAACCAGCCTCACTGATGCATATTGCTATTTCGGAACTTTTAACACAGATAACAACAGCTCTCACTATCAAAACCCAAGACAAATGCTCACAGGCTGTAAACTATAAGGTGACAATACATCAAACAACTGTAAGGCAACAATAACACGTGAAGAATCTCAAACTTAAGCTTACTTTGGATTTCTTCCTGCTCTTACTTTATACCAGCAGCTGCTGCTCAGCAGCAACTGCCTCCCAGCAACAAAAAAGTAAAACAGAGAAGAGGGAATCAATCTAGTTTAACTTTCCCCATTAAGGAAAATGCAGAATGCTAAAGAGGAATCAAAGACGACAGGAAGGGAGATCTTAAATGCACAAGTTCTCCACAGTTCAAGGTGATACGATGGGTAAGATAACCCTCCTTTAAAATATGTAGCTTTAGTTCCACTCTGTCAACTCTGCTCTAGTCGATAGCTACCAGGAGCGTTACTGAAGGCTAGACCTTGCCCAAGCAGAATTTACTCAGCCTTGTGAATGCACCTAAACACGCTCAGGAAATTGTTTACATAAAATCATGGAATGGTTTGGGTTGGAAGGGACCTTAAAGACCATCCAGTTCCAAGCCCCTGCCCTGGGCAGGGACACCTCCCACCAGACCAGGTTGCTCAAAGCCCCATCCAGCCCGGCCTTGAACCCCTCCAGGGATGGGGCAGCCACAGCTTCTCTGGGCAACCTCTTCCAGTGTCTCACCACCCTCACAGGAAAGAATTTCTTCCTAATATCTGATCTAAATCTCCCCTCTTCCAATTTAAAACCGTTACCCCTTGTCCTATGGCTACACTCCCCAATGAAGAGTCCCTCCCCAGCTCTCCTGTAGGCTCCCTTCAGATATTGGAAGGCTGCTATAAGGTCTCCCTGGAGCCTTCTCTTCTCCAGTTGTGAAGCTCTCAGACCTCCCCAGCAATGCAGGGAAGGGTTAAGATCACCTTTTGGAGACTCAGACTCACCCTTTTGAGGAAAGAGCATTTATTTAAACCACGAACAAAACTTTCATTCAGCCCTCCGCTTTACAGCTCAGAAGAGCTAAGGGTGATTGGATTGTTCTTGGAGAATCACAGAATCATAGAATAGTTTGGGTTGAAAAGGACCTTAAAGATCATCCAGTTCCAACCCCCTGCCCTGGGCAGGGACACCTCCCACCAGACCAGGTTGCTCAAAGCCCCATCCAGCCTGGCCTTGAACCCCTCCAGGGATGGGGCAGCCACAGCTTCTCTGGGCAACCTCTTCCAGGGTCTCACCACTCTCAAAGGAAAGAATTTCTTCCTAAAATCTAATCTGTGAAGAGCAAAAAACGTGTATGCTTCCAGGAGTATAACCTTTCACCTGAAAGAAAAACGTCAATTTTTATGCCAGACAGTCACTTCGACTTTTGCTCAGTAAGTTGCAGCATATTCTCACTTGTATAATCTAAAAGTTTGGGGTTTTGCTTTTCTTTTCCACACAAATCCCTGCAATTCCATGGCAATGCTCATTATGTGTGTACTGCACCACTGACAGACATTTTTTCCAATAGGTGTTTTACGTGGGATATGAGAGGATATTTCTTCAGGAAAAGCTTACTGCCAGGTGAAGCTCTTCTTGCCGCATAAAATCTTCTCTCTGTTCTCCTAGATGTTAAATCGTTAGGAAAATTAAGTAGGATTTATTTTACTAAGAAGAGAATAAATTAGCCTAGTGTTGGCTTTTTACTAAGCCAAATACACATAAATATATATAACACCAGTAACTCAGAAGCACGTACCTCTACAGTTTAGTAAATACCACTAAAAAGATAAAAATATAAAGGGATTAAAATTCTGCTGTTAGACAAAGCAAAATTACTTTTAAATTTGATACTGGCAGCGTAGCTCTGATATAACACTGCTCTCTGGTGGTTAAACACATGCAGTTCATCTGCAGAACGGATCAGCCTTTTGCATCAATTATTTTCGAAGTTTCCAAATATATTTTATTCTAAGACATTTTTTACTGATGCGGGGTTTGGGGCAACCCAGAGGTGACAACTCCACCCCCGCACACTGTGCCACCACCTCTCTAAAGAGGGAATTTAGGCTCCTGCTTTTGGTTCTCTGGCCCATTGAAATGAAATGCTTAAATTAGGCTTAAAAGGTATGAACACTTCCAACCCGATAACAATCAAACAGAGAGTCTAAACACTCCCGCTCACATGCATAAATGATCTGCTTTTAAAATCTGTTTCAGCTCTCCAGGCAAAGAGCCTGAATAAAAAAATGTAAGCAAGAATTAAAATGTAAAGAGGACTAGAAACAGAGCTGGAACAAAAGCACCACATCGTTTTTCTTTCAACATGCATAAAAAATAATCAAATTCCCGTTGCAGAAGGAGATCCTGCTGACAGGATTATTGGGGAAAATAATGAATCTTAAAAGAAGGGCCTTTTGATTATTATAATTGCTTGTTAGAACTAATGCTCTAAACAAAGAGTACCATGGAAACTAACGTCTAGCACAATCAAAAATCTCTCTCCTAATTAGCTAAATAATAGCTAGGTAAAACAGAGTAAAGTTATGATATTGCAAATGAAACTACTATTCTAATCTCCAAGTACAAAACGTGATGCTGAATGTAAAGAAAAAGACCTCTCCAGCAACACAGAATGTTTTAGAATCTTAATTTTTTGCTAGGATGGCAAGTTCAAACATCTCCTGTAGGTGCTTCCACATAAGAGGGAAGGACAAGGGGTAATGGTTTTAAACTGAAGGAGGGAAGATCTAGGTTAGATGTTAGGAAGAAATTCTTTCCTGTGAGGGTGGTGAGACCCTGGAAGAGGTTGTCCAGAGAAGCTGTGGCTGCCCCATCCCTGGAGGGGTTCAAGGCCAGGCTGGATGGGGCTTGGAGCAACCTGGTCTGGTGGGAGGTGTCCCTGCCCGGGGCAGGGCGGGGGTGGAACTGGATGGTCTTTAAGGTCCCTTCCAACCCAAACCAGTATTTTGAAAAATAATGAAAAATTTCCCTCTTTATACACTAGTGATTTTTAATAGCTATCCTGTTCCTTCTACTTAAGCTACATGCTTCCCGTCCAAATCTTCGAAATGAAATTGGACAATTTAAAGTGCACTGAGCATCTCTGACGGAAGCTCCCATATCCTACTGTGGAATTTATTTACTTCCAGTTTCTCGGAGACAGAACTACGTTTGTTAATCATGACTTGCTGACAAACCGGATGGTTCAATTGTGCTTTCTTGTAATAGCCCCTCTCTTATTCTTTTTAACCTATTTCTTTTACCCCCCGAGGATTAATATTCTCTCTTAATAATCCTTACACCTTGAAAAGAGGAAAAATCTTGAAGGAGGTGGT
Organism: Arenaria interpres; assembly: GCA_013399435.1. Classification (NCBI taxonomy): domain Eukaryota; kingdom Metazoa; phylum Chordata; class Aves; order Charadriiformes; family Scolopacidae; genus Arenaria; species Arenaria interpres. Next base: position 126,633 of record VXAK01001096.1, read on the forward strand.
GACCAAGAGAGTTTGACCCTGCCAGCAGAGGAAGAAATATTGAGACAAGAGAGGCTGGTGAAACAACTGAATGGAACAGAACTGCAATATATGAATTATACAAAATGTACGATGCCGCATACAAGCAGTAAGGCTAGAAAGGGAAAAAAAGCAAGTACATTTATTGAAGAAACACTACAATTGCTTCACTATTAAGTCATGTAATTTAATATATGTACTGCAAAGATATAGCCAAATGAAAAGCATATATCCACCTTGCATAGATTTTATCCTCGAACAAAGATTTTCAAAACAGTTTTGCAAGGAAAAATTAACTAAAGTATAAGCTGTGAAATGAAATCGAGAAAGTTTCGTGTCCTTTCAAAAACACCTCCAGAGACAGAAATCAGTATTTTAAAGCCTCAAACAAAAATCACAAAAGCAAAGATTTTAGCAGGAGTTAGTGTTAACTAGCTAGCGATAGTTATTAACTGCCTTGTAAATCTTGTAGCTTCCATTTAGACTCCACAAAGTCAATTATGTATTTTTTTTTTACAGGTACTCTGAAAGAATTTGGTGATTGATACCTACACTTACACTTCAAGGAAGTTTCAAGAAAAATGTTCTGTATCTGGGAATAATTCTTCCCTTTTACCTTGTTTGGGAAAGAACAGCCTGTGAGCTGACACATGAGCAGAAGTTTGTGAGACGGCAGGCACTAGCACTGAAAAATAAAGGACATAAAGCAGGATAAAACAAATACATCTATGTAAAAATCCGCTTGGTTTTACAGTTTTGGTCATTGTCAGTTCTCAAATTCTATAGGTCTATCATTAAAACTTTAAGAGAAGAACTTTAAGCTAATATTAACATTATTATTGTTATTATTATTTAGCATTGAAGAATAACAAAATGTTTATAAAAGAAATGGGATTACATAATCTTAATGTCTAAACAAATAAAAGCATTATCAAGTTACTCTTCACAAATGCCAGTGAAACTACACGTAAGACGGATCTTTTACAAAGCAGTACGTTCTTAATGCCAAATGTGTTAAATAGGATGAATATTCATGCCCAAAAGAAAAAAAAAAACATTAATACTAATATTGAGGACAGTGCTATTCAGAAAAAAAGCTGCATTTTCTCACTTAAAAATGTAATAAGGACTTGTATCTTAAAATAAGTGAATGTTATTAAATCACGCTGTTGACTGAGGGCAGCACGACCATCGAATTTTTCCGTTCTAAATTGTGATAAGAGGAAAAGATTGAGGGCAGTGAATATTGTTGCATGTTCTCTGCTGTGTCTTTCCCCAAAAACTCTGTACCTGCAGAGACGTGACAGATTATCTATCAGTTGTCCCTCCCAAGGGGTAAGTATCTGGCCCCCTCTTGTGTTTTACAGGAGTTTGTCAGCAAACAGTGATAGTCCAACAGTCCAAGTCATTAGTCTCCTCGTAAAGGGAGTCTCACTGACAGATCTCAAATCTCCTAGGACCTCCTAGGGAAAAAAACCTTAAGAGCGCTTTTAAACAACCACATAATATTTTCCCTTACAGCCTTATTTACTCAAAATGTTGGAAACATTTATTCTTGTTTCCAATTTTATGAATTAAAAAAAAAACAAATAATCCACACCAACTGACTTTCATTCCAGAGACCTCCCAGCATCTCCTGAGGAAGAAATCCTACCCAAAACTTCATCAGGAACGGTAGGAGAGTAAGTTTCCCAGAATTCTTCAGTGACAAAGGCACAGCATTTTACTAGACTGTTCCAGCAGGTCACTAGAGCCCTCCGTAATTTTCCCGAGCCTCCTCATCCCTCCCCATATCACTCTCACATCTCTGCATGTTGTATTGCCACTGAGAAATTCAGTCAGGGACCTCATGTAAACAAGGTTATTTGTAGGTAAACAAGGCACAGAAAACATCAGATGGATTAGGGGCCTAGAACATCTCTCTTACAAGGAAAGGCTGAGGGACTTGGGTCTTTTTAGTCTGGAGAAGAGAAGGCTGAGGGGGGATCTGATCCATGCCTGTAAACACTTAAAGGGTGGGTGTCAAGAGNCTGCTCTGGCCAGGGGGTTGGACTAGATGCTCTCCAGAGGTCCCTTCCAACCCCACATCATTCTGTGATTCTGTAATGCTGCAGATGTGCATTTTTAAATACGGAAAGAAAGGGAAGGTCAAACTGTTAGGGGCAGCGAGAGGAATGGGAGAACGTGATAATGTTCAATAACAACTAAATTACTAGAAAAAACACATCTAGGAGACATGGTTTTAGAAGCATAAAGTAGCAAGTCACTTAAGCTCCAGTTTTAGTCAAAAGATAACTTTTAAAATTAAAACAGGAGGATGAGATTTGCACAGTAATTTCTTACACCTGTGCAAATAAGACTGAGGAGTATGAGGGAATCCAGCCGCCAGCGTACTCTGTGTGAGTGGGAAGGGGAAGAGAAGACACAGGAGAGACAAGGGACACAGTCCACGGTCCAACTGACAGGAGTTCGGGTTTATCCATCAGGATCATTAAACAAAATATTAAGTGAAGGCAGCTATTTTAAGCAGTGGCTCATAATAAATTGCATGTAAATAAGGGACTCCAAGTATTCTGAAGCTCTAAGTCATTTTAGATAATACAATTTATTTAAGAAGTTGTCTAATACGGGCAGCTCTCAAGATAGACAAAAGCCAGTCCGCAGCACAAAAATGCCACTTCCACACACATCTATGATATAAAGAAAATTTTATTTTATAAACTCTCGTGAACAAAACTTCATACGGAGATGCCAAGGAGGGAGTTAACGTTATTTACACATGGAACGTAGACTATATGCTAGCAGATCTCTCTACAAGTTCTTTACCTCAGAACACCCCCAATATTACAGGCATTTAACAGACGACTTGCAGTTTACTTACAGTGTGACAAAGTTTCAAACATAAAAGTTTATCTGCTGACCCAAGATAAGTTAGAATACTGTTTGCACATGGAATATGGAGTTGCATCAGCAAACTGCAAAGAAAATTGAGACAATTATACTCTTCTAATGAAACAGTATTAGCTGCCCCTAATTATATACAGTCAGTTACATATAACACACTAACAAGAAGTTTACACTTCCTCACTATTTACACTGAAGTGCAAACAGACTGCACACCTCAGCTCCGACCCCAATAATTATTTTCATTCCACACACATTTTTTCCTGCATTTCCCAGGTTTCACACACACTGCTCCATAGCAATAAAAATATTTTTCTTTTTTTTGGTTCTGTGCATCACATTCACAAGTTTGGCTGCTGGGAAACTAAGAAGGAAGAGGCAATTTTACCAAAACCCTACAATCCAAACTCCAACAGCACAGGAGAGACATGTTCAAGAAAACATTACAGCACCTGACAGCAGTTTCGAAGTGGACCCGCCACTTAGACACCCTATGAAGTTTCCTCAGAAGCCTCCATCAGTTAAATATGAGCTCTCACTTTCCACGTCGAAGCCTGTTTAACTTCACCGGTTGTTATGAGGCTAGATTTCGTATTTGGCTTCAGATTGCAACATCCAACCTGGGGAATAAGGATGGAATTAAACAAAATTATACCCAAGGTGAGCGAATGAGAAGCTGTTTACAATAAGGAGAGTTGGGAAGAGTTGTTGTGCTTCTCTTGACATGCTGGCCTTAAGCAGCCTCTCTCCTCTAGGACTTTATAATTCAGCTGTTAGGTCCTGGAACAAAAAGCTATTCCATAACCAAGCTGCGGCAGGATATAACTTTGATATTTGTATCTGGAATCAGGCATCTCAGCTATGCAATGGTCCGCAGCATCCAAAATACAGGCTGTTTTTAACAAGTTTTCTTTTCCCCCCCAAAGTAAAAATTAGAAAGTCCACAGGCAAATTTATTAAGACTGCATCAGAGCTGTTGACTCACTACAGTCTGTAAAATATATGCTACATTTCACTTGCAAAATACTTGTGGCAGCTGAAATTAAAAAAAAGCCAAAACATTATAGCTGGAAATAGAAACACACATAATTTTCCTTAAATTTTCACCGAAGCAGGTAGCTACATGCATAAGTGGCAGCCTTCAAAGAATGTCTGGATTTCCTTGATACGTTTTGCATCATGGGGAAGGACTCTTTATCAGGGAATGTAGTGATCGGATGAGGGGTAATGGTTTGAAATTGAAAGAGGGGAGAATTAGATTGGATACCAGAAAGAAATTCTTTCCTGTGAGGGTGGTGAGACACTGGAAGAGGTTGCCCAGAGAAGCTGTGGCTGCCCCATCCCTGGAGGGGTTCAAGGCCAGGCTGGATGGGGCTTTGAGCAACCTGCTCTGGTGGGAGGTGTCCCTGCCCAGTGCGGGGGGGGGGTAGAACTGGATGATCTTTAAGGTCCCTTCCAAATCTAACCATTCTATGATTATTTTTGTCCATTAGGCTAACAAATGCCACAATCCAAATCTTCATCTCACTCCGAAGATACAAAGGTAGAATTGCTAAACAGAGACACGCAGTTTAAATAACTGACACCTATTTCTATCCATCTCATCCCAGCAGCTCTGAGGTTCGTGGAAGTCTCTAACAGATAACCATCACAATCACCTTAGTGTGATGCCCTGTCTCCCAGACTGTTCTTGTTCATGGCAAAATCTGTATTTTTCGTGGGCTTTGCAACAACTTTTGGAATCACATCTCATTCTGGTTAAAGATGCAAACTGCATGGAAATGGCGTTACTCAAAAATATTACAGCTGATGCTTTCATTCTAATTTCTGAACACACAGCATGCGTTAGTCAGACCTCTCTGTACCGTCCTAGCATCTTTATTAGTAAAATTAATTAGTATTAGAAATTTGACACAGTTTCTGTGCGTGGATATCTGCCAGTTACTATCCAGCAAATGTCCATAGTTCAATCAACTCTGTGCTGAATTTTTAAGGTCAGTCTAAGTTTTTCTTCTTGGTGCATCTACAAGTGTATTTACTGGTCTAAATCCACCCAAAATAATTAATCTTTGATATTCTCTGCCTTGACTAATACTTGAAAAAAAAGCAACTACCCAGGCTGATGCCTTAAAAACATTGCAGAAAAGTTGTAGACTCTTAGAAACCCTGCAACTATCCATGAAAACAGCAGTCGCTTCAAGAATATAAAAACATATTCTTATATAAAAACATACCAGTGACACCTCTGGACTGGAAAATGGGGAGCTATCAAACGATCGATTTTCTTTGTCCAGGGAATCATCTTCATCATCGTTCTTATGTGCAAATTTTTGCTTTAGGGCTTGAGTTAGTAGAGCAACTGGATCCCAATCTGAACTTTGCCTCTTTTTGGGTCTAGAAAGAGGAGTACCTCCAGGTGACCTACAAAAACAAGAACATTATTGACTCCTACCCTTAATCTTTTGCTGAGTGACCCAAAACCCAAAGACACAACTTCTGCATACAACCTGTCCTATTAACCCTTGAATATACAAATAATGTTGTTAATGTTATTTTACAGCAAATCACCAAATAGGACTAATACAAACGCACTCAACAACTTGTCAGCCAGATTCTTGGCCTGAAAACACAACTTGATGCTGTTCCATAAAGATAAACAGCAGTAAATCAAAACAAAGTATTAAAGTAATGCAAATAACGAGGGGGGAAAAAGCCAAAACATGCAGTTTTCATAGAAGGTCTCATTTGTAAGTATGTAGTGGGAATCTCCCACTAACATATTTCATAACCATTTATTTAAACTTCATCAATTTTAATTTCGGAACAATATGCCTTTCTGTGGTCTCACAAGAACGAACAAAATTCCTCAGAGCAATTATATTTAAAGAAAACCACCACTTCAAACCAAATATGCAGCCCGGTGACCATAAACCCCATTTATAAACCACACTCGAGTTTCATTATCAAAAAAAAGTATAATCAGATTTGGCACAAAGGCTTCAAAGACAGTTTTAGAGCTGCATATAGATGATCTCCCCAATTGCGCTAATTATTTTCAGGGATAAAGCTCACAGTTAAGAAAATGCTGAAATAAGAACACAGGAAGTTTTGGTAAACGATGTTCTCCTACATTAAGAGCTCCAAATACTCGTTATAGACTCCATTGTTCTTATATCCTTTTTCAACTCAGTAAGTTGAGAGAAGACATCTGACAAACTCTATTACACCTTGCAGAGCAGAGCAACACTGACCCAAAGAGGTACTGCGGTCTTCAATAATGCATTTTTGTAACATCAGCTGTGTTTCCCATCGAAACAGTAGCCCGCTAAACATATGTATAATCCAACTGCACTAAATGCAAGTTTACCAAACGTTTTCAATAAAAGATACAGCAAATATTTTCTTTAACACTTCAAAGCTAGGACCAGGATACTTTGGGTACGTTAACAGTAGTTTTTCCGATGTTTCCTCAGGGATTTGTCCTTTCACATTGAATTCAAAAAGTTTTGTTTGTTCAGATCAACTCCCTGCGACTGTGCAGGCATCTTTCCAAGCGATGGCCAGAGCAACACAGCCACCTCCCCATCCCAGCCTGAGATCCGTGTACTACAGCAGGAGACTAGTTTTACATGCTGTGTTTTAAATGCATCTAAAAGCTATGTCCCAAGTATTTTACGTTCCAAGCTGCGAACTTAGAAGTTCCCAACTTAGGTTTGTGAGTGGTAGTTGCTCATTAAATGACGTTTCCCACTGGTGTTCTCTGGTGCTGCTGAAGGACTGGGATGCCCTGGACTGCTCAGACACAAAGTCAATTCGACCTACCTCTCAACAGCTTTCAACTGAACTTTGTTTAGGTCTTTCAAAACATCCATCATACTAGGAACGTTCTTTGTCCTCTGGTGGTCAGCGCTGCCAGCTGTAGATGAACCACTGCTTCTCGCAGCACGACGCTGTTTTATAAGTTCGACTGCCGAATTAGTAGTATCAACACCAGATGGTGCACCAGAAGGAAGTGGAGGAGGAGAGGGAATTACAAAGCGATTGTAAGGCACGGACAGTGGCGTAGAAGTCATGGCTGGCACGGGGTAAAATCCATCTGGAGTGCTGAGTGTTTTAAAGGCTTCTGGATGAACTTATAAAAGAAAAATAGTGATTTTATTTTTAGTCAGTCTACCTTCACCATTAACAATGTTAAGCAACGTTTAGGATAACTCAGTTTTAGGTTAAGAAAGTCCTTTAAGAGGGCTGTCTCTCACATTATACCACACAAGAACTATATTTAAAACAAAGAATTTGTTTCATGTCAAAGCCACAGATTCAGAACATGTGAAATAATGGATCTGATGTGTCTTGTGCTGCCCTGATTTTCTCCATTTGTGTCTTCAATCTAAGCACTAGACAAATCAGCAAAGCAGCCTGCTACTACACACAGTTCATTCTCAATGGTCTGAGCATTAAAATGTCCCACATGAAGCAAAAGATAACCACAAATCAGGTAAAATAGACTACAAAACTGAACACAATGGAGAAGAGACAAAAGAACACCTAAACCAAGCACTGAGGTCAGCCAACTGTTTAAGTTCATGTGGCACAACACACACAAATATGAACTCCCTCACACCAGTTCAAATGCTTCGACAATCACAGTGCAAATCAAGACCTCAAATTTGGTTTGGGTTTTTTTTTTGTTGTTTTTTTTGGGGGGGACGACAGGAAAATAAAAAAAATATCACAAGATAGTTGGTCTCCAATTGCACTGCAATTTTCAGTACTCTAGTGGCTGTTAGCCACACCTATTGCAGCATTTCTTTTTGTTAATGCCCAAAGCTGAATTCCTTAGAATACTTTTTTAATCCATTATTTTGAGAACTTGTCAGAAACACCACAAAACCCAAAAGGGATAATTAACAGTCTGTAACTTTTTTAAGCAGGAGTTGGTAGCCTACGGAGAGTGTCGTTACTAAGCTTCTTCACAAACAGGGAAACGAGTCCAAAGATCAGTGAGGATCAACTGCATTGAAAATTGGCAAACAGGCCATAATAAATAAAGAAGCGGGAAAACGGTGCCAAATACTGAAAAGAGAAACAAAATACCATAATTCTGTAAATTCTGTTGGTATAACTTCAGTTAGAGAAATTAGAGGTGTTCTCTGGCAACATCGGAGCTGGCAAGCCGTGAAAAGAAATTCTAAAGCCAAAAAAGGAAAAGTGGTTTCCTTCAAACCAGAAGGGCTTACGGGATGGAAGGCTTCCCAGGGTTTGTGCTGAAACAATCGCAGCGATCTGAGTGCGAAGGAAAGTCAGCTCATCTTCAAGTGCAGAAATCTTCTGGAGCGCTGCTTGATCAACAAGACTGTCTTTTTGTGTACTGTTTTTGGGAACGTTTTGTATCGAAATACATGGATGTAGGTCACAATAAGCTGCGCTTCTTTCTTTTCTCCATAATTCAGTCCTAGAAAGTAACAAAAGACAAGAGTTTCAAAAGGCTCAGCCAGCAACGGAAATCTCACAACTTGCTCACTCTCTGTTTGAGCAAGTTATCTTTATTCAGCAAGACAAAGTTTGCAACCTATTTAAGAAAACTTTACGCTTTTAAAACTACTCATAACCTTAAAAATATTTTAAGCCTCCCTTTGCTCAAGTATGTTGCAGATCCTTGAAGGGTCATCATAAAAAAAAAGAGTCAGATAATTTACTCAGGGATAGATTATTCATCATAAGGTCATCATCTAGAATTGAGCTGTTATGATTCAACAGCTCTTAGACTGACACCATAAAGGTGCATCTCCCTCCTCCCTGCCTGAAAGAGTAGATATGAAAGGCAGGGAGATAATAATGATCTCTATTAGGCTTCACACATTTTACTAATTCATCAAACTCTGCAAGATGAACACTCTAAGCAGCAATGAAGTTGCAATCTTTCAGAAAATACACTGGAGAATAATCATGAATTTTAATGTATGCTTACTGAATCAGAACCTCATCTGCAAGCTACGTACAAACATAGACTGTGTTAGAAAGTTGTACTACAAGTCTTAGGTTTTAATTTTAAAAATTGTTTCAAGACTGTGCCTCCAGAAATAACCTTAACACACAGAATGAGCGTAAACTCAAACTATGAGAATTTCATTATGAAACAAAGAAAAGTTACACTTACTTTATTTATTCAAGATTAACTAAGTTTTGATTGAAACAAAACCAGACCTTTTCCCTTACATTAATCATCCATTTACTTCAAATCAGACCTGCAGCATTGCTTTCTGATTTGCCAAAAACATTACACTGGCTCAGAAGGAAAAGATATCAATACATCCCTCAGAGCCAGTAGAGAAGGAAGAGGAGGAGGAAGAATGGAAGTTACAAAAGAATGAATTTTCACGGATCTGTGGATAAGACTGACTGAAGAACAGCACAAGCAAGACAAAACAGGCCACAGTTCCTTTTAACAATATTCTTATTCTTCCAGTATTTTACAGCTGCTGAAAAAAAATCTTCCATAATTCAGTCACAGAATCACTTGGGGTTGGAAGGGACCTCTGGAGATCATCTAGTCCAACCCCCCTGCAAAACAGTAACATCTTTCAATTCAACAGTAACATCTCGGGAATGATAACGAAACACAACTTTATCAAAACTTTCTGATAAAAAAATGTGTCATTTCATCAGTTTTCTGTAGTTTCATTACCAGAAAGCAGCACAAAAAAAAAAATAAAAATCACAGCAAAACACATGCCAATATGAAGTAGAATTACATTGTCCGATACAAATGTAGTACAAGACAATACAAGTGTCCAAACTTTAACCTTGGTTCCGGCTGACTCATCCTATGCTTTTGAATATATCCTTTAGAGGAACACTGAGCCAACTTTCTATTTCTTCTCTAGCAGGGGGGGAAAAAACAGGAAAAAAACCAAACGAGACTTGTATACTATTTATGTCAGCAAATTCCTGGATAATTTGTGATTTCACAGTACTTGTAATATTTTATAATTGTAAAAATATTTTCCTTTAGCACTCTGTAAAAGCTAGAAAAAGCTCTAAAACTATATTTAAAGTACATTTTTAAAATAAAGAAATTATATATTTCTTTCCATCAAAGCAACCGTTCAAGGTTTACACACATGGCACTCTGGTAATCAAACTCAAAAGGAGTCATTTAAGTATTTTTTTTTCTTGTTTTTCCCTTTATAACATTCACCAAAATGCTTGTAAACTTAAACGATAAATATAAGAATAATCTTATTTTGTGTTGCAATACGCAAGTTCCCCTTAAATTCCCTCTCTTGCAAATTACTTTTTGAGTGAAAACAAATTAAAATACCTGATACACTATTAGGAAGAGAAAATAGAGGACTCATTTTCAGAAATCTTTCAAGTAAGAATAGTACAGATAGTAAGAATTTTCATGTAAGCAGGAATTACGCCCCCCCCCCGAAAAATGTTTCCAGGGTTGGTTTGGCTGGAACTCTGAAAGGGTTAGGAAAAAATAAAAAAACCACAAACAAACACAAACCCACACAGCACAGAGAAGGGAAGATGTAAGTTACTTTTATTACCTCTTTTTATGCATATATTCTACTTACCTAAGTCTAGTAAATGCTTGTCCCTCATCATTTGCCACCCACAGGACATCAGCAAGTGATGGAGCTACAGGAGCTGGCGCTATGCTTTGTTCATCGTAACCCAACGGACTTGGGTCTTGAACAAGCTAAAAACAAGCAAGCAAAAAAAAGAAGTATGAAGACAAAGCAGACACAGCACATTCTAAAAGCTCTGCCTCAGCAACAGGAGTTTTTGAGGGGTGCTGAAGCAAGTTGAAAACAGTAAGCATAAGGGATGCAACACAAGAGTTGTACAAGCTAAAAAGAACAGGAAAGCTATCGCTAAATTAAGAAACTAGAAAAATCCAAGAGCTGAAGCATATGCGTAACAACAAGTGGCTTACTTGGAAATAAGGTCTTGGGTAGGGCTCTAAGGAAAGAATTGTCCCAAGTCTACGGACAACGCTTCGAGTAGATCCATATTCCTTTTTTTGGCAAGCAGATATGACCTAAAAATCAAAATAGCTTTTAATCTGAGAAGCAAAATCAAGGCCCTCAGTTCTTACAATTAAAGTTACTAAATAATTTAATGTTACATGTAATTAAATATAATGCAGTTAGGTTATTCTAACTTTTCAATGCTCCTCTCAGGCTGAAAGTTCAAAGACGTCTACACTGGTTTTAACGGACTGTTTCCAAAACACTGCCAAGATACAGCCTGTACCCAGCATATTTTAGAGGGGCACAACGGTCAACAAAGAATGCTACTAGTTACATGATGCAGCAGCTACATTCCAAGCTACTGACAGAAAGAAATGGTGCACATTTGAATAACCACATGCATCTATATATAAAGTCTCAAGGGAAAAAATCAGTAAAGAAGTGAAATAAGTTTCATGTACCTTGATCTGATACTTCCTTATGACTGCACATAACTGCTGGAAATGCCTACTCGATGAGACTGCTGAAGGAAGGCACGTTCTGATTATATGACAGATACTGTTGCCGAATACATGAGTTTCCAAAAATATGGCCTGTTGAAAAAAACACAACACAAGAAGTGACCATGGTGAAACCAGAAAACAATAAGGATAGCTCAAACTAACACTCTTAGAGGTACTTTAGTAGTTTCACATAAATAAAGCAGGAATTTCCCGAGAACGGCAAGCTGCAGCAGTGCCTTGCTATTAACGCCCATCACTAAAGAGCCGCCCATGAACTCACACTGTAACATCAGACCCCAGCGCTGCTGTTAAACCTGTCGGGTCCATACAATACCTTTCCCAGGTCTCTGAAAACACAGGACTTGAGAATCGTTGCGCAGCCTGTCATTAAAATGGCAAAACGTCAACAGCTCAAGTCACTGGTTTGTTTTTTTTCCTCTTCTGTTCAGATAAAAAAATAACCACTTGAATGGCTGAATCACTACAGTGACCCCACGAAAACCCACATGCAGCCAATGCAGCTAAGTATAGAATCATAGAATTGTCTAGGTTGGAAGCGACCTTCAAGATCATCAAGTCCAACCATCAACCTAACTCTGATAAAAAACACATCCCTAAACCATGTCACTAAGC
>VXAK01001096.1:138797-220680 GCA_013399435.1 Arenaria interpres
GGGGGATGATCACCTCCCGAGTCCTGCTGGCCACCAGTGAGTGGTCAAACGCTCAGCCAAGCGCTCCCACATCGACAAACCCAACGCCATGGGGCAGAGCCCGCCCTACCGCAAGCCCGTGGCGGCCCGTCCTCCCCGCAACCACGACGGCTGCGGAGAAGAGCGCCCCCCCCCTCCCTCCATCCCCCTCCCCAGCACCATCAGGTCCCCGGGTGCCGTCTGGCAGGAGATAGCCCCCCGCCAAGCCCCGCCTCGGAGGCTCACCCGGTCGGGCGGCCAGCCGAAGTACTCCAGCACCCGCCTCAGGAGATCCACCACCAGCGCCATGGCGGCCGCGCGCGCTGCAGGGCGGAAAGGAACGCGGTGCCGAGCCACCGCCGGCCTCCGCAGTACTCCCACCTCACCGGGAGCAACCGGCGCACTCCTTCTTTCGCGGGAGGAGGAGAGCCCGCTCTACCGCTTCTTATCCTCCCGACCCCCACCGCCGGCCGGGCCCCCGAGCCCCCGCCTCAGGCCGCGGCCGGCGGGTGCAGAAGCCGCCCCGCAGCCCCGCTAGGCCGGCCCGGGCTGGCAGCACCAATCAGGAGTAGGGGCGGGGTCAGACGGGAAATCACACCAATAGGGAGAGGCCGGTGCTTAGCGCTGAGCCAATAGGAAGCGAGGGCGCGGCGCTCGCGGGGGGTGTCGGGAAGGGGGGAGCAGATTTGAATGGCGCCGCGCCGGGCCCAGGCAGCGCTCGGGGGACCGGCGGCGGAGGGAGCCCCGACCGCAGGGAAGGGAAGAGGGAAAGAGGAAGGAGGAGAGGGAAGAAAGGAAGGAAAAGAGGGAAGGAAGGTGCCCGCCAGCAGCGACAGGGCCTGGCCTCCTGATCCCCACTTGCCCTGGAAGAGTGGTGGGTGAGACACAGATTGCCCAGGGAAGCTGTGGCTGCCCCATCCCTGGAGGGGTTCAAGGCCAGGCTGGATGGGGCTTGGAGCAACCTGGTCTGGTGGGAGGTGTCCCTGCCCAGGGCAGGGGGTTGGAACTGGATGATCTTTAAGGTCCCTTCCAACCTGAACCATTCTAGGATGTGCTTCATGATGGGTCCACGCAAAGGAGGTCAACTGAAAGGGGATGTTCTGGGTCCTCCATGCAGTAAACTTGTAACTAGCTCCTTCTGAGAATCAAAAAGTAATGTGGCAGCAGTTTCAATACACAAAGCATCCTCAAAACACCAACTACTCGGCAGCCTCACTTCAAAATAAAAAGATCTGGCTTTGCTCTTAACAGAGACTATTTGATTTTTATCTTGCATGTCAAGATTCCTGCTGTTTTGCTTAAAAAAGCCTGAAATCTTCAAGATGGATGGGAGTGAGTTTTGTGCATGCTTCCACTCAGAAGAAACTTGGAGTTCTTTTCCCCCCAGTTACACAGTATTATCTGCTCCTAACTACAACTTCTTTCAAATACCTGATTGTGCTCTTCCCAGTAACGCTAGTTTCACCAAAGTTTTAAAGGAATTAAGATAAATTGGAGGGAGGTCATTCTCCCTTCCCCTCTACTCTGCACTGGTGAGGCCACAGCTGGAACACTGTGTCCAGTTCTGGGCTCCCCAGTTAAGAGAGACAGGGAACTACTGGAGAGAGTCCAGCATAGGGCAACTAAGGTCATTGAGGGATTGGAGCATCTCCCTTGTGAGGAAAGGCTGAGAGAGCTGGAGCTCTTTAGCCTGGAGAAGAGAAGGCTGAGGGGAGACCTTGTAATGCTGACAAGTATCTAAAGGATATTTTGAGGGAGGATGGAACTGGACTCTTTTTTTCAGTGGTTCCCGGTGACAGGACGAGGGGCAACGGGCACAAGCTGGAACATGGGAAGTTCCACTCAAATACGAGGAAGAACTTCTTTGCGGTGAGGGTGGCAGAGCCCTGGAAGAGGCTGCCCAGGGAGGTCGTGAAGTCCCCTTCTCTGGAGATCTTCAACCTGCCTGGATGCAGTCCTGAGTGATGTGCTCTGGGCAACCCTGCTCTAGCAGGAGAGTTGGACTGGATGATCTCTAGAGGTCCCTTCCAACTCTGACAATTCCGTGATTAGTAGGTATTTTCTTTATTGGCATTTACAGATGTGTCTCAGGAACAGCTCCTAAACAAAATCCTCCAACCAAAACACTCCCTTGCGATGCAACTGTTACTGCCTTTTCTTCTCACTACTGTTATCCCTAACTTGTCCAAGACCACACAGGAGGGAGGAACAACACCCCTAACACAAGCTGCCACCACACTGTAAAGCTGTTTTAGGGGCCTGGGAGGAATTAAGATGGGGAGGGGAGGACTTTTTAATTAATGGATGTTTTGAAAAGCTATACTACAATATGCCTTAACAAACCCCACTTCTCACCCACTTCTCCACCACCTTCCTACTGAGGGGGGGAAAACGTTGGCACCATCGGATGGGCACAACTGCACACAGCTCTACCGCAAAGCCAGGAACAGGCAGAGGCTCACAAGCAACAGCAAAACTGAGGCAATTTAGTTTGAATTGGCACCACCAGTAACAAGCCGCTTTGGAACTGGAGGCACCAGTTGGGAAATGCTTCAAGTCAGCAGGTGCAACTCCGACCAGCTACAGGTGGGACCTGCGGGATCTCCGTAACAGCAGGATTTTGTGAAAGGGCAGCTTTAAGAACGGAGAAGCGACAGAGGGGCCTGATGGTGCAGCCTTTACCTCTGCAGGTAAATCAAAGGGCTTCCTTTAAAGCAAAAACTCAGGCAGGGGTTCTTTAATCATAGGTAGCTGCCCACTGTGAAGGTAACACCTACTGATCGCTTCTGGGAAAGATGATGACAGGAGATTTAAGGCCAAAGCAAGAAACTGAATGAGCACAGAGCCTCTAAACTACCAGTATAGTTACTGGTTATTTTTCCCTCCCCCTAGTGAAATGAATGTCTCATTTCCCCTGAATTGCAGGGGAACTTCAAATTTCATGACCACATCACGCAGAGATGAAGCAGATTCAGCAAGCGCTGCATTGCTGGAGAGCAACCCGCCAGAAGAAATTACCGAACTCAGAACATAGCGAAACATTTTATACCGGTAGAACACCTGGATTTTCTTCCTATGGATCCACTGGTGATGGTTTTTACCTTCTCACCCGAGAAACACAAGATGCCCTCCACTTCCATTCACAGCAGGCACGCAACCACTTCAGCAGCACCGAATGGTAACCTCAAAACATGTTTTTCCTTATCACAACAGTGAAAATTCACGCTGAAGGAGTAGTAAAGTACTAAAGCATTCGCTTTGGATTTAAAAAAAACCCCAAAACACTGAACTCCCACTTAGTTTCTGTTTCTTACGGATCTCTGATAGACTGCAACTTGCATCTTCCACTACTTTACCTTAATTCAAGCAGGTTTTTTTAAATAAATGAATTTATGGCTGTCCCCATGTCTTCTGTAGTCAAAAAAAAATGACATTTTTAACAAGCTACACTGAAATTAAGGATAATGAAAAAAGGATTATGATCTAACCTACAGATAGGTCTGTAGCATGAAACGCCATTATCAAAGCAATCTCTAATGGATTTCCTTGGACATTCAAGTGAAGCAGAAAACTTCCATCTGCCTCATCACGCAGGAACTCTCTTGCCTTGTGACACACAGACCACAATCCACCTTGAACTCGACCTGGGTGACACAGACTATCTGTTCTAAGGTTACGGTAGTTCAAGCACATCTTGTTTTTATCTTCTAGTTTCAGACTGATGTTAAATTTAACTTAATTAGGACAGACTTTGACACTCCTGCCAAGTTTATGGTTTTGATCCTTTTCCTGCTTCTTCTGATTTAATATACACAAAGTCTGTGTGAGCCTTGCTAAAAAGTCCAAAGGGTAATTGGTTTTACATTTCAAACAGCTATTAGAAGACACACCGCATATACAAAAGTAGATCTTGCAGTAATGGTATAGTTTGCCTAAACTTCCCCAAACGTAAGGCAGGAATGACTCTTTACTAACTATCACTGGAAGGCACATATTAATTTTATTTCCCTTTCTACACAAACTACTGCAATCTGAAACACAATTCCTCAAATACGGTTAGGATTCCTGACAGTACTACAGTTTCCTGCCTTCTAGGGTTTAATCTGAATAGGGCGGATGGTTAACTACTCCCTAACAGTGAAGTAGTAAAAGAGCATAGAATCATAGTGTGGTTCGGGTTGGAAGGGACCTTAAAGATCGAGTTCCACCCCCCTGCCTCGGGCAGGGACACCTCCCACCAGACCAGGTCGCTCCAAGCCCCATCCAGCCTGGCCTTGAACCCCTCCAGGGATGGGGCAGCCAAAGCTTCTCTGGGCAACCTGTGCCAGTGTCTCACCACCCTCACAGCAAAGAATTTCTTCCTAATATCTCAATCTCCCCTCTTTCAATTTAATACCCTTACCCCTCATCCTACAGCTCCACTCCCATACAAAGAGTCCCTCCCCATCTCTCCTGTAGCCCCCTTCAGGTCCTGGAAGGGGCTCTAAGGTTTCCCCAGAGCGTTCCTTTGTCCAGGCTGAACAACTCCAACTCTCTTAGCCTGTCTTCATAGGAGGCCTCTCTGATCATCTTCATGGCCCTAGTAATACCTGACTGATCTGCTCCAGACACAAGCTACAGGAATTAAGGTAGTTGTAGGTAGTTACTAACTACAATTAACTGCAACCTACTGCAACTAACCACAGAGATGGGGGAGGGAACTCCAGTTTTCAGATCTGCTTCAAAGTTTCTAGCATCAGGGACTTGGAAACAGGTTTCTAAAACTCATGTTCCAGAAGGGAAATAATACACTTGAAACTTACTTGAGTATTTATACACGCATGTATTTCTTGGGCTACTAAAGAGTGACAAGTTCACTCTCAAAATTCTTGCTGCACTGTCTAGCACAGTGGAATACAAATCCAGGTTGATTACTGACACATTATCTAAAGGTGATTCTTGTCAACTAACGTATAACCAGCATTTTGCACAACTGGTTTGGTTTGTACTTACACTATGACTGGATCACTACCCTTAAACACACCTCGTACAAAAAGGCAACACAGAAGTAGGAATCAATTTATAAAAAATGCCGCTCCAAGATTTCGGGTGTGCAGAGCTGTAAGTTTACTTCAGAATAAAACACAGACATAGGGGAGAATCAAAACTTTTAGAGTTGTACTTGACCATATATTTGGACAAAGCAGAATTACACTGCATATAACAAACAGTAAAATTTCTTAAAAGTTGTTACAAATATTTTACTTTCTACCTGTACGATCATTAACATAGTTTACTATATCAAGATTTTTTTCTAAAGGCTTAAAACAAAAACAATCCCTCTAAACTACTTTCCAACAGTAAAATTTAAGTAAAATGCTTACATTCATTTGACAACAAAAAAACATATTAAAAATGTTGTGTGGGTGGTGCAAGAGCTGCTCTTTCAGCTACAACTTTCTTCCAGGGTTATTCCTGTGGAAAGAAAGAAAGAAAACAGTCTTGTCGTGAACTGTTAATAACCAAACTCCGAAACCTTATCAAGTGATCCCCTCCCACACCCACACAATTACTTGGAATACTGCAACATAAACTGTATAATCTGCAATTTACTGAACTGTTTACCTTTTCCTCTTTGCGTCTGTCCTTTTCTTCATTGTTTTCAATCGTTTCTTCTTCATCTTCCACTATGCCATCCCCTTGATATTTGTCGTGTGTCCACTTCGGACTGCTCCCTGACTTTTTGAAGTTAAAACGCCCTCTGCCACGCTGGAAAGTACCGCGGCCTCTTCCTCTTTTGGCCCAATAATCCACGCCATCGTCTCTGTCGTCGTGCTACAATAACACCAGACAAGAATAAGGTTAGAACATCTCTCCAATGTACCTCTTAAATGCCGCTACTCTATAGCAAATATATTCTATACATAGGAGAAAAAGCTCCACAATTAAAGAGAACTTTTTAACAGTTCAGATACAGCTATCTGTAGAATACATTCTGAAGTATATCCTTGCAATTCATGATGCTATAACTAAACCCACAACAATAAAACTGTTGTTTTAAGAGATTTTATTAGCTGTGGGGCTGCTCCAATGTTTGTAACAGTTAGTTATCTGTCACTATCTTCAGTCAGAAGAAAGAATTACTCACTAGTTTTGAGAAGAAAAAAAAATGAATCAGTGGTTTTAAAGGGAGAAGCTCTAGAAATATGCCAGGATTATTTTTTTTTTGTTTTATTTTTAATTTAATGCAGAAGTAGAGTTCTTTATACTTATTAAGGAAAGGTAATTGAAAGCAGTTTTCAGAAACCCTGCTTCACCTCTGCAATGTGGGGCAACAGAGTTTGCCAAGTTTTTCTGACAATCATTCCATGCACTCCAGGAACACTACAGACAGTTATTTAATATAAAATATGTTTATATTTAAGAAGAGTGAGGTACACTTGCTTCAACATCTACCTTTTTTTCCACTTGTGATTTGGAAAGAAATCTGAACGATTAAACACATACCACACCTATATAAAGCAAGTTTATTAACAATTATATAAGAATAGTTAAAGGGTGGCTTTTTTTTTTTTTAACTAAAAGCATTTTTAGAGATGAGAAAAAAATTAATAGCTACAGTTAGTTATTTGTTCTAGCTATCACAGAATCTCTTTATGAATAGATGGTCACATCTCTTTCTATGTTTATAGCTCAGAAAAGTCTATGTACATGTGGGGAGATAGAGGAGAAAAACCTGTACAAACATCCAAATTGTGATTGCATTATTTCTTGCATTACCTGTTAAAATATTCGTGACAAACTATAATGCTAGAGGAGAAAGTCTAATCTTTACCATTTAACATTTCTGAATGGTGAAACAGTATCCTTAGAAGTTTGCACTGTTAAGGAAATCAACTGGAACAGAGGCTACATAGTCGCTATATAACACTATTTACTGGGTGGTTACATCGCCAGTCCTCCTTTCATAATCCAGGTGGGAAAGAGGCATCAAAACTAAGGTGATTTGGTTATAACTATCACCCTACTCAAGTAAGAACTGAAGGACTGCTAATGACAGCGTCGGTCTACATACAGCCACAACTACTGTCACCTTTTCCTGATCTGCCACTTTTGCAGCCTTCCAGACAAACCTAAGACAAAGCTCAAATGCCACACAGACATACACCCAGAGAAACAGAGCACGAGCCTTTTTGATTTAAAATTTGGTTTTAATAATTTTAGTGTGAGTCTGCCGCCTTCTCCACTTACTGATTAAAGTTTTGGAGATGAATTCTGTGTCAGGCCTCAGTTATTGCCAGCCTGACACAAAAAGTGACACAAGAGAGGCAGAACCAGGCACTACAACAACCCTGAGATTGTCATGATTCGGTAACTGAAGTCCCTGTCCCTACATGCATGCTACTTCTACGGTTGTAGAAAATTTGAAAAAACAAAAGCATGCATAAGATATCGAGTTCTCCAAACCCACCAAGAAGTATTTCTTGCTTTTTGGGGTATATTCAGGATCCCATTCCTCTTCCTTCGGCCTCTTCTGAAAAGTAGTATTTGAGTTGCTGGGACCAGTATTTGTTCCAGCAAAGACTCCTCTGGCTCTTCCTCTGCCCCTAATTCGAAACTGATTAACCAAAATGTCATTTAATTCATTTACATAAAACCACAAAAAAGAGTTCAACTTCTCTATTACTGAAAATGCTCTTTCTGTGCGTAATTACAGTATCTGCAAGTGTAAAATCAATTTAATATTCACATTTTACCTTAAGTAATACAGTCAAGCATTCACTTTGAAATAATGATTCTATTAACTTAATTGAAACACATTTTGAGTTCTTGGCATAAATTCACCCACAACCACCAAAAAGAAATTTCCTTTGGCTGCTGGTAAACCAGTGAGAAGCAAGAAAAGGTCAGAGGAAGCTTCTGAAGCTGTTCACAGACAAAAACAAACAGAAAAACTAGATTTAAAGAGGGAGCGAACTGTCAGGGGGGAAAGAATCATCATTTATGGAGTCAGTCATATCAATTATGAGAAAATGACGCTAGAATACATACAAACAATGCAGTTTTCAAAGGATATCCACTTTGCATTAGCCAAACATTTTCAATTAAGTTTCAGAAAGGTACTTAAAGCCACACTGAATTTCAAATGAGTAATCTCTTTACTCAGAAAAATCAACAATATGTACTGTACAGAGCTGCAATGTCTGAAGTGACAATTAGCGTCTTAAATATTCTATATGAATTCACAGGATTTTAAGATGTTAGGCTAAAAAGTCTCATAGCAACAAATTCCCTTAGCACGTAAAATTTCAGCTTGTAGAAAACATTAACCAAGAGCTTATATTCTCCATTCAAGAGGAGAAGAAAGGTTAGGCTGGGAAGGTGGACTGCTAAAAACTCCAGTCACTGCAGACCATCATTTCCCGAACCAGCCCAGTTGAAAACACAGAACTGGGTCTTCAGAGTAACTGCACAAAAACCTGACTGGATATTAATTTGTTAAAAATACGTATGTTCCATGAACTTAGTCCTAAAAAAGATATAATTAAGTAACGTGAAAGAAGAGTATTATGCACGTTTAGTTCTACAGAGCTCCAACACTTGTAGTGCAGAATTTATGCTGGACAACTTTAAAGGATGTAGAGACAAAGTGATGACAGGACTGGGGGACAGGGGGAAGAGACAGAGATACCAGGATTTCCTGATATTAGGTCTTATGATCAGATTTCATTTAAGTAAAGTATCTACAGCTTTCCCCCACGCTGCATTAACAGTGGTTGTCCCCCTTCAGGTCACCTTTCAGGCAAAGAAATACGGAAGGTGAAATCTACTACGGTCTTATCTTTATGGGCTTACTGCAAAGATTATCACAAAAAGGACAAAGTTGATTTTCTATAGAAAGAGAAAACTTTTAAACAGAACTGGTCCACAGAATTCTTTTGGAGCTGGATACTAGTGACAATGTCATTAGAAGACTCTACTTATCCTTATTTCTGTGTTTCTACTTCAAAACTATTCATAACATTTATACACAAGAAGCCTAGAATTAAACATTATAGTCTATCAGCACGCTTTGCTGAAAAATGATTGCTGATTTGTATGGAATTGACAGCTTGGCTTATATTAAAGTCATGTATCCAGCAAGCTACGCTCTCTCAGGGTATCAAGGCTTCCTGCTTTGGGGAGGATTCACAACTGAAACATTTTCTTTACTCCAAAAGCAAAGCAGTATTTACTGGAACGCAGCCACTATTACCCTGAATTACAAAGACATTTCGTCTTTCAGTACAATCCAAGCTGTATCCCTGAAGAGAAGATCTGAGCCAACAGGGTGGCCTATTTAGATTCTCCTGTTAGATATACTTTGGTCCATAAGCCTGTGACCAAGTACGTCGTTAGGGAACATTAACCAGTTGTTACTGCACAGTCAGAACTGGCAGTCACCAGGAGTTAAGGTAGAAGTCTATTAAATTTTCAATTTGCATCTACTTAAATTTCATGGAAAGCAGCATCTCTTTCACAATACATACAATCTGATTTTATAAAGCATTAAGGCTTCCACCAATTATTGTCTTTGAGAAGAGAAGGGGTTTTAAGCTCTTTTTTTAACTCGGTGCCACTGCTTATCCAGCTAGAAATTGTGCTGATATTGTCATATTTGATGACTACCTCATCCAAGGATTTATATATTTATGCCACACAGCTATTCCTTAGAATATTTATATTAAAAACAAATAAGAAAGGAGGAAATTATGCATTTTTAGTGTTAAAATTTTTGAATTTTCTTCCAAGTAGCTACAGTTCTTTAGATGAAGATTCAAACCTTAACTGTAGCGTTGCACAGCCCACATGCATTTCAGACACCCTCGGTTAGCAGTTCAAAACTTTTTACAAGCAATTCAATGTACATTTACACTGAATGCCTTCTAGCATTATTTAGTCTTAACGAGAGGCTACACGAAGGAATTATTGTGGAAGTATGCAATTAATCCTACCCACAGTGTAAGTCTACTTGACATTTTTCCCCACCCAAATACAGAACTTGCTTTTATTGTGTGTGTGTATTTTGGTTTTGGGGTTTTTTTTGTTGTGGTTTGGTTTCGGTTTCCCCCCCCCTTTTTGAAGTGTTCCTTATCTTTTCAAGGCCTCCTTTACTGATTCCTAGTCTTTCCTAATGCTTCTACATTACCCAATTAAATATCAGTACTTACAATTTTTAACTTTAAAATCTTTTCTGAAGACTATAGTGTTCAATACGTCACTTTCCAAATCACAATGCTAAATTCCAGAGGTAAATCAGTGAGCTTTCATGCTCACATCTACTAGTCCAGGTCAAAGAAACTGAAAAATAACAAGTATACCGTCTCCTCTCCTCAATACAGCTGTTTTAAGGTTGATGTATATTTTTAATTACGTGCCATTCTCTATTTAAAGATAGACATCACACACAAAGGAGGGCAAAACCAAACTGAAAATGACGAGGAAAAACAGAACCTGCAGGGATTTAAGAGGTAACAGATACCACGATTTAAATCTTTACAGAAAGGTAAATTTGCAGATCCTGTTTGGAAACAGTCAATTACAAAAGAGCAAGGAACAAACAAGAAATAGTTTTTCCTCACCCTTACACTAGGGTCTCTAATGGCACGCTAATGCATATTTACACCCCAATTAACTGCTATTGGGTGGTGCTGGGAAAAAAAACAACAACTTTCCAGTTTTGGAACATCAGATTTAAAGAATTCAAGACTTCCTGTTATGAAAGAAGTCTTGCCTAACATTAATCACTGCAACACTTCCTCATTTTATTTGTTATACTATTACTATTGGCAAAGTGTTAATAATTTGGGGGGAAGAATCAGACAGCAACTTACAAAGGTGCCTCTGGGCCTGTTGACTCCTGCAAAACCAGAGTATTCTTTCTGTTCATGGTGGGTTTTGAATTCTTCATCTCTTTCCTTCTTGCAATCCTTTTCTTCTCGTGAACTGGATGAGGAAGAAGATGGGGAGGAAGATGGGGAGGACCGAGCACGGTCTTGATCTCTTTTTTGTTTACTGAAAAATAAAAAGATACACTGTGTGCTATTTTAAAAGTACTAGATAGTCTGTAACATGCTATACTAAAAGGGGTCTCTTTATACTTTACAAAAAAAATCTATCCCCCTTCTGGTTATACAGTCAGATATACGTTACGTATTTCAGATGTTAAGGTGAAGTATAGTTCCACTTTCCAGCCTCCTCTTACACACTTAAACGCACTAAATGTATATTATTGCTAGTGAGTTGGAAAGCAGCAGTCTGCAAACTGCAAATACAGGTTTTCTAGGGTTTGATGCCATGAAGCGATTCTGTTAGGTTTTTTTTAAGGTCTGCCTTTCTTCTGAGGCAGAAAAACAGAAATGAAGGGAAGAAAACCCCCAGGGCAGAAGTTTTACAGTAACTTTACAAAGTTCAGTTTGCACACTGTTGAGGAGATAACGGTGTGGGCTTCCCTACGTAGATGGCTGTATGGAATTAGCCAGTGGAAGATAAAACTTTAGCCAGCCAAAGTCAGAAAGTAAATGGGAAACAGGAAGCATAAGTAAAAATTCATCGTATATCCAAGGACAAAGCAGGGGAAAAAAAAAATAATCCCTACAGCAAGACTTCTAGTGACCCCACAGTGGTACTAATGTGACCGGAGTTACAAGATTTTAATATTCTATTCAAAGGAAGGTCATACCTGAAATAACTCTTACCACTGCTACACAGTATCCACTGAGATATGCTAACATTTTTTTCTTAAAAACAGCCCCCTGGCTTTAGACAAAAATTAAATTTCCCCTTCTCGCCCATGTTAAAACCTAAATATCAGTAAGAATCTCATACTCTGGGTGTTATGAGTTGAAAAAGTGCGGAATCAAGCATAACGAACCAAAGTTCTTACACAAACTGTTTATAGAAATGTACTGCATTGAAGTCCAACCTCCTGATGTAGCCTGGATAATAGGACAGATTAATTTGTCATTTTTTTTTTCAGTGTTAGCTTGCTATTCCAAAGTTTTTGTCCTCATCCACCATAAGCCGTGTAAAAGACAGATAATACATATTTGCTGTAAAACAAATAATTTTAATTGTTTAAATTTAAATGTTCCATTATACATTGAAAATTGAAAGCAATTAAGCTTTACAATTAAAAAGGCTAATCAGAAGCTAAAAACCTATAGAGGGACTTGAAATATTTACCTGTCATCTTTGTAAGATTTGTAATCCTTGTAATCTTTTGGAGTTTTCTCCTGCTTTCTTGACCCACTGGATTCCCTGGAACCCTTTGAGTCTCCTCGCTCTTTACTTCGCTCTTTTCTACGTCGGTCAATGTCATGCCGAAGATCAGCAGAATCGCACCTTAATTTTTTATCTCCCTGTAAACAAATATGTATTTTGGAACACAATTTTGAAATAAAACATCCAGAAGAGAATCTGAATGAAAAGGCAAGCTGTGCATCCATTTTCAAAAAAAAAAAAAAAAAAAAAAAAGTGAGATAGAATTTACCTATTTTTCAACAAACTCTCCAGGACACAAATTGACTTTAAGTGAACGCCCTTTACATGCAATGGCTAGATCTAAAAAAAGAACAGCTAAGAATTTCAGTTTCAAACAAGCCTTCCCATCAAGCCAATAGGATATCTATTTTTTGATGCAGACAGACCATAATACATGGGTTGGGAGGATGTTAAAAGTATTCCTTTCTTCTGGTGAATTGTTTTTAACAGAGCACAAGCACCTTTGCAATTCAACCACAGTACTCACCGACCACCTCAGTACTTCCCTCCCATCCCCTTCTATTCTTTGTCCTTGGGCAGTGAGTGCCACAAAATTGCTCAAGAAATGTCCAAGAAGAAAGGAAGGGTGGGAGAAAGCTTGACCTTACACACCACATTATCAATACAGCACAATCATGCTACATAAATTGGCTTCTCAGTAATAAGTTTTATTCAAAGGGGAAAAAACCAACCATTGTTCTAAATCCAATGTATCATACTCCAGATACGATAAATACAAGTCACTTTTTTTTTTTGCATTTTTATATGTTGAAGTTCAGATTTAAAGGGAAACACGAGAAATTAAGTTTAGAAACAAAAATAGGATGTTTACTTAGAACCTACTTTTTGATTTTCTTCTTTAAATACTCTCTCTTCACCTGATAAACGGGTGTGCTTCCTCAGGGTACTTGGAGAGATGTCAATCCTCCTAAATGTAAAATAAAAGCAGTGTCTTGCCATACACGCGTGTGACTATTAATGGCCTCAGACATTTCTTTTCAACAGAAAACTGAGAAAGAAAGCATTTTTGCAGTAGAACAAACTTTTTGCATATAAAGCTCCACCACCTTCATACAGAAGCAGACTAAAAATTAAAAACGTTGGTTCTCTTGTGAAGTATGCTAAAAATACAAATACAGAAAATAGGTAGTTTCATTTTTCACATTTTAAGTACATCTTTGAAGATACAAAAAATGTCTAATGAGTTATTTCAAAAGATCAGTTTATATAGCCAGTTGAAAATCCACTCCCCAAGAAGTCGTAAACATTACTATAGTTTACTGTAAAGTCAAAAATACTTAATAGTTAAGAAAACTTACGAAATCGGATACTGAATAGGGAGAGAATATATCCTCACATGCAACACAAATATAGTACACTGCATCAAAAAATTATAGCAGTTGATCAGAAACTATGTCTGCACGCCTACCTTCTTACCTTCCAGCCTCTCAGACTTTTGAAAAAAACTGCTGTAAATTAACACACCCACAAAAACTAAAGTAGTACAAGATGGAACACTTCGCTCTGCAGAATAAAGATGCGTGTACAGGGCTTCTTGTCATCTTCCAGACATATGCCCCTCAATATTTGAGCACTGCATGTGAGAAAAGTAAATATATCCCAGATGAGATACAGAGGTAGAGAAGACATCTGCTACAAAACCACCGATGGAAGCCAGACATGGCTCAGATGAGTTCTCTTTGACAGAAGGGGATTTTGGTGGGGTATTTTTGGTGTTTTCTATTTACACAGAAATCGATTAATTACTCCATACAGGCTATAAAAAATATTTTGAGTTCTCAAAAGAAGTATTAACAGACATTACTCGAAACACGAAGTATTACGTATGCAGTTAACATATACCTATGTATTTCTGGACTCTTTTGCCGGGTGCACTGTTCTTCAGTAGCTTTTTGATATGCAGTGAACCTCTCATTTAGGGTCATTCCAGCTGACTTGAAGTATTGCTCTGTTGGTTACAATAGAAAAAACACTGTTTCATTAGTTTAATTCAACTGACAGGTATTTTACTCCTGACAGAAAGGCAAGTAGCAGGCAAAAAACATAGTATTTTCAATAAATCTATATCAGGACAAGCAAATGTGGTGTTTTCCCTATTTTTACACATTCTGTAACCCAAAGTAACAGTGCACAGCATCACTGCAAGTCTACTTGTAACTATGCCATGACTGTATTGTATCAAACTCAAAAGCATCATTTACTGATCAGACTTGCTCATATTCAACAAGACTTTCCTCTAATGAAAGAGATAGGAGCAATTTCTTAACAGTTATTTTATACTTTGCACGTAAGAGAAAATGACATTACTTTGAGTCATGAATACTCACAATAAGTACATTTTATTATTCATCTAATCTTTAACTTAGAGTTAATCCAGTGAAAACACTTAAGTAATGTATGCTTCAATAACTATATGAATGACCTAACAAGTCATTCCTTAAAAGGAATAAAATTTCTTGAAGTTGTGATGATAAACGATCCAAGACAATTAACACACCTATATGTAAATAAATTCATTTAAGCATCTGGCATCTTGGCAAACTTGACAACTTCTCTGACAAATTTTCTCTTTCCTTCAGAGACAGTTAAATTAGCAACAGCGAAAGTTTTTTAAACCAGCTCAACAAATGTGTTTAAATGTAATATAGAAATACATAAAGTCATGAGCTATGAAATGTTACATATGAAGCAAGCTATCCGCTTAACAGGTCAACATACATCTGTATCAACTTACCGCCCGGCATCCAGTATTTGTCTCATAACCAACCATTAAAACTTGAAACGGCCACTACAAGGGTAGTGCCTCAATCATAATTCCATCAAACACAGGAATTTGAGCTAGCAACTCTGTTTTTATGCCATTTTTTGCCAGGAAGACAGAAGGTTCAACTTTGCCTGTTTGGCATCTGTATCTTTCAACAGCTATTTTACTTTTGTAACATGGGTTTTGCCATTTCAAAACACATTCCAGGACCTAGTTACAATGAAAAAGAAAACATCACTGGGCATTTTCAGCTCCACATTAATAAAGAGCTGTTCAGACTGGTCGCATCACACCAATAATGAACATAACTTCAAGTTGTCAAAAGAGTTACTAAAAATCTGATCACAGACCACAGTAAATTTGAAACTTAAAGAGAGGTTCTGCTTTCATAAACAACCATAACTGTACATATGCTAATAACTTGACCAGATAGGCTGTTAAAACTGTTACATTTACCAGGTACTTGTTTAACATACAAAAGTTTACAGAAAAACAGTCTATTCTGTGATCAGCATGTGAGTTTTTCAGGAATATTATTTCACCTACAGCCTACATATGTATCATATAAGCAAAAACTTACAGAAGCTCTCATTGGATTGAGCCTTAAATCTCTTTACATATCAATAAAATAGATACTTTCCGAACAAAGATCATTATACTCTAAACAGCTGTCCCAATAAGATTTTTTTTTCATCTAATACATTATCATCATCTATTATTGTTGGCTATTTACTTTCTTCTTTATAAGCGATTCAAAATGCAGGAAATCATTTGGCCTCAGTAATCTGAATTTTGGCAACAAAGTTAAGACTTTTAAGGGAACCTTAGCACATACTTCTAGCATGCAAATCTTTGCAATTTTAGAAGCTAAAGCATCTTAAAAAACAATGCTTACAGAGAGATACACTCAATGGGGCCACCTAATTAAGCATTTCCACATTCCCCCTCTGTCTGATGATACAGCAACATTATCTTCTACCAGCAAATTCTTCCATATTATCTCAGTAAATTAAACACAAGAACAAGACAACAGCCCAGTGAAATAAAGTAAATGCTATGGAAAAAACAGATTTAAAAAAACTCCCCAGGTATCCCCATGGGATTGTATGGAATTATCTATCTATTCTTCCACCAAAAAACTTTGACGGGATACACGTCCCAAATGAAATGCATCTACTTTGACAATCTGGGTTTGTGTTTCAGTGTTTTTTTTAATTTGGGGCTTGTTTTTGGTGGTTGGTTGGCTTGGGGTTTTGGGGTGTTTCTATCAAGCAACAGCCACTACCGTTAAATCAGAAAATAATTAGTGTATAATTAATTTAATGGAGGGTTATTAAGCCACTGCCAAATTCCTGTAAGTAAAATTCCTGCCTCCAGCACTATAATACCCTCAAACAGGAATAAAATGAAATCTCTCAGTGTATTTTGTATCACTTAGGGCACAATTTTTCTTATTATCTTATTATTTTGATCGAATAAGAACACAGAAATGAGCTCTGGGGTGCTTCAAAAGGAATGCCACTGTATTTACCATGCAAAGGACATCTGCCAACCCACACTGCCCCACTTCATATAAAATTGTGTGTTAGAGCCATTAAAATAACGCTAAGTAAGAAAAGATTGACGAATGTAGTATGTTTAAACTACACCAAAAATATTAGAAATTTAAAAAAAAAAATAAACCAAACTTTATATACTACTCAGGCTCAAAAATGTATCCAGAAACAGAGTATAACTGCTATTATGCTCTGCATCGCTTGGGTGTGGTTGGGTTTTTTTTGATTCTAGCTTCTGGGACTATTATTTTTCTAGCTATTTTTATGTGCACCTCAAGAGGAAGAAAGTCTGACTGAAGCAACGTTAAGAGAGGGCTGAAAACTTTCTGTACTAGAGACAGCAAACGGGCTCAAATGAAGTTGTCAAACGTGTATTGGGTATGATAAACTGAATACATACCTTTGACATGATGAACCAAGGACACAATATGCTGAATAAATGACTCTGACGTGCTTTTGCTGGCCTGTGGCAACTTAATGTGGTCAAAGATGGATCGGAACTCTTGCTCCTTCTTGACGGAATGGACAAGAGTGCTAGCAAGCAGCCTGTCTTTAGTCAAGGAAGCAGGTCTAAAATGCATCAACAACAAAAAAAGACACACAAAAAGAAACCACTAGTTTAAATAAAGACGAATGACACTAGAAGCAGGTGGAGAACCACAGTGTAAAGTGGAATAATTTACCTATTGGAATCATCAAGAGGTACCGGTGCCATTTTGAGTTTAACTTCAGGACGATGGGAGTCACTGGCTATCATTTTGATCCTAAGTGGGCTCTCCTCTCTGAAGGTGGATTTTTCTCTCGCATCCAGATTCTTGTGTAGAGGGGGACTGTAATCAAAGAGTTCTTTGAGCTTTTCAGACTTTACCTGCTCAGGTGACTGAGTTTCTTTCTTCATCATTAGTCTCTCAGAACTCTTGTCTTCTTCCTTGTGCTTATCTTTTGTTGCACTAGGCCTTTCCACTACGTAGCTAGTATCTTTAAGCTTATAACTTTTCTCATCTCTAAATCCATCGCTCTCTCTATTGCCCTTGATTGGTATTTTAGATTTGTATTTGGCTCCTTCCTCCTCAGCATTCCGGTGAGATGCAGTAGGAAAATTTTTACCCTGATCTGCCAGGACAGACTTTCTGAACTGTCTGTAATCCTCTGTCTCCTCTGTGTCCTCCCCTTCAGAGTCATTAAATTTTTCTTTCCCAGTCTCTTTATCAACGAAAAAATCTAAAGTTTCCTGTTCCTCCCATTCCCTTTCTCCCTCTAACCTCCCTTTTTCTGATCCTCTCTCCTTCTGGGCCTCCTTCTCCCTGGTATTACCCCTATCAAGCAGGTATACTCTAGACTCTTCATCTGTGTACCTGTGGATAGCAAAGAAGAGACTGGTAACTCTGGATTGCATTCATTCCAGTTCACTTGCATTCCTCTTTTGTGTCAATTCCACACCAAGAAGAAGAAAATACATTCCTCTGAGCAATTCAACTTCAGCATGCAATGCTTCGCACACCATTAACACTGTACCCACTGTCATTTATGTGCTACTGGAGGCATCTTCAGGATATAATGCCTTTCCGTAGAACACCTAGAAATTCTCTGCTTGAGTTTATAAAAAAAGCAAGCTAGTGGTTTGTTTGTTCTTTCTTAATTGGCACCCAGTTTCACATTCTCTTACACCAATCATTTTTTCCATCAAATTCAAATGAAATTTGGTAATTCAGACTGCAATTCATTTTTTTACTTAAGTCAAAAAGTCAGAGGAGCACCATAAAAAAAAAAAAGTGAATGGTTTTTCAAGATACTGCACATTTCCTAAGAGGATTCGAAAATCTGACACACACTTAATGCAGTCACTATATCGTGTACAAGCAGGGAACCTTTAGAAGCCAGCTCTCCTTAAACCAGAAACACACTTACCAATTATTTCAGCCACTGCCTTATCTAGACACTATTTTCACATCAGTCCTAACACATTCGCCACCTCCAATACATCTAACCCAGGGGAAGTCGTATTTTTGATCTTCTAAGCGGTATACTTTTTACATAATAAATCACTGACTGGACAAACTAATTTAAAAAGTCTACAATCAAACCTATACAGCATAATCACAGCTTTGCTCTAGAATTCATTTTATAAGAAATCCACTGAAGTACAAGTCACATTAGAAAGGCACAGTCTAATGTCAGTAAGATTTTTGCAGCTTTTAAAAATTACTACTGTATCAAACATTTGAAGAGCAAATCTGAAAAATTTATGTTAATTGGAAAAATATATATTCAACTTTAAATATTTTGTCCTCCACATCAATAGAATTATGTTCCAAGAACACCAAGACCTACCCTCTTTAATATGTAATGCAAGTCAAGGCAAAGTTGTCATATTGCAGCACACCATTCGCATTAGACACTGTTCACATTAACAAAGAAATCATTGCACAGCATCTGCATTTTTAGACTTCCAAAAGATTTGCATTTCAAAATACATGAAGCATTAAAATTTCAAAATACTTGAACAGAATTCACTATCAAACAATTAAGTCTGATGCACTATCCCAATTAAGATTTTTCTTAACAGTAAATGAAGTATAAGAAAACACACAATAATGGAAAGCACAAATCAATATTTCCTCTAGGATATATGCCCTTATCTCCACTAGCCAACAACTAAGAACCTAAAGCATCTTAGGAGGAAAAGGCACATGCTTCAAGCTCCATTCCAACCAGACTAAAACTAGTAGTATTTATTCCACAGTATTCCTTATTGGGTCTTTCAAGGCACGGTGATGAACTTGTGAAAACTCTGTAACAGACAGCATTTTAAAAAAGAGGCAACATCAGGCTTTTAATTTCAAAATTCTTACCTTTTCATAAACTTTCCACCTTTTGCAGCCTCCTGTTCTCCACCCTCAGGATAAAATGACCGCACTCGAGCCTCCTCTCGGGGAGCGCTCTGTGATGGGATTGTCTTTGCAGGGCTTCTCCTCGAAGGGATGTGATGCAATGGGCTATTCTGAGAAGGGCTATAACGGCTAGAACCATTTCCGAGAGAACCAGAGCCAGACCTCTCAGGACTATGCTGAATGGAATGGGAATGTTGAGGTGTGTCCTTTGCTGAATGGGCTGTACTAAGCAAAGGGGCATCAGAGCAAGATGAACTCTGACTGGGTGGGGTGGCAATAGAAGGGCTATGGGGTGACCTCGGACTGTTATCATACGCTGAAAGGCCAGGCCAAATGTCGCCAGAAGCTGCTGATGATTTGTTAAAATCGTCAAGAGACTCTGATGGGTCATGTTCAAATGTATCTTTCTGTTCATCTTGTGATTTATTTTTCAAAGGGCTATCTTGCAAAGGAGCCCCTTCAGTTTTCTTTGCCTGCTTTTCCAGAGACGCGCGTCTTTTGGAAGAGACAGGTGATTTGCTGTATGGGGATGAAGAACGAGATGAAGAGGACCTTGGGGACCTGGAAGATCTGTAAGATCGACGAGATCTGCTCCGGGACCTCTGGGAAGACACAGACCTTCGTTTTGGACTTCTGGAACGTGAACGGCCACGCCTAGGGCTTCGGGAGTGTCTTCGGTTCCAGACAGGCCTATAACCTCCACGATGGTATCTACCACCTCCTCCTTGATAATACCCTCTACCTCTTCCTCTGTAACCATAGGGACGTCTCATTCCTCTATTATTTCTGTAATCTCTGCGATAATCTCTAGAATAAACACGATCCCTGCTGCGAGATCTTGAATATGTCCTTGACCGAGACCTAGAACTAGAATTAAAAAGCAAACATTAACATTTGACAATTGAAGAACTAAAAAAAATAAATATATAAAACCAGTGCCTAGACACTAAATGCTAGATTTCTCAAATGCAGTCAGAATGGTAAAGAAAGCAGACCAACAGACTTAAAGTAACTTCTACAATCTATATTTATTTATTATTTCCATCTCAAAGGACTACAGTAAACATGTCTATACTCTAAGGACTGTGAAACTTAGGCTTCAGCACCACATGAGTGAGACATTACCAGTCTCCATGGCCTGCCCTGCCTTTTTATTAGAGATTATCACCGCTCTGGAGTGTGGCGTTCAGTTCCTCAGCCACCACAGTTCCCAGCCTGGAACATGAAGTTACGTGACCCCCAGTTTAACACGCCAGCCTGCGGACAGCAGCTGGTAAGGCAGTAAACATTCAATTCAACCACTTCTTTTACGGGAGACGGTAACGTCCACCAGTAGGAAAGATGAGGAAAAGGCTGGAGGTAACTCAGAAGACAAGATATAGCAAGGCTTATCTGCTGAAGCCTTAAGTTACTCCAGATCTGAAAATCTGCACAAGAAATACAGAACAAATCACACCGAGACTGGACAAGGAAAACATCATGTGAAAGGGAAGGGGAGAATCAAACAAGCCACAAATCATGAAGAACCATTAGCATTCTGAAATTATCTTGAGACACAGGAAAAGAGCAAAACAGCCAAGTATCAAACAATCAAAGTAACAGAAACCAGATTCAAAACAGAATTTACCTACTGCCTACAACGAAATAACATCCCAAACTCACTTTTGTCACAGCATCATGCAAGCGAAAAATAATTTCCAGGCAAAAACTAAGATACTAAACCAACTTCTCAGGCAGTAAGACATCAATTTACCTGTATCTCTTTTTTCTAGAATGGGATCTGGATCTTGACCTAGAGCTGGACTGAGACCTGGACTTCGATCTCGAAGAATGCGATCTAGAGTTAGATCGACCCATTTTTCCCAGTAGATATACTCCTGCCCAAAAGGAAAAGCAGTGAAGGGAGAGGGAAAAAAAAAAAAAAAAAAAGGAAGAAACTATTTAGAATCCATGTACATCATGTAAATTAACAATATTTTTATATGCTAAAATGAGAATATTGGAAAGAGGTATAGAATTTCCTAAACAAAAGGACTCTGAAGACGGTATGAGTACATTTATTAGTAAATTAACAGCTCAACCACATTTTAAAGAATTTAACGTAGCTACAGTGCACACAGTTCATCTGAAAAGATAAAGTATAACAGTAAAAGGTTTTCCAGATTTAACTGCAAACTGATCCTGTAGAAGGAGAGAGGAAGCAATAGAAGAAACACTTCTGCAAACTAAGGCAAGAGATACGCGAGTCTGGACAATTACATGTTTTAATATGTTTTAGAACAAAATTCTTGCTATTTGTGTAGCTTATCATTTCCTTGCATTTCCAATGCACCAATCCTCCTCTGGGAGGACTTTCTAGTCCCCTACAATGCACCTTTTACATAAGCAAAGAAAAAGCCCTGAAGTATTCTGTCCAGCAGTTGTTGGTTTGAGCCAGGGGTATTATTTCTCTTAAACACATGTACTAAAGCTAATCACTCTGATCCGATTTTCCACCGGTCAATATGCCCACCCTGCATCTTTTTAGGTTAACACTGCTTTTTAAACTACATGTAAAATGCATGGCCAACTTAAAGATTTTTAACAACTACTTAAATAATACGGCTTGCAACAGCATTAAACATTTTTAAGCTCAAATGAAGCTATGAAAATTACTGTTGATTATAAAGCAATGAATCCTAAAAGGAACTCATAATAAACTACCATTTCTTCTTATGTACAGTCATAAAAAATACTTAAGAATTAATTAGCACTAACCATAAAAAAGAAATACACACCTTTTCCTTCTCTTTTCAGATCAGTGGCTAAAAATCCCCAATTTAATTAATAAAAACTTTGACCCATTACCATTTTCTTTTGAAATTGCCCAGCTTTAAAAAAAAAAAAAAAAAAGGGTCACATTAGACAACCTGAATATAGACTGTGGACAAATAACTACACATTTTCAGGCCTTTGTATGCTCAGTATCTATAATCATCATTGTTTAATAATAATTAAAATAAAAAATGGAAGAAACAGACATTTGGCTTTTGTATTGCAAACAAGCATGAAAGCCTAAAATTACTGCACTGAAAATACAACCTCAACACAACAAGCACTTTATGTCACAAGGTACTTTTATATAATCTTTCTTGTTACCTGGGTGATATTTCAATTATGTAAAGACAAATAAACAGCATTAGAGCTCCATTTGAAGTTTAAAAAAAAAAATAATCAGAAATTTACACACATATAAGTGAACCTAAAAGAAAAAAGCAGACTGAGTCTTCCCCTATCAATTAGTCCCTCCTGCCCCATATGATGTTCCTCACCACAGCAGCACAAGTGCTTGTATGGCCCCAAACAGATGTAACCTCATCTGAAACTAACCCAGCAAAAAATTAATTTTAACCTAAACGAGCTTTCCATTTAACTAAGAAAATATTCTTTACCTTGCAGAAACATAACATGTTGGAAGTTGTCTTTTATTGGCTCCTTCCATTAAAAGCAAATTTACATAACCTATACTCAGAAGATGGTTTCTAATTCATTGCGTTCAATTAAACTCACAGAAAATGGCTTATTATCTCTTATGCTTGTCTACTCACAGGCAACATAAATTTAGAGTTTTTAAACTCTTGTAAGAAATGAAGCACATCAATGTTCCAAAAGTGATAGGAAAAAAAACCCTGGGTTTTTGCTATTATGTAATTTTCAGACAAGTTTATAATACAATCCAATCTCAGCTTTAAAGGAAGCCTGGTTTATTTTCCCTGCATTCAACATCAACACTTATACATTCCCATTCTAAGTACAAGTATATACATACTGTACGACAGTTGAAGTTTACAAGACAGAGGCTAATTTCAGAAAGTTTCATACGTTTCAGTTTCTTATTGCAAGCATGAATTTTAGGAAAACAAAATCAATTCTCATTTTAAATGGTTGGGTTCAAACAGAACATTTAAAAATAGAATTAAGTTAATCTTACCTCAAGCCGTCAGTTGGAGCCAATGAAGTACTTATTTCAAAACTCTCTATTTGTGCTTTCAGCAGTACTGTTCCCTATAGAACAGAAAAAGAGACTGTCAAAGACATGAACTTTTACTAAAGGGCAGGTAATACCTTTTGCTTAAATGGGTTCAATCACAAATCTGTTTGTCGTGAAAAGACACAACAGTTAAGAAATGGCAAATTCACTCTTGGACTCGGTGTTAAGACTGGAGCAGCTCAAGAGGTAGCTACTGCCCAAGGGGCAAATCCAGCTCCCCTCCCAGACATCTCACTCCTCCTTCAGCCTTGCTACAGGGCTCTATGATGCTCTATCCTCACCTTCACAACAGCCCTGACACCCTTTGGGTTCCTCAGTGAGCAGGCTCTTGGTAGCCAGAAATCACTTTCAAATGGCTAGGTTATTGAACTAGCCTAATGACGGGGGCAAACAAGTGCCAGAGCTGAATTAGGGGGGAAAAGAAGAGCACAGTCAGGATGAAGGGGCAAAAAAGGACAGTGGCAAACTTCTAGACAAGTCTGAACTCTAACATACAACTTTGCATGTCACTAGAGCAATCTTTTTGGAAAAAAAAAATAATTTGGGATGAGGGCTTAGGACAACAGCAAAAGCTTTATCTTTAGGTTTCTCTGCAACATTTATACAAGCATTATTCTGTTAAACCGTCTTGTTTAAAATGTATACATACAAGAGTTTACTTAAATAACCAACATCTCCTTCTTCAAAAAAAAGCTTTTACAGGTATACAGAAACAAAGCATAATTGTAATCATGAATTCAGTCTCTGAAGTATGAACTTTTCACTGGCCTCAGCTTTTAATTACCTCAAAGCCTTAAGACTATGTATAAGTTTGTCGTCTGACTCAACATTGAGCAAGTTTTCCAATCCCACTCAAGCAACTCAGAATTTTGTCTAATTCAATACAGACACGATGGATCACCCAGAAATTCTGCATCTCAACAATTTTTTCATTAAAGCCAAAGCCTCAAGACATCCATTTCTCCTAAATGACCCTCTCACACTTGTTCACAGATTTTTTTCAATGTTTTCTTCCTCTAAAGAAGAAATGTAGCACTCGTGTTCATAAACACTGCTTTCAAAAGTCCACTTACCATTCACTAGTAGTGACCAAGATATTTCCAATTTCTACAAAATATATGCTTTAATATGATTAAGTTTTTACTTCTCATCATCAGCAAGCATGAGTCTCTGAAGGAGCACAGTAGTGTATCGGACCATTTCAGATCTTGTCTAGACAAAAGGTGAGATGGTATTAGCTAGCAAAGGTTAATTAAGGCATTCAGAAGTCTAGTACAGAAAAAGTAACACAAACTTCAGCAAATGGATGAAGTTCAGTCTGAGATTTTTTAAAATCAATGCTTAAATCATCTCTACTTCCAAGGTTTAAAAACAACCTGTTGGTGTTAGCTGAAATTCAAAATCCTAATTCAGACAAGTCTTTAGATCCTTAGGATATAGAGCAAGATAATTACTTCACCCTTAAAACCCCTAGGCAGAAGACAGGATCTTAAATTACTATATACTTAAATTACAAACTCCAGCAGTCAGTTCCACACCATTTCAGGAGTGTTTTGTAGCAACTGGCAAAGGTGACAAAGTAGCCACGCTTTTTTTTTTTTCTTCAGTTAGCCATTGGATATGTCCAACCCTGACAGCTAAAATGTATTTGCTATCCTTCTCCCTAATTTTTTTTTAAAGGAGTAAGGACATAACATTTTAAAATAAATGAGTTTTGAATAGAAAACCTTAAATACTGTATTAAAAAAAAAAAAAAAAAAAACAGTTATTTGCAGCCTTTGTTTCCATTCAATTGTAATGGGTAAAAGCTTGACACACAAAACCCCCTTTCCCCTTTTCCAAACAACTCTCATACTTAGGAACAGAAGTGAAAAGCCTACACAGCTGGTTTTGGAATGAAGGTTTGCCTGTGTAAATACTCTTACAATATGCATGAATCTAAAATTTGACTAACCTCTATTAAAGGTAATTTAGAGAATAGTGGTAGATATAGAAATACGTAAGAGAACAGCTCCTTTAGAACAATAAACTTCTACCCGCTTCACACTTCCACAGATAAAGCACACATTCCTCTGAAAGCATCAAAATTACAAAATGTTGTTTCACAGGATCAAACAGTATCACCCACAGCCCCTTCTGTGCTCGATGTCAGTCTGCGCTGGCTACACCATGGCAAGTTAGGGCACGAGTGGTAAAGGACAATGAAAAAAAGGTGCAACATCATCTATTGCTACACAACATCAATCACTAAATCAAAAGACTAATTGCCCCTCTCCGGTGCATGAAGCTTTTTTCTGGACTAGTCTCAGAAGAGACCCAGAGTCTGGCAAAGGGGTGTATTAAGAACGTGACACAAGATGTCATCACCAACATCGAGTATTTTTAAGAGAGGACCCTGACTGCTGGGAACACGGGCTATGCCTGAAACAAGAGGGCTGTAATTCACATGCTTTCTGCAACTCAAGCTTCTTTTTCCCTTGCTTTCTGCCCTAAATACAGGAATAGATGCTTGGCTCGCAATCATTTCACTCTTGTGTTAGAAAATCTGCATATTACAAAGGAAGCTGCTCTAGTGCCACAGTATCTTAAAGCAGAAAAAGCACCACTAGTTCAATGAAACAGTCCCATCTCTCCTATCCTTTGTTTCCTCATACTCCTGATGATCTTCTCCCTTATGTCAGCACAAGTATTTCTGCAACCACGGACTGAATTAGATCAGAAAACGGATGGACCACCTGGATTAGTTTCAAAAAAACCCAATTTTTCCGATATGGTTCATGATACGGCCCCACAAACGTTTGGACCGACACAGGGAAGCAGCAATAGCAGCCAGACAGGATTGTTTCTTTGGCGAGCACTGAAATCTTAAAGCTTCCCCGAAACTAGCTTGGCATAGTCACCCGCAACAAACAACAAAATTGGAAGTTAAGCTTTGTAACAGTACTTGCAAACAGCTTAATAAAAAAAAGAAAACACACAAAAATCAAAGCACACACCAAAAAAACCCCACTCCCAAACAACCAAACCTTAACACAGAAACCTAGACATTTTTTTAAAAAAATGCATAGTCCACCACCTGTCAGATACTGAGTCACGTTTATGATCAAAGAGGGAGACAAGTCAAGTTTCTTAACAACAAAACGGCAGCATCTTTGGGTGTCTTAAATCAGTCTCAGCCAGCAAGCGTGACCACACACAACAGAACCAGGCCTATCCCACTGCAAGCAACACAATAACAAGGAAGTAAATATCACCGTTAGCATTTGCTATGTTTAAAGGAAAAATGAAGAAAAAAAATGTTTCCAGTTTCCTTTTAAATATTATTTTTTAAGTCTTTACTACACCACTGATTAACTTAAATTTTCCTCAAAGAACACAGACATCTTAGGACAGTTATCACCACTTACATAACAAAACACCGATTCCTCTTAGCTTTATTATTTTAGCTATACTTAATTTATAGTTATTTAGTAGCCCACATTTCTCTTGCTTAAGCAGCAGTTGAAAGCTGTCAGGAAGATTTAAGTCAAAATCTTGTTAAAGTAATTCACAAGCTGTTGCCAAAAATGCATTTTTCATTCAGAGATTCAGGCTTCGAAAGAAATGAGGATTATACAAGCAGGATAAAACAACAGGGGATAGGACAGCCTTTTAGAAATCCCACAGAATATTTAACATTCTCTCATAATACATATGCTGAATTAAAGTCAGTTTTATTGAGACAGTACTGCAAGGCATCTATTCAGTGCTCATACATCTGCCATGCTTTCTTATCCATTCTTTACCACCATCCCCACCCCCCCTCTTTTTTTAATACCCACAAACTTCAGTGACACATCACAAATGAGTACAGAATACATTTAATTAGTGACTGTAAACCTGTATCACCCAGATCAACAATGACTAGAACCCTACAAATACTAAAATATCCCAGCAAATTTGCCCAAGTGATCTTAGAAAGCACAAATAAGAGCTGGGAAGCATATTCTCCCTCTGTTTTATATTCTTGCTATATAATATTATCTTCATAATATCCACACAAAGACAAAACAGAGCCCTGTTAAGAATCACAGCATGAAAATCATCTGGAACAGTAAAACGTACAAAGGCCTTTTTTCCCCAATTCATTAATTTCTTAAATTGCAAATATTTCATATTGTTTTCTATAAAGTCAAAAAACCAGCATCCTAGTAACAGTAAAACCAGCTCTACAAAACCATCATATGACTGGTAGCTGTTCTTTTATGTAATACTATTGGCAAACAAAAGCATGTTTCTCCTCTAACTAAAAACACAGAAATCAAAGCAACTGTTTCTAAGAATTTCGTCAATACACACAAAGGAATTAGCATACTTCTGGATAACACCTTGTTTTGATTAGCTATTCTTGGTTTTGCTTTTTTTTTTTTTTTGGTTTGTGTTTCTAACACTGCGTTTTCATATCCCCTTACACAGTGGTTTCCCCAATTTCTTTGCAATAAATTCCTGAGCACGCTGCCGCAGAAAAGGCTGTCTTCCCTCCCTCATTTGTTCCAAGATTGGTATCCATATAGGTGACTGGTGAGCTGGAGCAGTGAACTGATCCAGAAGAAAACTACTCTGGAAGGAAAAGACAAAGCTGACTTTTCAGCCCCGTCACCTCCCAGATCTCATTCACCACAAGGCTGCACGGCGGCCAGTGCCAGCACAATGAACAAGACAGCAACGCACTTTTTCAGAATACCTTTGGGAGAAACTCTCACACGGATAAACGGAATACAGTTGTAACCCTAAGGCTTACTTTCTTCAGTAGTTTCCTTCACCAATCTCCACTACTTGTAAACAAACCACCAACGTTCTCCGGCATTCCTCAAAACCCCCACACCACGATCTCTCCTTGACAACCAGCCTAAATCTAATCCGTCCAAATACCTGCACCCTAGCTCCAAACAACAGCTCCCTGCTGACCCTTTCAAAATTCCTATAACCACTCCAAGTTTTCTGCATCCCCAATGGCAACAGGCCCTTCCCCATGCTCCTGGTTTCCCCTTCCCCCAAGAAAGATTCCCTCAGCCACTGCCTTCACCTGAGGAACTGCTCCTTACAGTCACGCCCCGAGAACTGATATATGTAATGCATTTAAACCTCTTCCTGCCGTTCAGCACAGCCCATCACTCAGCATCAGAAGGGAGGAGTGGGAGGAAGCAATTCCTACCCTTCCCTGCCACAAGAAACTCCACGCTTGGAGTGCACCTCGCCACCGGAACCTTTACCCCTTCTTGTTTTCCCCACTTCTGTTCAAAGCGATGAGATTATCAGAGAGGAGGAAGGAGGAGAAAGACAACAGCTAGACAGCATTCTCCCGGAACCCCACGCTCTTTAATCAATTCTTCCCACACTGAGAACAACTATTCTGAGGGATGTTTTTATATAATATACAACCATTACTCAACCAGTGACTACTTGCAGTTTCAAAAACTCCTTTGTTTTGCATGCCCCCGGGTCTTACTATCATAAACTTAAACTTCTACTGTTAAGGTAAAACTTTGATCTCGGAGATAAACAAGTGACAAGTTAGACTGACTTGGTAAAGGATCACCATGACCCCCCCGAACAAGAACCTGATTTTCATCAGAAAATTGAAGGCAAGAAGTAGGGGGGTTTACAAAGCAAAGGAGAAAGAAAGGACAAGATCCTGCAAAGGCTGTGCACTTACAGTCTGATCAACGCTCAGAATGGAATAGCCCCTTTCAGCAAGGGGCATAAAACCCACTCCAGCCCCTCACGGGCGTTTGGGAAGGCGCAGGGAGGGGAGCGGGAGCAGAGCATTTCAGGCTCTAAGCGCTTGAACCGCAGTCATGCCCGAAGGGAAGTTCCTCCAACGAGCGTACGGGCAGATCCAATGCCGGGAAGCATCCTTCCACCCCGGCACCCCTTCCCTCCTTACAGCGGCGCCCGGGGAGGGGATAACGGGGTGATTTCACAGCCCTGCACCCAGCGCTGTATGGCGACCCCCTCGGGCCCCATCTCCCACAGGGAGGGCGCAAAGGATGCGAGCCCGGCTCGGAGGCCCAGCGGGGCAGGCCGCCCCTTCCCACCCACACCCCCCTCCCATACTCAGCGGGGCTTCCCGAAACCGCGAACCACCTCAGGGCAGCTCCGCCGCCGCCTCCCTTTCCCTCTCTCCCTTCGCTCCCCGGGGGGGCCGCCGTCCAGGCCCGGGGACGAGCGACGCCCGCCTCAGCCCGTCTCCCGCAGGAAGCGGCGGCAGCGGCGATGGCCGGTGTCGGGGGGAGGGTGTATGGGGGAAGAAGGGCGNAAAGCAAACCCCAAACTGAAACATAGCAACACAGTGATTTCTGAGATAGCTGCTCTCATACTTTGACAATGTAATTCCAATTCTTGACAATTCAGAAGTATCTCCAGAGACTAATCTCTGGAGGATCATAAAAGCAGAGCTGAAGAAATCTGGATGATTTTTCATCTACTATTTGTTCAGTAACATGCATACTTTCCAGGTAAAACTAAGAGCTCCCCCCAGGGTGTAGTTACTAGTGGAGGTAGAGATGAAGCTACTGAAAGGCAAAGGTCCTTAATCGAGTATTCCTTGAAAAATGTGCTTTCATAAGCACATAGCTCTCAGCCTAGCCCGGAATTGCTAAACTTACTTAATTGGATTAAAAAAAGGAAAAAAAAAAAAAAACACCATAGAGAAAGGGGGGGGAAGGGGGGTGAACGGCCGCCGTCGCGGCTGCGTCACTTCCGCCCCGGAGGGAAAGGCCGGCACCCCTCACAGCCCGCCCGCCATCTTGGTTTTGGGTAGCTGTCCGCAAGGAAGATGGCGGCCCACGTACTGGCGGCCGACCGTAGGATACCCCCTCGGCCCTGCGGTCCCGGGGGAGCGGCGTGGCACTGCCCTACGTTCCCCGACCCTGCCTTAGGGCCGAGGGCTCCGC
Organism: Arenaria interpres; assembly: GCA_013399435.1. Classification (NCBI taxonomy): domain Eukaryota; kingdom Metazoa; phylum Chordata; class Aves; order Charadriiformes; family Scolopacidae; genus Arenaria; species Arenaria interpres. Next base: position 169,295 of record VXAK01001096.1, read on the forward strand.
ACCCCGCCGGCTGCGGCTCTCGCCTCCTCCCGCACTGCCGCGACTGAAAGCTGCCGCCTTTTTTAACTTCCCCAAAGAACGAGCCGAGGGGATCGGGGCCTTCCCCACCCCTCAAGACCGGCCCGGGCCGCCGCCTGGTTACCTGTGGGGCGGGGTGCGCGTCCATCCACGGGAGCTGCGTGGAAGGGCTGGTCTCTACGGCAGAGCCCGGCCGAGGGATCACCGCCCAGCGGCATCGGTGCCCCGGCGCAGCAGGAAGGGGATGGCGGCGGCGCCGTGCTTTACTGCAGCGGCTTTTGCAGCAGATAACGCCGGTCCCTCAGTGTCGGTGCAGCGGCGCAGCGCTTGGGGGGGAAAAAAAGCGGGGCCCCAGTTTCTCTCAGCAACCATCACACACACACACACAAAACAAGGGATAGCGGTTTTAAATTGGAGGAGATGGGTTTTAGATTAGATATTAGGAAGAAATTCTTTCCTGTGAGGCTGGTGAGGCACTGGAAGAGGTTGCCCAGAGCAGCTGTGGCTGCCCCATCCCTGGAGGGGTTCAAGGCCAGGTTGGATGGGGCTTGGGGCAACCTGGTCTGGTGGGAGGTGTCCCTGCCCAGGGCAGGGGGTTGGAAGTGGATGGTCTTTAAGGTCCCTTCCAACCCAAACCATTCTGTGATTCTATGAATTTTAACTGAGTTTTTAAATTCAAGGGACAATGACTGGGAGGCTGCCAAAATCAACTGGTGGAGGAAAAAGATACAGACAATAGGAAACAGGCATAATCCCCAAATGCTGGTTTGCTGTTTCCTGCGTAGGGAAAGCAATGCACTGTTAGCTCTATTTCTTCTGGCTCCCAAGCTCTTTAAGCATGGCCTTCTGTGGAGGCAGCAACCAGTGAGTGGCTGGTGCTGCGACATAAACACTGCAAGTTTTCAGCTCCAACTATTTGTGGTTAACCGATGAGCAGCCTGGCCTAGAGAGACACATGCTTCCCTCTCGCCATCTTTTAAGGTTTTTCCTTCATGTGGGGGTAACTAACCTGTAGCTCAAAGTGCAGCTCGTGCTACAGTTTTTGCTGTTAACCAACAGTAAAACTCTATGAATCTGGAGGCTGCCTGATAATGCACTTGTGGGAGGAAGCCAGCTTGCTAGGGCCAGTAAGGTTTCCAGAATTGTTGGGATTTGGCTGCAAATAACCACCACCCACCCCAGTTCTTAACAGTTCTGAAGACCAGTGGGATGCTCATGTTGTTTCCCTTCAGTGACGGAGAGCTCTCCTCTATTTTCTTCACCTCCATCCTGCAAGCTGCTGTACTTCTTCAAAGACTTGATGCCATGCCTTTGGGTGGTTATTTACCTCGTAAAAGTTAAGATGTCTCCTTTTATATACAGTTTGTTCAAAATTCTAATGAATGTAGGCATCTCTGCCCTGCCTTTGGTATTTTAGAGGCTACGATTTTTTTTTTCTGCCAAAAATGTTTTAATTTATGTGTTTATTATTACCAGAGGAGCCTCTGGGCATGACACGAGGCACTGCTTTATCCGAATACAGCAACAGTCCAGAAAATTTCCAATAAAGTATGAAGTTCAAGCCAATGGGAAGCTACATGTAGACAAAGCAGCACAATAAGACTGTGTCCTTACTGGCCCAAGCCAAACTCTTGTTGACTGTTAGCAGATGTCCTCACTATTTAGTGAGTCGGCTGAGTACTTTTCACCTTCTGAGCACTAACGTAGAAAGAGGAAGTGAGTAGGAAAGTCCCTGGTTATTAGTCAGCAGTGAAATCGGATTGTCCCATCAGGAAATGCTGCTTTCGACTGTCGTCAAATGATAATGTCACCTCAGTTCCAAAGATTTGTTGAGAATGAAGAAATGCAGAGTGAAGGGGTTTTTTATGCTCTTCATAAACTGGAGCATAGGCTTGCACAAGTTGGTGGTGCTACCTAGCATCTTGGTCCTGGTCCTTTACGTGCAGCTGTTACTTTGCAATAGAGATTCACACCTAAAGGAGCTTCTCCTGTTAAAACCTTGTTTGGTTTTACATCCCCCTCAGGTAAATGTTCTCAATCCCCGAGTGGAACAAGGCTCAAGGGAGCTGTGTAAAGGGGATGCTTCAGTAGATGGCACTCTCCCTCTGAGCGAGGATGAGCAAACACCTCAGCCAAGGAATTTGATGCAGTGAGAGCAACTTCCTTTATACTCTACAAAAATTGCAGTGAATGCAAAGAAAGCTTTGCCTAACTGTGCAGTGAAGCACAGTTTCTCACAAACCTGGATCTATCAAGTCCTCACATCAGGCTTTCTCCCTGCTTAAATGACTATAGTCTGGTTCTGTTCAGCCTGAATTCCTCCTGAAACCTTATGGTGAATACATACACACACATATATATTTAAAAGATATATATGTATTTATTATATAGAGAGAGCATATATCTGTGTTTTGAAGAGCTTAGTAGTACTGTGAGCTACAGACATCAGAAATTGGGTTTAGAACTGTTCTGGTTCCTCAACCATTTTTTCTCTAATTCGCGATTTTATGTTTCTATTCTGCCAGTGGCAGATCCAGTTTAAGAACTTGATACCTTTGGTTTGTTCATTGGGTTTTGTTGTTATTTTGAAGCCACGGAATTACACAGATCTGGTTTAAAGTGCAGTCGCACTGAATTAGTGCAAGCGAGGAGGCCTTAACTGCAGATATGTGGACAATAAAGAGCTGCTGGGCATTAAGGGAGCTGTCGCCTTTAAAATCAGATCTGTTGCCAACCAAGCAGTAATGCACAGCCATTGTCTTACAGCTTTCTGAACCGTAGAGCGTCTTCCTCACCCCTAAACAGAATGGTGAGAGAAGAGAATGAAAGAAACGTGTGTAAGACAAAGGTTGCAATAAAAAATTACATGGGACAAATTCATAAAATGCAAATTTAATTAAGTTCAATTTTTTAAAGTTTTGGATTGTTGAGTAATATAAGTATATTCTTTTAATTTTCTGCTTTTTAAGCATTCCCTTTAATATCTGTTGTCTTATTTGACTTGTGTGCCAGTCAAATAAGACTGGCATACAAGTCAAGTAAGACTCCATACATTCTCAATCCCTGCCTCTCTCCTATGCTCCCCCAAAAATCCTTTTTCCACTGATTAAAATCACAGCGATAACAGTATTTCTAAAATCGAGAACCTGAAACTATCATTTTCTTCCTTTAAGAGGAAAGCGTTTGCTACCATAGCTCAAATAAAGCTGTTGACCCATTTTTTTTCCCAATATTTATGTCAGAGCCTGAGGGGTTTTTGGGCCTGTTAGAATGAAGAGGTGGGATGCTTAAGGGACTGTGCCCAAAAGCAGTATTTTCTGCAGATAAAATGCTGGACCAGTGGAATCTTTCTCTTGAAAGTGCCATTTAGCTACAGCATTCAGCTATTATTTGGCAAATAGATTTAAACTTCTAAATGCATTGTATGCAGAATTCCAAAATCTCCACGAAGTAGGGTTACTATTTGGAAGTCTCCCTTGTACGCAACCGAATGGAAATGGTTTGGAGAGGCTCATTTTAACACTTTACAAAGGAACTGATTTTTCCCCTTTGGAAAAAAAAAAGTTCAGGGTATGGGGCTTCTACTATTTGGAACGTGTTCTTTAGAAGAATGAAAGCAAAATGGTTTACCAGTATTATGGTACTAATTTTTTCCCTTTCTACTTCTGCAGCCTTGAGCCCACATCTTGTTCAATCAGATAAGGAAACATATCTGGGTCATGAAACTAATCAAAAACATTTGGTTTATGGTGGCAACCTTTCCCTTTACAGCAGCTGTTGTGAATTCAGAGGAGGTTTGAAATCCCACAAACACCGGCTTTCAAGTAGTGGTTTCAAATCCAAGAACAATTCCCTGACTGATTCATCAAACCAGGTATTGGGACACCTGAGTTTTACGCCTTTAGGCAAATTATAGCCTAATTTTCAGGTCTGGTGCATTTCTTTTAACTCCCATTTATTTCAAGTGGAGTTTCAAAAGCAGCTCAGCACCTTTGAAACTTGTTTTTAAACTGTGTTGGGAATATCTTCCTTACAGATACATTGGAAAGCTCTTCTAATGTTTGTAATATATTTTGAAATGCTTAGCAAGAAATGTTACAGAAAAGCAGTCATTACTAACAAGTGTCTCATGGAAACAGTCCTGGTTTTTCTCATCGCAGGGCAGTACAGTTCAAATTACCTTAAAAAAAATAAAATCTCACAGGAATTAAACCTTACAGTTCTGTAGACAGGGCAGAGGGAGAGACAGAAGGCACATGTGATGGGTTCCCAGGGATCTGTCACCTCACTCTTTTGGGATGGAAGCTGAAGGGTGGAAGATCACGAGCAAAAGGTGAAGAGCAAGTGGCCAGCCCAGCCTAAGCCACGACAGATGGCAGAAGCAGAACCTGACGATCACACGGGTGCCTGATACTTTTAGAAGATCCCTACTGAAAGGATCCAGAAGACGTGGTGAGAAAATAGTCATTTTAGCCTTGCTTTTGGGAATATGAAGAAGCCAGACAGCTCAGAACTGGGTGGGCTTGCAGAGCTGGTCAAGGAAGTAGCCAGAAAAATCAGAGTCTTGATTCCTTGTGATAGATCACATCGTGTAATAGAGGTCTCATACCTTTTGGTTTACGGGCATTGATGGGTTTATCTGTGCCACAAGGCATTTGTGTTCAGGAAAATTACATTATGTCTAAGTAAGAGAAGAAATAGCAGAAGCTGGACAGACCAGTGAGATTTGGGTGAGTCTGTTCATCGATGTTTGGAGATGGGCACAGAGCAAAGGCTTGATTATTATGAGTGATTTATTTAGAAACTTAAGATCTAATAAAGGACAGTGAGGCTAAAAGCTTACCAATAAATGTGTCAAATGCAGTGGTTAGAAAAAATCCATCAAATCCATGGATAAAGAGAAATTAATAAAAGTGATCAGCACTCAGCAGACCAGTACCTACTGGTTTCCTAATGAAGGTGATCTTGAATCGAACCAGATTTTACTGGAAACCTCAAGAATATTACAAGTGTCACTTCATGCTACATTAATTAGACCAAGTTCATTTGTAAAACTGTTCAACCAAGGGTGAGCACATGCACCCAACTGGTGAATTAAGCAAAAGGATGGAGCAAAAGTAGAACTGCTCTTTTTGATTTTTGCTACCTTGTTCTGCATGAGAACTGCAGATGATTTTTGCATCCTCCCGTTGCAGGCTTATCCAGCCCGCTCTGCAGGATTTGCTTGACAAGAGGAAAACATAATTCTAAATCCCACTGCATTATTTATTTTTTTTTTCTCCCAGTTTTCTATCCTTGCTGATTTGCAAAGTCTCGGTTGACTGAGTTATGAGCTGTTTGCCCAACAGGACCTTTGTTCTGGTCTGTGCTTCAGCAAAAACTGGAAAAACCTGTTCGAGTGCTCCCTTTTTTTTTTGTTTTGGTCTTCCTCTCCCATTGGCAGCAGCAGCCTGTACACATGCAGACAAGGTGGTGCCTACCTTTCCTGTGGAAAGCTGCCTTACAAAAACTGAGGTGGCTTTTTCCGTTCTCCCAGAGCTTTTCTAGCCTCATGAAGGCTTTGGTGGCTGCTCCAGAAGTTAAACTCATCTTGTTCTCCGTGAAATGAGTGTCGGACATCATTTTATTTTTCTTCAAGCAAAGGGAGGATGTTTGAACGTGGCTCCAGTCCAGCCTTTTAAATAACATTTTGTAGACTTGGGGAGATCTGCAGAAACCAGTCTTGTTGTGCAATGTAGCTTTTTGGACAGAGAAGCTTGTCTGCTTTACAGCAGCTGTACACGGTGTAGCGTTAACATCTGTAAGACAGGACAAACACTGAAGCAGCAAGTTAGTGTAAAACGTGGACAAATTGAGAAGAAAATTTTCTTTCCATCTCTTTCCTTTTCCTTGTGCTTCGTGCTGCCGTTGGCAGGAGAATGGGTCAACTGTGTAGCCGATGCATGCAGCTGCTGCGGGACTTCGTGGCCTTTGTTCAGAGGATGTCCTCCAACTTGGTGCACCTTATCAAGGAATGCTTGATCCTGATAAGCAAATGCTCCTGCCTAAAACAAAACAGCTCGAAAGCCAGGCAGCTGTACAAACCCATCCTGCAGCCTCACGAGAGAGTGACAGCACAGGAGTTTCTGCAGCATATTGAAGCAGGTGAGAGGGCTTGGGGTTTTTTTCTAAAGGGTTGTGAAAGATCAAGGAGACGATTGGTTTTGTGGGTTGAAAACAGATTGCTGGCTGAGCTGCTCAGGCATGGCATGGAGCAGCTTGGTGATGTAGGAAAGGCCAGAGCTTCAGAGCTTTGTGTACGGGACACCATACATGGGACATTCTTTGTGTGTGGGACACCAAGGGCTGGAGTGTTGTAACAGTTGGATCTACGTAGAAATGATGTCATTTTCTTGCTCTGCCACCACTGTTAATACATGACCCACCTAAATAAGTTTCATAAAAGTGAGTCCTTCTAGTAACTGAAGTTAATTTTTTGAAGTCAGTCCTTGAGGTGACAAAGCTGGAAACAGGCTGTGCCGACACTGGGTGCTATGTGAGTGCTTGGGACAAGCCCTGTTGGGCTCCCAGGACTTCCTCAGATGCTAAGCAACTGGTCTGCCTAATTGTTTTTGTGCAAACTTTTAGACACAAGGCTTGGACAAAATCCTGGGGTTCTGCTTGAATCTAAGTAGATCCATAACTCTTCATGTATCTCTTCTGCTTTACAGGCTACTTTGCTTATTTATCCACTTGTGATGTCCTCTCTATCCAGTCCTAGGATACAATAGTATCAATAGGAAAACTTGTTAGTTTATTTTACTCCTGCAGTCACAAAATATCTTCTTGGATGAGCGTGTTTTGTCAGTTGTCCAACCCCAAAACATTTCTTGTCTCAACCTTGGGCTAAAGCTACTACCCAAAATTGCATAGCCTTCTACTTTCATTTGTGCAAAGGGTGTGGAACACAAACGACTATTTCTTTACTTGCCTTTTTAGGGACATAAAACCATCTTATCAGGGAGACCTTTTTCCTTGGCGTGCCACAGTTAACACTGTTTGAAATGGTCTGTCATGGAACAACTTTTGGAATAATTGCTGTGACGCTGGTTGTTGGGAACATGCGTGAATGAGCCGCAGCTGATATTAGCTGGTGTCATTACCCTGTGAATGCAGGGGGTCCTGTGCTGCTGATAGAGTTCACTAATTGTTGCACGTTAAACACTGGCTAAATTCTGAATCTAGAATAGGACCAGACCTTTCAGCTTGACTTACAGTGGGGATCTTCCAGGGTTGAACTTCTTCTTCCAAAGGCCAGCACGCTCCTGACTTCATAAGAGACTGTCTTGGGCGTATCCCAGCTTGGTTGATGGATCAGGCGCAACGAAGGGATGGTCTGGAAAAAATGGTGAGGCCAGAACGGCCCTTTGCAGCGCCCATTGGTCCTCAAATTTCTTGAGAAATCCTTTCCTCTCTGAGCTGGGTCTTCAAAGAGCTGGTCTGTCTTGGATCCTCAGGAACTGGGGTACAGCAGCAGTGAGCCCAGACCTTCCGTGACAGCAGTGCAGAGATGGTGATGTGTGCTCTCAGGAGGTCCCTATGCCTGGGATAGGAGACACACAGCACTGAGGAAGAAGAAAGAACCAAGGTTAATTCTCATGAGTGGCCAAATGCTGCTGCCAAGACAGATGGAGGCAGGGAAGCCTCATGAAGAGAACCAAGACACATCCCTCTTACTTTCGTGCTTGCCTGTGTATTTTATTCCCAGCTGGAACAAGCCCCTGGACAAATTATAATAAGCAGTGAGCCAACATTTTGATAGCTTGGGTGCGACAAGAGACTTCATGGTTGATCATCGTACTTGGCTGTTAGCTAGGGCAAAAAATGCTTGATATTACAAGCAGGTGAAGATTTTGGGTGGATTCTGCTTTATCACTTTCCCAAACAAAACTGCACAGGTATGTGGGAGATTCAGATAGTCAGTGTGTAAGGAACAAAATTAAACCACGTAAAGAGATTTTGGGGTTTTTTTCTCTAAATCCTTGCACACACTGGCTAATCCTTCCTCCGTGTGTATTGTTAATTATTAAACAGAATTGATATTTATATGAAGCAGTTCTGTGAAGCCCACTTACCTAAGCCTGAAGGTAGGAGTTTGCTACTCTTGCCGTGTCAGCACCTTTTATGGCTTGAGATATTGGCTCAGTTTTGCACAGAGGCATGAAAGCTCACACCCCTCACATCCCTCTCATCTCTTTATCCCATGGGAGGTAAAGTACCTAGATCTTGTTCATAGAGATACTTCAATCTTTAATGCACTGCTTCAATCTATTGTCTGAAAATATATCTTATAATCATGTGCTCCTCCAGTCGATTTATACTACATTACCTTTTCAAGAGTTTATACTATTGAGCGGTGGTTCAATGGCTCATTTTTTTCCCCTCTGCTGCTCCATTCCACACATTGTAAGTACATTATACAGTGACTTTCAGAAGTTGTGCATGACTGCTATTGCTTGATAGCTATGGCTGAACATCTGGTTTATTCATAGGGGAACTATTATCATACTCGAGAACAGGTAGACTCATGCTAGAAATTTGAGCCTGAGGCAAGCCCATTTGCAAGCCATGTTGCTATTCCCTGAAATCCTTTATTGTAATACCCAGGACAGGAAACACAGAGACCTTAAAAATGTAGTAAATTAAAAATATATACTCTTTCTCTAGCTCATAGCTAAGAACACCGTGTTCAGTAGATATATTTTAACAAAGATCTTCTATGAATCAGGAAAAAATAAAGATTTTTTTGGAGAACAAGAACACCTGCATTTATATTGGATAGCATAAAAATGTCTACAGGTTATAAATTATCTTGCTTCTAACCACTAGCTTTGTGAGCTTCACAAGAGGCATTGCCAAGGACAGGTTATTCCAGATTCATTTATTGCTTCTGCTCATGGAAACATGAATAAGGATAGATGGGATCTATGGCGTTACTGCAGTACAAAAATCCTTATGTGTTTGATTGGCTGTAAATTTTAATTTTTTTTTTTGATTTTTTTTTGGTGTGTGTAAACTAACCCTTTTCAGGTATAATTGAGTCTGTGCTGTCATTATTCATCTTCAGGTTTTGAAATGTCACCACTGGGGAAGGACTCTTTGGAAGCCTTGAGGACCTTAGCCTTCTCAGAAAACCCAGGTTTACAGCAGTCTGCTGCCCTCTATTACTTGCATATGAGTCAGCACAGTAAGTTATCTCAGCGCATTAGAAAATTTTCACATAATTATAAATGAAAGCTTTTTTTTTTTAACTGTGAAACTCCCTTTGATTCATTAATCAAAGTTCTCTTTTTTTTTTTTTCTTTCATGCTGTGTTGTTAGCTAAGGAAAATGGAAATGCTCTCATTGCCGTGGAGGAAGAGTTATTCTGGGTTTTGCTTTGAGGACATTTCTCTCATGAGACTGTCATTTATGTAGTTGTAATACTTCTGGAAAACTCAGCAGAACTCCAAGTAGTTAGAGTCAATGCACGCTGAATTTCCTGAGAGCAATACAATCAAAACTACGGTGGAAGAAAATGAACATAGTGATCATTTAAGGTTTATATTCCATAATTTTTGTAAGAGGACGAAGCCCTAGAGGCCATATTGTTGAAATTTATGAAGGAAATGTTCTTCTTTGTCCCAACTATTCCGTGGGAGCATTTGGCTCCTAAGGTAGTTTGTAAACAGTTAGAAGTCAGCCTAGATATGCCAAATAAGATTCCAGCAAGAGTTTGGGTCATACAAAAAGGTAGAAATACCAGCCACAAGTAGGCTGTGATTTCTTTCTTTCTTTCTTCATTTTAAATTTACTTCAAGGCACTTGGCTTGATAGCTTTGTCCCATGTGGTTTTTTTCTGGATAAAAAGTGCAGATAGCCACAACACAAGGACGTGCTGTGAGGCGGAGTGACTTGTTTAGTAGCGAGGTGTATTGCTTCCCTTCCCGTGATGTTTTTGAAGTACTTGATTATTCAAAACCTTTTCAGGAAACTTGCCCTGTTTTGCCAGTAGCAATGGAATTTAAATGAAGGGGAACACCACTCCGCCTATGTATGGTAACACCTGAGGCTTAAGAACAAGAGAAAAATGTGACTGTGGTGAACGATGAGACTCTTGAATATTTCCTCTCATTCCTGCAGTGAGCGTCCCCCTGCCTGTGGAGCATCTGGAACCCTTCTATGCCTTACTACGCTCTGCTGACCTGGAGGTGCAGCAGATGTCTTCCTTGTCCCTTGTCAACTTCTTGCTGGAAGGAAATGGTGAGTAATTAACAACACATCTCTATTCAAGTGAAAAAGTATCTTTTCAGCCAGATTCAGACAGAAGGAGGGCACATCTACACACCCAGGTCTACACAAATCCAAATTCCATCTTTTGTGTTCCTGACAGGACAGGTATGAGTCTGTTTCTGTCTGCAAGTCACGCAGATTCTGTTGGCACCAGGATATGTCAGATCCCTCCAGCTAGATTATAGCATGTGGCAGGAGATCTTGGATCTGTGTGCAAAGGCTGATAATTTATTCCCAGACTGGTGTGGGAACAGCTGTACTATTCTCATTCTTGGACCGAGAGCCCACTACTTACCCTTTCAAGCAAGAGATACAGCTCTTAGAAATAAACTCTGCCCATGAGAGAGTGCTCATTGTCTTGTAATTTATTAACTGGACCTTGGTCTTAAATTGCCTGCAGATTTAAAAAAAAAAAACAAACAACAAAACAAACATGTAATAGAATTCGCTTTCTTCTGTGGCTAATAGGGCAAATGTAATTGAGATAGGAACTGGACGCTGCAGGTGAAAAACTTCCCAATAGTGTTTCTGTTGATAGAGAGGGCATGAACACCCCACTCCTCGTCAATGGAGTCCTCGTTACACCTACTACTCCGCTTCCGGCACCTGGGCCACAACAGGTTTTCCATCATGCTATATAACAGCAGAACATGGGGTCAGTCTTCAATGAATCGAGCTTTTTAACTTTATAATATCATGTCACTATTTACAAGTAAAAATTAATTTTTAAAGGGTAGACTTCAGCAGAAAAAGAGGGGGAGAGCTGATTACATCGTGAACTTTTTGGAAAGCTGCAGTTGCACTTTCCCAAATGAACCTTATGTTTTAAAATGGCATCGCTAGCATCTATATTTGGGACATTCTGAACTAGAACCTCTGAACATCTCTTACACTCTTTCATGCGTCTGAAGAGGAATCAAGCAAACAAAGCTCGGGACTGTGAGTGCTTTTCATGGTGTTTCTATCTTAGGTCTGTTTTGCATAATCATAATACAGATGCCCAAAGCAGTCACAGGAAGATATATTTTTCACAAAGGCATTAACTGTTTACTTTCTGATTGTCCATTTCTTCTTCAATTTATGAATAGTTGACAAAGAATTAGTTGTCCAAATGGGTTTACTTGAACCAATTCTGGATCTCCTTGAGTCAGAGGATCCCACTGTCCAGTGTAATTCCTGTGCCTGCACCATGACATTGGCTGTTTCAGGTGAGTGTGCTGTTCTTTCCCTTTATCCTCTGCAGTGAATTCATCCAACTCTTACATCATATTTCAAGGTGAAACACCTTATTTGCGATTGGTTTAAGAGTTATAAGATGCTGGAGCAAATTTTGGTATTCCCACATCATAAATTCAACTCCTGGAGATTCCAGTTAAGATCTTTTTCCCAGTGTTTCTGACCTTCGTTCTCTTCTGATGACAAACTTTTTTCTGATTTCCAACCTAAATGTATTCATGACCAGCTTATCTTAATTAGTGTCTACACTGGCTCTTACTTCGGTAGTTCTCCCTCTCTGATGTCTGTGCTGATGACCCTCCTTCATTTTAGTAGACTGAAAAAGCCAAGCTCCTTTAAGACTCCTCTTGCCTCTCCATTCATCCTCAGAGCCCTCCTGGGTATAAATGATACATTCCAGAAATGGAACACAGCAATTGCATCTGCTGTTTTGTGATACCACAGACCTCAGGCCTTGTTACAGTCCCAAGATGTACATAAATGCTGCAGGAGTTCCATTTTGAATTCATCTCTTCACAGCAGGAACGTGCAGTATTTCACCTGGGGTCTCACCTGTGTCTTTTATCGTGGCATCCAGGGAAGTATGTTTTGTGGCACATCTCATGATAACACTCGCTTTTTTTTGTGATTGCATCCTGGTGATGTTGCTGATTTAATCACTCTTTCTCCACCTCTGCTGCTATTTCCAGCAGACACCGATTAATTAAGGGTCTGCAACAAAAGTTGCCAAGTGCGTGTCCCTGCCTTTGGTACTGTAAGGTGTTATTCTGTTCTTGTTGCTTCAGTCTCCTAACTTGTCTGTTATTTTTAAAAACATTCCAGTCTGCCACTGCATCGACGGCGCTTCACTCACACCTTTGTATTAACTTTCTGGTTCAAAATCAGTAACAGACCAGTCCCTGTGGAATTCCACTTCCAGGTGGTCATTCCCATGCAGCAAAACCTGCTGCCAGCTTGCTTTTAGTCAGTTCCTTATCCCCCATGCACTGCTTGCATTTATCACCATCTTCTCTTGCTTAACTATGCATAGTTCATATGATGATACAGATATTTTCCTGGCATCCAGAGACATAAGCTCAACCACAGTTATGAAAAGAAAGGTTATCAGGTTAGTCTGGTTTATTCTACCTTTCGCGAATTGTGTGATTCTACCATACAAATGGTGTAAAGCCCTGTATAAAAGCCATGAATAATATGTATTTCCCTTCCTCAAGTGTTTATTCCACCAGCTTCCCTCTCCAGTGTAGGAAGTTGCAATCAGATCTCCCAGAGGGCTGGGAGAAGCATGGTGAAAGTGTTACTTCCTCACTTAAGTATTTATGTTGCAAAGCGGGAAATGGATAAGTAGGATCCCACAACATGAAAGTTCTGATTTGCATTTTTATCCTATCTTTAATTTATTTTAAAATATTTTTCCCTTTGAAACCTTTTTAAAGTGTTGCATGCTGTTCTGATCAGGTTAAAAACTCTGTATATTACATTATTTTGTATGGACTGCAAATTGCCTCATTTAAATATCTAAATTAGGCATGGCATCACTAAAATTCTAGGTGCTTGGCACTAAGAGGGCTTTCTTTATGTATGGGCAGTAGAGCTGCGCACCTGAAGATCTACAGAGGGGTATCCCTTCAGCTGTTTTAAGCAGCCCACAGAAGAAGTGACTTCTTTGGGCGCCTAAGGATGTTCCTTAGTCTGAAAGGCATCCTGGCCCTCCTAGATGTCTCTGTAACCCACAGGATGGGAAACCCTGAGCCAGTCCAGATCCAGCCCACCTTCTTTCTCTGTTGAGGGTGGTCACCTAATGCAGCATCAGTAGTGTACCTGTGAGCACGAGGTGTTCAAATTAAGCACTCAAGGAACTTTCAAACTAGATAGGAAGGCATCTGCTGAACATAGAGGCAGGCGGTCCTGCAGGTGCGTGGGCTGCATTGCTGTCTGGGATTTAGATCAGTTTTGAGGAGCTTTGTCCCAGTTTAACTAGCATTTAGACTGGCTGGATCCATTTATTTCTTTTTCAGACTATGTTTAGCTACCACAGCAATGAGACTAAAGCAAGAGGCAATTCTCTAGAGTTTATTTTAATTTTAGCTTGCAGACTCTGGTATCTTAAAGGGCCTACTTGGGAAAAGTATTCTGTTCAACCATGTCCTTCAAGTAAGCCATTCATGCTTCAGAGTGATTTAAAAAAGATAAATATGGAAGCACAATCAAATTAGGAAGATCCTTTTGATAGCTTTAAGGTGACTAAAATTCCAAATCCAAGAACGGCAATGTGTCTTAACGCTGCTGCAATAAACATCTAAGGCCGTGTATAGAGTGAAGCTGTTTAGCAATGGGACTGCAAGGTATACATAAACTGGGTTGTCTGGTACAGTCAGAGTTGTACCGACAGGAGAATTTTCAAGCACAAAATGGGAGAGAGCAGAAAGAAGGAATTTATAAATGCAGGTTTCAAGGTGAGTTATTCAAACCCAGCTTGAGTAGATGTTATTGGTTTCCCCACTTTAGAGTAGCATCTGAATATGTGGTTCCCTTCTGAAAGCCCTCCCAGGGGTTGCAGTGGCATCAGTGGAGGGATTGTGTGACTTAGATGGTCCAGCAGAGAAACATAATCTAACCTGCCACGTCTTGTATGGAGGTGATATTACAGTTACACATCTTGGGGAGATAGATATCTCCATCCATCCTGATTAGGCTGACGAAACAGATAGCGTTCAGCCACGTTATCTGACCAAAACTAGAATAAGAATGGAGAGAAGGATAAGGGAAAATAACGTATGTAAAAATAAGTCCAGCAAACCCACAATGATGGGCACTAACAAAGACTGCAGAGGAGAACTTGTCAGACCCAAGGGAAAATAATAAAAAAAATAAATTATTTTGGTCACAGAGGTTTCCATCGTGTGGGTACCTGTTGTAGTCTCTCTGGTCTCCCACGATGCTCCAGTCCTTCCCCTGCAGGAGTGGGGTGCTGGTGCCTGGGTCTCCGTGTGCCACCTCCCTCCAAAGCCGGTTGTAAAGCGCTCGTCCTGCTGCTGGAGGCTTCCAGTGTTGACCATCACCTCTGAGCCCTCAGGCGGAAAAAATGAGCTGTCATGGATGTGAAGCCTTTCCAAATCAAGCCAGTTTTGCTTCTTTAAGGAAGAAAAACCTTCAAAGCACCCAATGGCTCATATCCTGTGATATTTTGCCCAAGTTCTGTCTGAACGTTTGTAATCCCTTTGCCCAAATGTGAGGTTCTCTCCCATATTCACAAGCATTCACAGAGTGTATTGTGTGAATGAACAAAGGAAGAAGCAATATCTGAATTCTCAATCTTTTTACCTCTCTTCTTTACTCAACTAATTGGAGTTTACATCACACCAGACTCGTTTCCATCAGTTGGAGCCGCACAAAAGAATTTCTGCTTCTGCTGAGGGAAATAAAAGAACAATATGCCGGCAGATTAGATTGGGAAAAGGCTTGTCTACTGAATTGGCCAGAAAATTTCACCAGAGGAGTAATAGTTTAACACGTGGAAAAGCTATTTTTAAATACATGAGTCTTCCCAGAACAATTGTTTTGCTCAAAAATTAGAGTATTTTTTTCCAGAATGAAGGGTATTTCCTCGAGTATAAAATATTCATAGGAAAGCAGAAAGGGACTTGTCCTGGAATACTAAACTGACACTGGCTGAATTTAAATAGGTATCCTGGGTTATCTAAGTATGTCAGTTCCCCAGTAAAGAGAAGATCCAGGTATAGAAATAATGTCATTGTTCTCTTAACTCTCTGATTAGTTGGCACCTGAAGAGTTGATCTTATCCAAATACCTTCACTTTCTTGCTTCCTTTTGCTTCATGTTTCTCTCGGGAAACTCCCAGAGACTGGCCAGTCTTTAAACTGTCTAAAAATGTCAATGAAGCAACGCTCAACCAAAACTCCTGTGGGCTTCAGTTGCAGTTTGGCTCACGTAAACAATGAAAGGTGTAGACTATGGATTTTGCTTTTTCCTTTCACAAAATAATTTGCAGAATACTATGATATGAAGAGAATTCTTCATTGGTCTAATTCCCATTTAAATCTCATCAACTTTGTAGAACGCCACTGCCAAAACCTTACTTTTTTTCAAAATTATGCCACTTATAAGATACAAATACAGATAATGTGTAGATATAAATTTATAAGACAGTAAAGGGAAGAGGACCATAGCTACCTGAGTGTGGCAACAGGTTATTTGTTGCAAATATTTTGATGGCCTCTCGGTAGCAGCGTAGGGAAGAGCATAATGGAAGGATTCTCTTCTATACCTTCTTCTTACCTTCAGTAAGTCCAAAACAAAAAGAGTAGAACTAAAAGCAGATTTTATTTTTCCCTAAATTGTATTATATTTTATAGCATGGTATAACTTTATCATATGTAGTATATATATATATATATAGTAGATAAATATGTTATATAGTATATAGATAATTTTATAGCACTATTTAANTTTTGAATTCTCCTTGTACTCCGGGATGTTGAATACAACTGTACAACTTAATACACTGCCGTGCAAGGACAGAGAAGAAGCATCTTTTCCAATTTCAGTGGTTAAGTCAAATTCTGTCTTTAGAAACCTCTGCATTGTTTGTAGCTGTCAAAGGAGTGACAGAGACATGTTCAAAGAGAGAAACTGGCCCTGAATATATCCTGCTAAATTAATTCGGTCTTACCTGCAGTTAATTACATAGGTTTTGCTTGGCACACTGTGAATAGCTTGATCAGACATGCCAGGGGTACAAGGCAAGTATGCCACCTTGCTAACTGGTTTAAGGGGAATTACGGTCCTTTCATTTTAATCATCCCAGTCACAAAGCAAAAGCATTCAACCAGCTGTGATCATGAGTTAGTTTCTTTCCCATTGAGCTCATGGAATTTTTAACAGGTTCCTTTGAGCACGCAGAGAAATTTTGTTACATGCCAAAGGATCTGAGAAGCGAATGGCAAAGAAATCTGGTCCTGCTGGTTCTCCTGCTCCTGGCTCACAGTAAGATGGCAATGTCTTCTTTATTTCTTTCTTTCTCTGATTCTTTTCCCCAGAGTCCAACCGAGAGGCTATTGGTGCTGCTCAAGGAGTTACACCCCTCCTGTCCCTTGCCAAATCCTACGATCCCAGAGTCCAGCAAAACGCAGTTGGTGCTATTCTCAACCTCACACAATCAGGTACTTTTGGACTAATAGCTTATCTAAGATTGCAGAAATAAACATTCTTACTGATAGAAAAATAATTCAAAAGGGTTAAGGCAAGAATAAAAGTGCATCTGAACAACAAATTATTTCCTTTGCATGTGGCAATCATGTTGATACCACAGGCTGATGATTTAAGTTTAGCTTCTCTTTAGCTAATACAGACCCATTTTGCCTAGTACCGAAATAGGAAGGCTTGATTTTCAACCCCAAGGGGCTAATGTACAAGCACTCGAATCATCAAAGAAACAGAAAAAGAATAATAATTTGTTAAAGAAATAACTCAGTCTAAAAAGTTAGCAGCACATTTAGCACTTTGAAGCAATCTCAGAAGCTTATCCAACAAGGTCAAACTCTGGGAATGTGTGATTTGTATCCCTAACTTGGTGTTGGAAGATGCAAAATATAACTATTATGGGCCAGACATTAAAGGCTCCTGGGATATCTGCCAACAGCTTTAGCAAAAGCAGTATTTGGTCCTCTGCAATAATATGTGCACTACTATACATTAATTCTGAAACAAACCAGCATTATATCTCACCTAAACAGATGATATCATTATCCCGCACAGCTCAATGACACAGTCCTGAGCAATGTCTCTTACCTCTATATGGTGGAAGGGAATGGTTGGCAAGGACTTCTGCAGTTGGCTGTTACACTTCCATTATTATTCAGAATTTTTAAAATAATTTGGGATTATTTTTTAACACAGAAATCATGGGGAATATCGTACCTGAAGGTTTTTCAGCTTCTCCAGCAATTCACATTCCCAGAACAAGTCTAGCATAAAACCAGCAAAGCTTTAATTAATCAGACAGCCTGATAGTCATTTTGTGAAAGTGTCTGCTTATTGCTATATTGCACAAGCTCTAAATTATATCCTCTCCTGTCACACTGATTGGCACGTATTTGGACAACTTCACTGCTCTCTAGAATCCAATGATTGTGCATATCCCTTTGGAATGGTGCCTCCAGATGAGATGAGATGGGTCTTTGAAGGGAAAAGACACGCTAACAGCACTTTATTTTTTTTTAAATGCAGAGAAAATCCAACAGGTCCTGTGCAAGGAAGGAGCCCTCCCAGTTCTTGCTTTGCTGCTGGAATCTCCCGACTCAGAAGTGCAGGTACGGCTCAAACAGCTCAGACTTTTAAACAGCGACAGTGTGACTGTAAGGAGAGTCCAAACCACAGCGTGTGGAGATGAAAAGGTGGAAATGAGGTTTCTCTAGAGGGGAAACACATGACAGCATCTTGGTGCAACTCAGCTTAGTCAGATAATATATATTCAAACCACTCAATTTGTTTAGCTCCACAGGAGAAAGTTTATAATGCAGTAGGGCATCTGCCAGCACACAGTCACACAGCACACAGTTGTCATGTGGTTACCTTCCTGTGTCTTTCAGATCATCAGACAAGTTGCAGACTAAGCCTCTTCCTCTGGTTTTTTTTTGCACTTTAACTTTGATCTTCTGCTCTAAGCAATTTTACTTAGTGTTCTAAGAAGACATAATTTGCAAAGATATTTTCTTCTTATTGTAAGTGTCTGGGAAATCTCCTTATTTAATGCCTCCCACAGACACCTCTGTGATTCTGTGTACTTAACAGAAAGCTGGTCTTGGTTCAAAAGTACGCTAATGAAAAACTAGGAATCAGAGTTGCAAACCTGAAAATCTGCTAGTTCATTCATTGGGTCCTCTGAGTAGCACAGAATTGTTTCCTCCATCAATTTTGTTATCCGTATTCAGTCTCTTTTAAATGTCTGAAGTGATGGAACCTCTGGAATTGCTTTCTGCAAACTGTTTCAGCACCATCAGCTTTCTCTGAGATCCATCTTAAAATTTCCTTCTCTGCAGTACAACCTGTTTCTTCTAATTATACCTCTCTAGTAATACGTGCTCTTATATATATAATCCTCCCTAGCATTAATGTTTAAATCCTTTGAAAATGATCTCCTGGCATGCTAGGCCAATGACTACATCCAGCTTGAGTAAATCCATGCAAACATATAATACAGTAGATGCAGATGAGCAAAGTCAGGTGCCAGCAGCACGGTACGTTCCCGAATACCTGGGGTCCTGAGGGGTTTGTACAACATCCAGTGCCACAGCACGACTGCTGGTGTAGTGACAGCAAATTGCATCACTTCTGGAAGAAGCCCACTCGGGCTGTTGTCACATCTACCCAATAAAAGACCCTTAAGATGAAAAAGCACTTTATTTTCATCAGCTCTGAATTTGAGCATTTCTGCAATTTATTTTTATTCTCTTCAACACGTCACCACTGTGACCTCCTCTCTCTCTGCTTTTTCCTCTCGGTTCTCTGCAGTATTACAGCTGTGCTGCCCTAAGCAACGTGGCAGCCAATGCTCGGCACCACGAAGCCATGCTGAGACCTGGCAACAGATTCCTGCTGCGGACACTCATCTCCCTCCTGTCCTCTTCTGTGGACAAGGTAAAGCTGTCACTTTATCTTTGTGTAAAGGCTTAGCATCAGAATAAAGCTGTAAATTTGGGCTTCCAGTTTCAGTCTTGCACAATTTTTCTCATCGACTGTACAGGTGCCTATACGGCATCTTTCCCATGAGAAAAGACACATCTATTAGAAGATATGTATGTTCCACAAGGTCAACGTATGTAGAAAGAGAAGGGAAATCATTGAAGTTGATCCACAGCCCTGGACGCTTTGTTTAGACTAAGATGGCCTGTATTCTTTAGACTTGAAACTATGCGTGTCAAGTGCTCTGTCCAGGCTCTCAACTATCTTTGATCATTGTGTCTGCGACAGAAGGTTTCTGGAGCATCTATTATGCTACTGTTTTTTTTTTTTTCTTTTCTTTTTGGTGCCTATAACTTTGGCTATATGGCTTCAAAGAATAACATCTTGAAAATTTTGCTTTGTTGGGAGCCACAGCAAAGAAACTTCAGTGAGCCACAGTTCAGGATTTAAAGGGTGGAACCTTAAATTCTATGTAGGAGGGAAGTGAGAAAAAGCCAAAGCAAGTAAGACAAATTCACTCCCTTTATTTTCCTGTACTTTATCTGACATTCCTAAAATAAACCAACATCTGAACCCCATTGGCTCTTCCTCATCAACAACAGGATGACTGATACTAGAGGCGGTTCAAAAAAATTCATCAAAACTTTGAAAAAAATAATCACATTTCAAAATTTGCTTTCTAAGGATAATGTAATAGCTTGCTAGTGTTATCACGTTTATTTTGTGTACAATAGGCAAGACATTGCATTACTGAAACCGCTCTTTTTTCCTCTCTTTTTTTTTCTTTTCCCTCTTTGGCACAAGCAGGTTTCAAGCCAGGCATGTGTTTGCCTAAGAAATTTGGCTGCCAGTGGTAAGCAATATATTGGAGATAAACAAACCACATTATTTCTTTTTCTTTCTCTCTCTGCCTTTCAGAGTGAGCACAGTGGGCTGGGAACCTTTCATATTAAAAGCAAAGAGATAACATCCAATTAAAATGTAGAAAAGAGGGTAAGGGAAGAGGGAGGTGCAGATTTATCAACCAACCCAGCCTCAGAACTCCCAGGTAGTGAGGGGAAGTAGCTGGACAAAGTGAGAGAGACAGCAGAGGTCTTATGCACAGAAACTTTTGCAACTGTATTAAGTTTTCTCCCTTCCATGTTTCCTAAGCATTGAGCTTGATTAGGTCAGAGTGTCTCCCAAAATTGCTGCTTGAGTGGAGACCTGCCTTCTCCCAAGGCATGAACCTGTCTGTCATTAAATATAATTTTCTGCCAAGCATTTGTCATCCTCTTAAAACATCACGCCTCATTAAATGCCCAAGATCCGTTGCTACAGCATCATCGGGAGATGAAAGCAGAGGACTGGCACACTCAACACTAGAGCCCTAGGGTTCAGGTTAGAGTTGCTCATCTAGGAAACATAGAGGTGCTTCATTTTCAAGAATCGCAATTATAGTGGAGCTGGAAATAAAGGAACTGCTATGCTGCTCCTTGGCATGGTTGGAATCCCCTGCTCTGCTTGGCCTCTTAGGACTGTGCTCCATCTGCTGGCTGCTCTGGTGTTCAGTGCCCAAAAGGTCTCAGGGACAAGTGGGGTATAAGGATTCAGCCAGGATGGCTGATCTCTGCCCTGGCTAACCATAACTCTACAAGACAGGTAGTGCTTGGGGAGGTCTTTCTGTCTGTGCAGCAGAAGCTGCCACCTTCTCAGCAGGTCTTAAATAAGAATTCCCCTCCTTTCTTCTCGCTAAGGTTCAGACACAAACTGAAGGGTGCCCAAAGCTACGTTCTGCTCTCAAGCTTGTATTAATCCTTTGGCAAAATGAGCCAGAACAAACGAGGGTTTCTTTTTATAACCAAAGAGCCAGCATTGTCGATCCCATAGAGATGGGGAGGCCCCCTCTAATTTCATCACTGAGGCAGTCAAATAAATGCTTACGCATCAGGGCCTGAACGTTTCCTCGTGGTGCTCCGAACCGCCCTGACCTCAGTCATTTTCCCAACCCAGCAGACATCCAGGCTGAGATGGTTGCTGAGGACGTCCTGCCCAAGCTGCGCTCTCTCCTGGCATCCCGCAGCGAGGACGTGCGTCGTGCCTCCATCGCCCTGCTCTGGATCCTGTCCCAGCACCCGCACAACCAGGTAAGGGAGCCCATTTCCCAAGATCAGAAGGGAAAGAGTAGTTCTGGCCCCTGCCCGGGGTAACGCTCTGTTATGGCAAAACAGCAGGCGAAAGGCATTTTGTGAATGATCTAAAGACTCCGTGAGGCTTCACAATCCTTCTCCTTCCCATACAAATCAATGAGGTTTTGTCTACTGTGACAGCACTGTCACTAATGACCTGTTAGGAGGACCTTGTCTGTCGTGAGGGGGATCCAAAGGATCCCATAATTAATCAGATTACTTGTAATGGGACCAAGGGGAGCGCAGAGGCGGAGATGGGTGTCCCATTCCTTGGATGTGTGGACACTAACCTGCAACTCCCTGTGGTCCCCTCCAGTCCCCAGACTGTCGGTCTCCAGGTGGGTGTAACAAGAGGCAGGACACATGCTTCGCACCACGGAGGCAGCTGAGGAAGTTATTCCTCAGCTACAGAGCTTCCCCACACATTGAAAAGCAAACTAATTTAATGTGTGCATTTAAAGTGCATCGACGCAAAATAAAGTGCAAAAATACTTCACTTCCCTATAGAGACAGTTATTCCAAAGTACATTTGTATAATTTTAACACCTTTTGAATTAAGATCAAGACAGCAAGGGGGAGGCTAATAAAATTTGACATCCTATCTGTAGCTAATTCACCAGGACTTTCCTGTGTCTCCTCATGCCCGTAGTTACAGAATGGTTCTTTTGCCCACGTTCAGGGTGAACACCACCCTTAGCAGCACAACACTATGCAAATACACAAAGAAGCCTGACTGGAAATAAACCACAGCAAATAAACAGAACAGACACCCCTGCCGTACTTTCACCCTCCGCACAAAACCAGTAAGTAGAGATTGACCAATTATTATTTTCAAATATGCTTTTCCTAGGTAAAGGCATCCTTAGGAACATGGATATGAAAGGTTTTTGATAGGAAAAAACGGGTGAGTTCAGTGCCTGGGAAGCAGCATCCGGAGCCCAGAGCTTTCCAAAGGCACTGTGGCTTCACGGGTTTTGTGCTGGCTGCATTAGCACCAAACGTCCTCGTTGCCTGTCAGACTGCCTCACGCAATCAAAACACGGTTTGCCCTCAGCAAGCTTAGAACTCAAAGACATCAAGTTAAGTTGGAGGCTATTTACACAGCAAAAACGTTACGTAGTGTGAGGCATTAGGCTGGGACACAGTGGCGTGTTTGCTTTTCTTGCCCCCAAACACCATTTAGACTTTTTTGTTCTCCCAGAAAACAGTATCTGCAGCTCTTTTCCTCCCTGATCCCGAAACGTGTCTTTACCAGTGCTTCAGACCCCCAGCTGCAAAGGGCAGGGAGAAGTGTCACTGGGGACAGACAAAAGCACCAGGAGCTCACTTCTTGTTACACCGGGAGTGAAACAGCCCGTCCTTCACGGGGGAAAGGGGTCAGCGGCAGGAGGCTGGAAAGCAAAGCATCACCCTCCAGGGTTTATTCTCCAGTGGGAAGTATCTACATCTCAAAATTTGTTTTAGTGAGCAAACACGGCCGTCCCTGACCGCTGAACGTTGCGGCTTTGTGGGAGGCAGCCCTGGGCCCGCTGAGAAGAGGCTGACCTCTCCTTACTCATATCCTGCCTCCCCACCTCCCTGCCTTTTCTATCCTGTTTTTTTTCAAATCTTTTCAAGGTTTCTTTCTCTAACCCAGGCTGAATTCTCAGGGAGTGAAAGAGGGACTTCTCCATGGGAACAGCTGTTGGAAAACAAACCACCGAACAAAGCTAACCTTTACAACCAAGTCAAGTGATGCTTGAATTATTACGAATACTACCCAGGATACAATAGGGCAGAATTCATCTGCCCTTTCGTTACCATGAAGCAAACCCCCGGGAATGCTTCACAGGAGCTCCTTAAACTCCTTTTTTTTGCGATCTCCTGGCCAGGCTGTTGACAGCGACTCTCAGCAAGCGCTGGAAAACTTCCCTCTTGCAGGGGGGATTTTATTTAGTTCTCCCAACCCCAAAACAGTAATGAAAGAGTCAGACTTTGTGAGAAAACAGCCTTTTAAATCACATTCCTTTGAGCAAAGACCTAGAAGTCTGGGTGGCAGGAGTCCTTTTACTCCTGGGATGCCACTGACTTCCCACTCCAGGTACAAAATAACTTTGCCTTCCCATCTTGCTACCTGGTAAACAGGGGGTAATATTTATTGTGTCAAGAAATCCCTGGATAAAGGGTGCAAGGGCAGCATTGCAATGGTAAGCACAGTTGCTGCTGGAATGCTTTTCCTCACCTTTTTTTAATTTTATTTTTAAATCTTAGAAGAAGATAGATCAATAGCCATCTGAACCACCCAATCCATTTTTTATTGAGAGTTTTTTTTTCATCATTCTCTCAACGCTGTGGAGGATTGAGCCAGAAAACAAAATCTGGAAAAAATGGCAGCCAAAAAACAGGTTCAGCAAAATTTAAAGGACTGTCACTTTGCTAATGTAGGTCCTAAATAAGCAGAAGAGCTTGGCAGGGAAGTCATTCTATATTAGAAAGTTCATTGATAGTCTGTAGACTGTTTCCTCCTCTCAGGCTGCAGCAAATCAAATCAGGGTACCATAGTTGATGGAATTAAGTAGAAAAGAGGACACTTGGTCCAAAAGCACAGAAAACAGTCATCAACGGTGATTTAATTGGATTATCTAAAATTGTATTATTTCAGCCTTTGAAGAGAAAGAAAAATAAAACTAGAGAGAAGCTGTAGCCGTATCTGCGTATAGGATTCTTTAAATGTCCTGAGTTTAGGCACAGCATTGCCCTTTGCATCTATTCTCACGTTTCATTTTAGGATTGCTGCTTGTGACAGTGCTTAAAATGAATGTAAGTGAAGATGTCAGTTGATATTAAAAGAAAATAAGATACGCTTTTGCAATTTAACCTAAGTAAAGAAAGATGCAAGTTTAGTTTTAAAGACATCTCCCTTTCAATGCTGCTTCAGTGATCCTGACACGCCACGGGTTTCAGAATTAGGCGATTTTTCTCAACTTTAAATAGGACCAATGATCGCTTGCTAATGTGTCTCAATTTCTAAGTAGCACAAAAAATAGAGTTCATTAGTAGCAAACATACGAACTGCATAAAGAAATCAAATTCCTAAGGGAAAGAGACTGAAAGAAAAAGTGCTCCCAAGAGGAAATCTTTTGGTTTTAACTATAGACCTAAGCCAAAGCCTGCTGAGATCAGGTTTCTCTTCTAAACATCACTGTCCTCTTAAACCACACTGTCATTGAGGAAACTACCCGGGCAGTAATCCAAACTCAGAAGATCCGAATCAATTAATAGTAGCAGTAATTGGAGGAAGACTGCATTCAGGGAGAGAGGGGCTCAGTAAAGTCCCTCTAAAATATCCATCAGACAGCAGAGAAACGCATGTAGAAGTTCAGAAGTTGCTGTTCAGAACACATTACTAAAGAGATAATATCTATCTATCCATAGTTTGCTGCAAAGTTGCACTTTGTTGTCTGCACTGGATGTAATTGAGATACTGGTTTCTCTTCTCAGGACACTCTGGCGTGTGCTGAGCTGACACAGAGCCTGGGGATGCTGCTGTCGGCGCATAAAAGAGACCCCGTGATTGTCGGCCACGCTGCTTGTATCATCAAAAACCTCAGCCTCTCCAAAAACAGACAGGTAGGTAACCAGGATTTTTCACTGAACTATACCTGGGGAGGCTGCAGTTACATTTATATCCAACCAGCTTTACCCACAGAAAGCATTTTTTCATGAAACATACACCAAGGATCCTCTACACAAAATTGTGTGTGTGAATATAAGGACCTGATGTGCCATAATGAAAGGGTTTTTTCCCCCCTTATTTTTTCCAATACAACACAAAAATGCTAACGAAGATAAGAAATAACCAATATTTTCCTGGTGATCTGGTTACCTAATTTGAATGACTGCATCATAGCAGTAGCATAGTACTTTTAGCAAAGACATTTCATAATACTAATTAAAAGAACCATCCAGGAAAATCTGAGGTTTGTTATAAACTAGCCAAAAAGAAAACTATTTCCAGCACTAAGGTAAGAATTACACGAATTTCTGATAGTTTTGAAATCCCTTTTTGCAGAGAAATAGATTCCCTCAAACTCGAGGCCCACAGTAGGAGTAAAAATGGACCATCCTTTCAAAGTTTGCTTTAAAAAAATTAAAATATCCATCACTTTAATGCTCTGACTTTATTCTGTTATCAGCAGGGAGCTAGTTCACCTTCATAAAGTTTTATGATGTGCCCTGCAACGTATTTAGCTCTCACTGCACAAGCGAACCCACAGACACGAGTGGGAGTGCCGGGTTCCCAGAGTGAATTCTAAGATACGATCCCTAAAACACATGAGAATCCTTAGCACAAGGAGGAAAAAAGGTGTTGGTTTTATGCCAACAGGACACCAACAGAGCGTGGGAGCTTGAAAGGCAGCAGCCTTGAATCCAGCTTCAACCTCTAAGCAGCAAGTTAAAAAACTGCAACATAAAATGAGCACACAAAGAAAAGGTACAGCCTTTTCTTGGTAAGACACCTGAGCTCCCTTACGGAGGTGTGAGCAGCTTCCGTTATTAGGACCTCCCAGAGAGCTGGTGGCTTTGTGATTTAGCTTCACCAGTAACCAGTCACCTCCAGGTGACTCATTCCTTGGTCTCATGTGCTTTTAATCCAGGTCAGCACAGGCCAAGTCTCCTACCTGTTTTCAATTCAGTCTCTAAAATGCGTATCCCAGTACAGAGAGGTGCTGCCCAACACCACTTTTGCCATACATTCAACCTAAAAAGATAAGGGGGACACAGAAATCTTTAATTCATAACACTTCTCTCCAGAAACAGAACTCACCTTTCCTAGTGAGAGGTCATCTCAGATTTCTCCAGATCAGAGCATTTCAACACCAGAAAGTTTTCAAAGCCCTAGAGGCAAATACAAGACATTGATAAACTTCCACGTTTCCCAGTGCTTTGCCCTGGAGCACTCGGCTTACTCACCTCTGCGGCAAGACTTGAGCAAGTGACAGCTTAATTCGAACATGAAGCCTGGTGCAGCAGCAATAGGTCAGGAAATTCTCCGAGCTCAGCCTGGTCTGTGATCATGAGAACGTCCCACAGCCAGAGCAAGCCCTGGGAAACGTCTAAAATCAGGCAATCTCTGAACAATCCAAGGTGTTTGTTACCTGGTTGTGGTGGATCTGGGAGGAGACGTTTCCGTTATTGATGTCCAAGGCCAGGCTGGATGGGGCTTTGAGCAACCTGGTCTGGTGGGAGGTGTCCCTGCCCATGGCAGGGGGTGAAACGGTGGAACTGGATGATCTTTAAGGTCCCTTCCAACTCTAACCATTCTATGATTCTATGATGTGTTAGCCCTCAGTATTGTTAAGAGTTATTCAGTACTTCTGAAGTCCTTGGGCACCACTAAAACATAGTGAAAGCGCTAAACGTGAACCTCTTTCTTGCTGCAGAGAATCATTGAGAGCCCATGCATCGAAGGTCTCCTCCAGACCATGCTTTCTACTGACATTCAAGAAGACTCTCTACATTATGTGACATCTTGCCTTGCTGAGCTGGCCAAGCAAGGTAGGGAAGCAACCCCACCATAAATGGCTTCATTTGAGTGTACGTATCCTTAATTAATCCTAATGGGTGACAAAGCACAGGAGGGCAAAGAGCCCCAGGTCTTCCCCTTTATATTCACTGGAAGTTTTGCCATGAGCTTCGAGAAGAGCAAGATCTGACTCAACGGCAGGAGAAACTGCACTTTTTTTTTTTTGTTGTTGAACTGCTTAAATTTTTTTACTCCAAATTCTTTGTGCTGAACTTGTACTGCTGCACGCAGCCTGCCTGCTTTTATTTGTCATGCCACCCAGTTTCTCCGCTGAATTAATTGCATCAAACTAATGTAAGAGGAGGAAAAGGCTAAAATACAAAATGGTCTTTTCTCCTTAAGCTTATTGCACGTAGATTTTACAAGAGATCCCAAATTTTCCCCCGTGGAAGGCAGAGTACTCCTCATGGTGCAGAGGATCAACGTAAATCTTTCCAGCCTGTCCCAGTGCTGGATATTGCCTGTCAAATGTTTCACCTCCTGTATCTCTTGTAACCACCACGCAATGGGTGACAAGTCACATTTATTTTTGCAAGAGGTGTCCAGCAAGCTGCTGGACAGACTGAGCCTACTGGGCAAGAGCGCATCTCCTACATAAAAGGATTCATTCTTTCAGAACACATTCGTTCACATTTCAGAACACACATTCTTTCATCAAGACCAAGCTGGATGGGGCTTGGAGCAACCTGGTCTGGTGGGAGGTGTCCCTGCCCAGGGCAGGGAGTTGGAACTCAATGATCTTTAAGGTCCCTTCCAACCCAAACCATTCTATGATTCTGTGACACCGGAGTTTCTGTTCACAGGCTACTCTCTTATTTCCTGTGTTCCAGAAGGAGCCATGTTACGCATGGTCCAATGGATGGACGAGCCCTTGACAAAGTGCCTGGTGAGACTGGCTGGCCACCTAGAACATGCTGATGCATCCTTTCAAGCTGCCTCCATCATCCAGCACATGACGGGTCACGGTAACTGTCAGCGTTACCTGCACTTACAAATATATTTATGGCTGTCTGGAGTGAAATGAGCCTTTTCCCAAAGGAGTTAACTGTCAGGCACCAAAAAAACTTTAACGTTCCTACAGCATCCTCCATCTGAGGGCTTGGAACGGGTCCAGAGGAGGCCACAAAGATGATCCGAGGGCTGGAGCTCCTCTGTTGTGAGAACAAGCTGAGAGAGTTGGGTTTCTTCAACCTGGAGAGGAGAAGGCTCCAGGGAGCCCCTTCCAGTACCTAAAGGGGTTACAGGAGAGATGGGGAGGGACACTTGATCAGGGAGTGGAGCCATCGGATGAGGGGTAACATTTTTTAACTGAAAGAGGTGAGATTCAGATTAGGTGTTGGGAAGAAATTCTTTGCAGTGAGGGTGGTGAGGCACTGGAAGAGGTTGCCCAGAGAAGCTGTGGCTGCCCCATCCCTGGAGGGGTTCAAGGCCAGGCTGGATGGGGCTTGGAGCAACTTGGTCTGGTGGGAGGTGTCCCCATGGCAGGGGGTTGGAACTGGATGATCTTTAAGGTCCCTTCCAAACAAACCATTCTGTGATTCTATGATCTGGTCGCTACAAATTTATTAACATAAAAGCACCTATAGTAACCCTTTAAATACACATACACCAGTGCTTGAGTGCATGAAAAAGCCAAGGGATGAAAATACACCATAGAAAAAGATCCAATTCAGGTGTCTGTTGCCTTTTTCAAGCACTGCCATTCTGCAGGGCTTGTCCGTTGCCAAGTCTGAAGTCTTTAAAAACAACTTAAGTAGGAAAGTGGGAAAGAGTAAAACACTGCTTACCGAGGGAAAGATGAGAACGTGTTTCGGGTAAGAGGCATCCTTGCATCTGTTGATTCCGAGAGCACAATTGCTTTGTGGATGGGTTGGCACAAGGCTGATGGGTGCACCTTGCAGGAGGACCAGCTTCCCATCACAGCAGCCCCCTTGGCTTTTTATCCACCTGACACACCAGCGATGACATTAGAGGCTGTAGCGTGTGGAAGTCGCCCACCATTCTTGGCAGTAGCTGAAGTTAGATGGGTCATTAATGATCTTAAATGTTACAAAAATCAGTTTTCAAAGTGTTTTAAAGGCTCCTATTGACCTCCAGTGGTTCTCCCCTTTACGCAGAAAAAATGATGCTTTTGTTGAAGCCCCACATCAGAGAGGTCCAGGCCTACCTCGAGAACTTCCTTGCCCACCGAGAGATCCGCTTCCAGCAGCTGGGCCTCTCTACGTTCTGCAGACTGCGAGAAGGTATGTCCTGCTGCTGGGACCAGCCCTGGGGTCACTGCCGGCCCCTGCCTGCTCTCGCCCACGGCAATCGGGCACCATGTGATGGCAGAAGTGACAGGCACCCTTCTCTGGGGACTAGTGCTGCCGCTTCAGCAAACAGAATCATCTCAAGGGAGACTCTTACCTTTCCTGTTTTTGAGTAACTCTGAGTATCTTATGATAAAGGCAGGGATTTATTTGTTCGCTTTAAAATTAAAAGCTTTCTGATCAACAGGGAAACAGGATTTCAGGTACAGATGTTTTTATCCAATGTAAGAATGTTTGGCATCAGACGCGACCTAAACACTAGATGAATTTAGCTTCTTTTGATAAAAGCAAGCAAATTGCATGATTAGCTGGTGGTGAAGCTGGGAAACCACACATCTTTTCCGTACTTCAAATTCTTGTGTTTTTTTTTTCCATTTTTGGCTGGTTTTTTGGTTTTAGGTAGAGGTTGAGTACAAATGAGAGTTATAATATGGCAATAAGTATATATAGTGTCTATCTTCACATATGTAGAGCCAGAGCCCGGACCTTCCTATGCCTTGATTCAGCGTAAGGCTGAATTTGGCAACTGAGCCTTAGACATCTGGATCAGGAGAATTTAGCAGCAAACACTCTTGAATGGTCGTAGGGATGAAAACTGAATTTTATCTGCTTTGTGTGGTAGAAGAATATTGTTCCGCCTTCTCTATACACTATCAAGAACCATCAACTGCATCTAACCTGAAATGTAAGCTTTCTAAGCATCTCCATTAAAATCCAGGGAAAACCAGCAGGTTGCCTAACACTTGTTTTTCCTCCTCAGATCCGGAATTCTCATTAGCGTTCAGAACAAGCCAAGTGGCCAAACTCCTTCAGCAAGTCCGTCAACAAACAGAAGAAACTCAAGAGCTCCTCAGGGCAGCTGTGTGCCACGAAGACAGCTAATATTTAAGCCAGATGGTTTATAAAAACTTAAGAGATCCAGGCTGAACTCTCAGAGAAGACAACCGTAATTAAAGTTTTCCTGCTACTTGCAGTTTCCTGGTGCAGAAGAGACGTTCCGATAACAAGAGTCGGAGCAGGTGAAAACACAATCCCTTGAACACTTGGGCCTCAAATGTGCTTGAGGACTACAGCTACATTCTCCTTCCAACAGTCTGGAAAACACCTGCTGTGCTTGGATAATCTTCCGTGGTTTGGTTTTGGTTTCCTCAACCCCCTTCTCCAAAAACACAGTGCTGTATTCACAAGGTTTTCCTGATTTAACAGACTGAGGCTACCGAAGAGGCATCTCTCAAGTATGCAGGTTATTCCACGTTCATCTCTGTTTCTGTTCCATGTCCCTAATTTCAGAGCACACTCCAGGGTCTTGCCTTCAAAAAAATAATTGAATTAACACGTAGTATAAGGGTAGCCAACTACTAACAGGTTACTACAGGAAGTAACTGTTGCAAGAAATTCGTAAGAATCAAGAACAGGACAAGCCTTGAGGCCGATCCTTGCCTGCAGTGTGGGCACTTCTCGCCGGCAAAGGCACATTGAGGCAGGTAAATGTTGCACAGAGCGTGTTCAGAACATGGCAGCTGCCAGGAAAGATTTGGGCAAGGTGTGTTTGAATACTGAAATCTGTGTTCTGCAAATGGTAAGTTAGAATAGAATCATAGAATGGTTTGGGTTGGAAGGGACCTTCAAGATCATCCGGTTCCAACCCCCCTGCCCTGGGCAGGGACACCTCCCACTAGACCAGGTTGCTCAAAGCCCCATCCCGCCTGGCCTTGAACCCCTCCAGGGATGGGGCAGCCACAGCTTCTCTGGGCAACCTCTTCCAGTGTCTCACCACCCTCACTGCAAAGAATTTCTTCCTCAGATCTAATCAAATCTCCCCTCTTCCAGTTTAAAACCGTTATCCCTTGTCCTATCACTTCACTGCCTGATAAAATTATTCCCAAAGGTACTTACAAGACGGAAAAAGTGAACACATTTGGCAAAGTTAGGCATTGATCTTATATTTTGATAATGATACTGCATTTTAAAAGGAGTTAAAGAACAAAAAATGTAGTAATATGTTTAAATTCAACTAATTTTCTTACGTGTATATAGGATACTGAAAAACCTGCCCGCCCTTCTCCTCCAGAAGGAAAGGGTCTGTCTCACACACCTTTTAACTGATTAAAATAGCATCTTCTCCAGGAAAAAGAAAAGGTAGCACAGAGCCTTGAAATTACGGGGCACTAGTTTTTCAACGTAGGTTTTCATTCATAAGGGAATAACCATCTAGTAATCCATTCCACCTTTGATCAATACACTTGGTTTTAAATACAAGTATTCTCCTGGAGCTTCCTGTGGAACTGGCTGGTTCCCGGATCAGCTCCCGGAACATTTCAGGAGAGTTTCACGTCTTCTGAGGTACTTCTGACCGCGGTATAACTCTTACACGAACGTAGAGCTTTAGAGCTGCTACCGGTTACAAACGTGGAATAAAAATGAGATTAAAAAAATAAGAATAATAATAATAAAAAAATCATTCTGTCAACTAAGAGCTCATCGTTAGGTTTTGCTGTGGCCCACCTCTCTAAGGTTAGTTTTGATGCTTGGGGGAGGCATTTAGGTTAATGATTCATTTTAATAACTGCAAATTCTCTCTGATAGTACTGTTTTTAAAAAACCCCACCCCAGAGAGGGCAGAGAGAGGCTGCAGGTGAGGCAGTGGGGCATTTTCAATATTCAGGTGTGACAGGAGGTTTCTTTTGAAATCTCCTGCCAAAGACCCACGTGCTCAGCTGTGGGCAGTGGGGCTGATTGAAACAGAGGCCCACAGCGAGCTGAATGACATAAATCACATCATCTCAACCTTCAGGCCACCTCCTCGGGTGACTTTGGATCATTTTCCAAAAAGAACATCAGTGCAATATTAAGTAAGGACATCAGAATCTACCCAGTATCTGTGCTCTTTGGTATTTCACCGCAGATAATAGGTCAAGGTCTTAGCCAAAAAAGAAAGTAACAAAACATTCTCCACCAGGAACGAGGAGATAAGGGACACGTGAAACAAGT
Source organism: Arenaria interpres (assembly GCA_013399435.1). Taxonomy (NCBI): domain Eukaryota; kingdom Metazoa; phylum Chordata; class Aves; order Charadriiformes; family Scolopacidae; genus Arenaria; species Arenaria interpres. Next base: position 201,598 of record VXAK01001096.1, read on the forward strand.
GAGGCAAACCTGGAATGAATATAATTATAAATCGGTTTTACGGTTTATGTTCAAAACAGCAACCAACCAAGACACACATGAGGAACGGAGAAGGCTCTGCTGTGCTGCAAACAGCGAAGCAAGAGTTCTGAAGGCTCACAAAAAACCTGATCAGCGTAATTTACACCCAAGCCTAAATAGATCAAGATCAACAGAATTTAAACCTGAACCTATATGAATCCTCACACTTAAAATTGAAGCAAAATCTTACTGGCTATTTCTTGGCTTTGCTTCTAGCTGCAAGTGACTCTGTCCTAATTGTCCAGTACCAAGATTAGAGGAAACCTGAAGGAAAGTTTTAAGCAGAGCAGGAGTTTTCCCTCACAGATTGACCCCCCTGCCTTGGCTATGCAAGAAAACGGAAATATAAATAGAAATAAATATTTCAAACAAGTTTTATTTGGTACTTACATGCTCTATATAGCTTTAAAGAAAAACTACAGACTTTGGACACTTCAAAATACCGTGGCTATGTACATGGAAAGCTAAAGGAAGCGAGAAAGGAACCCAATCCATTTTGCTGTGTCACGAGCTACTGTTGTTCGGCTGGTTTCTCCCTTCCACACAGAGTCTGGCAGATGAAGTCTCTTTCATTGCGTTTCCATTGCTTTTATCCCGTCTCCTGGGCCAGGTGAACGTTCAGCAGCAGCAGAGAGTCATTTCTTCAAAAAAATTCTTCAGGGGATTTCTTCTGCTGCACAGACTTCTCTGCTTCCTACGGGCCCAGCTCCGCGCTCCCCGAAGGCAAGTGCAACGGTATGTTCTCTGGGAGCATGGAACTGGAACCCCATAAACCTCCCTTTCCCCCGGCCGAGGATCTTCTCACCGCTTCGGTGAGCAACGCATCAAGCCCCGCTTGGGGCTTCGACCTCCGATCAGCTCTACCGGTAACAGCGTCGTTTCTCGAAGCACGAAAAGGTGCAAAATTTGCAGTTCTGCCCAATAGCAACCAAAAGCGAGGGATGGACCGATGAGAGTAGAAATCGGCGTCGAACGGAAAGAAAAAGCAACCTGTGCTGCTCCTCCTATCACTCAAACTGTACCGCTTTATAAAAATCACACTCTACGTAAAAAGCACAATCAGCATTTTCCATTTGCTCTGAAACGAGCAAAAAAAACCCCCGAAAAAAATCTCCGAGCGAACCTGCTTCGTCATCCAAAAAAAAAATATCAACTATTTCAAGGTTTCACAGTCTTTAATAGTCTGATAAGGCAAAGGCAAAGTCCTCCATCATTGGGAACAGCAGCAACTTACAGGACTCGGGTATTTCCCTGCGAGTGTGTGCACACACCGTTTCTGCTCTTGTGAACACGGATGTAACTAAAACAAACAAAATAATCGAGCGTTCGGGATCATTTTACCACATTTTTCTAATTTATTCAATTAAATGATTTCTTTCCGTACTCAACAAAATTCATAAATACATCATCTAGGAGAACAGTAGTTTTTTTTTTTTTCCTCTTGTCCATGAAAAAATAACGCTTTCAAATGTTCACATTTTAAAACCTGCCTTGTTTTGTGTGTTTTTCTTTAGAGAAAACGCGAGAAGATCATAGCGACATCTCAATTTACAGAATGTCCCTGTAGGAATTACATTTACAAGAACCTGATACAGAAGCCTATACTTTGCCCCCATAATTAGAGTTCTCTGCAATAATATTTAAACCAACAGGTTTAAATAAAACACCCCATTAAACTCTACTTGTAGAGCAACGAGGTATTTATTTTTCAAGTATTAGAACCACAAAGTGTAAAAGATTCTTTGCCAATTTTACAATTACGCTTTGAAACCAACACCCACCTTTTTTTGTTTTTTAAAAAAAAAAAAGCATCAGTCCCACCACCCCAAATCAGCCCATTGCTTTCAGATTCCAGTGTCTTGTGTCTCAAGGAATGCAGAAATATCCATTTACTAACAGGAAAAGCTTGTTGGAAAAAAAAGCCATATTAAGTAATGCACGTGAAGCATGATTTCTTTTTTTTTTCCGCTAGTGATGAAAGCTATTAGAAAGGTGATCCAAGTCTATTCCCATCATCTCTTCTGCTGGTTTTACTAAAGTCCTTCCAAAAAAGATAGACAAATCTTTAAAAAACCGGAGAGAAAGAAAAAAAAATAAAAAATAAACCACTCCTTCATAGCACGGGAAGAAACTCCACTGACTGCAGAGACGCTCGTGTCACCTTTGGTTCTTCAGAAGGAACAAATCAGATCACTTCTACAACAGAAGGTATCAAAAACGGACAGGTCAGCAAAGAGGCCACAACGCTAACTTCAGAACGCTCTGCTTTTATGCAATTATTTCATTGTAAGCTGATTTTCCTTACGTTTCTAGCCATAGAAAGAGGAAGTGGATGTCCAACTGAGTTTGCTATATGTTTACCTAACGGCCTTTAAAAGCCGTGATGTCATTCAGAGAAATCTAGCTTGCAGCAAACCATCCCTCCCTATTAATTTGGCAAGAACTCGACGAGGGAAAAGAAATCCTTAATTTTACACAGAAGGGAGGTACCAGCTCCCCTCCGGCACGTGGCCGTTACCCGTGCAGGACCGGACCGTGATTGCTGATGGGAACAGCGGGTTGTCCCTGTCACCGTTTCTGTTTCGAAGCACGGGGCAAAACATTTTCAAGCAACTTGAGATGGCAGAAAAAGCGCGGCGTGACCGCGCTCTCATCAGTTAAGAGCTCTAGGTCAATTACAACGCGTTACAGGTGTTAACGAATCAAGGCAAACCCACCTGCTGTTTGATGCGTCTGAACGCTATCTACCTGAGGCAAAAGAGTCCCCTTGTCTTCAAAGGCTAGAATGGGATTCAAAGGGATCTGGGGACTATTGCTTCCGTCGTTGTTCATGGCGTCCAGCCGGGATGGTTTAGAGCCGATGGGCAGGTTTATGATCTCTTCGAAGTTATCGTTCTGCATAGACATCCCGTTTGCGTTTTTCTCCGGATTGAGATTGCTGGAAGAGAAACAGGTATTTCCTCACAGATTCCACCTACAACAGAAATTTACTCCTCCCCAAAGCGATATGACAAACCAGAACGTCGGCACTAACCCAGAGCGTTCCTTTAGCCAGTAGAGACGAAACAATGCTTCTACCACAGCGGAAAAACGGTTTTGTATGCAAGTACTAGGTGTGCCTTCCCTCAAATACACAGGGTGGTTGTGCCATTGGGCCACTCCGTACCAGAACCACAGAGAGCTTGAGGGACACCGCAGTTCCCAGAAGGGATGGAAACGGGGAGCAGTCAAGAAACCCTGGCAGCAGCACCGCTATCTTGAGCCGCCCACCGAATGGAATTTACAGCCTCTAACACCTTCCTGAGCTCTCATAACCTTTGCCATACGCTTCCTCTTCCTATAATGCAATGTCATTGCCTTTACCTAAGATCATTCTCGTTTCTGTCATTCCTTGCATCACCTCCAGCCTCCAGGTTTGGAACAGCCTCTCCTATCTGCCCCTCAACCAGAGAAAAGACCCCCTTACGATGCAGTTCTCCTTTCACTCCCTCCTCCCCTGCAAGTTCTTCAAGGCTTATTCCCAAGGGGCTTCCTGACTCCTCACTCCTCCTGTTGAGCATCCCCAAGCCAAAAGAAAGGCCTCTTCCACCATCCCTCATGTCAATCTCCACTTTCTGTGGAGATTTCCCACCTGACAGAGACGCCGTGCGAGTGGTACGAGCACAGACCATACTCCCCAATTACACACACCCTCCCGAGAAGAAGCCTGATGGTGTCTCTCAGTCTCCCCTCTCCCAACCCTTTCATTAGGCCTTGGACTGTCAAATCCTGTCTTGCCAGAGGGGAGAAACTAGGGTGCTACTTTAGCGAGCAGGATGATGGTAATGGGACCACAACCTCCTGGAGAAAGACCAAGTACTCAACTGACACTCAACAATTGTGTCATCTTTCACCAGTGCTTTTGAAGGCCCTCAGCAGTTGCATCCTGACAGTATTAGGTGCCTGTTCCCTGTCCTGACCACATGCTAATTTGGGACTAATAAAACCTGCTCTATAATATATAACTATTATGTTATTATTCACTCTAAAGCATCCTATTACTTATTTTATCCCCATCTACTACCACTAACCTTACCAGAGCTGGGATAACAGGGCAAGTTTGATGGATGGGGTGAGAAAAAAGGGGGAAGAGAGCAACTTCTCAGTCCCAGAATCACAGAATGATATGGGGTTGGAAGGGACCTCTGGAGATCATCTAGTCCAACCCCCTGCCAGAGCAGGGTCACCCAGAGCAGGATGCACAGGAACGTGTCCAGGCGGGTTTGGAATGTCTCCAGAGATGGAGACTCCACCACCTCTCTGGGCAGCCTCTTCCAGGGCTCTGCCACCCTCAAAGTCAAGAAGTTCCTCCTCATGTTGAGATGGAACTTCCAATGTACAAGTTTGTGCCCATTCCCTCTTGTCCTGTCACTGGGCACCACTGAAAAAGGACTGGCCCCATCCTCCTGACACCCACCCTTTAACTATTTATAAGTGTTGGTCAGATCCCCCCTCAGCCTTCTCTTCTCCAGACTAAAAAGACCCAAGTCCCTCAGCCTCTCCTCTTAAGAGAGATGCTCCAGGCCCTTCATAATCTTCATAGCCCTCTGCTGTACCCTCTCCAGCAGTTCCCTGTCCTTCTTGAACTGGGGAGCCCAGAACTGGACACAGGACTCCAGATGGGGCCTCACCAGGGCAGAGCAGAGGCGCAGGATGACCTCTCTCGACCTGCTGGTCACACTCTTCCTGATGCCCCCCAGGATGCCATTGGCCTTCTTGGCCACAAGGGCACATTGCTGGCTCATGGTCATCATGTTGTCCACCAGGACTCCCAGGTGGTTTTCCTCAGAGCTGCTCTGAGGAAGTTGGAAGGAAGAGGAAGCTGAGGAATCCTCTGGGAAGAGGCCCAGTCATACAAATCGAACAGTGTAATACTTCCACACGCGCCAGCGCAATGAAGATGACTCCTGCTTCTGCAAACAGATATTAACGTTCCTGATCAATCACCTGATTTCATGGATAAATAGTTCTTCCTATTTATTCGCCATTGTGCTGCCAGCCTTAGAGTTAGACCAGATTCACAGACGTGAAAGATGTCTCTGAGACAAGAGGAGTCTCTACAATCAGAAAGGGGGTACAAAAGAGGAAACCATGCCTAGCAATCTTCTATATTTTATGCTATAAAATGTCCTATATGTTATGCTGTTTGCTCCACCAGATTACTAGGGGAGCAAGTTTAGAAGAAACAAAGGGGAAAAACGAACCGTGGAATTAATTCCACTGGACATCTTAGAGGCCATAAGCTCAAAAGATTAGACAAATTCCCAGGAGATTGATATATCCTCCAGCTTCTGGTAATTAGCAGCTTAGGGACTGCCTGAGCCCATTTGGACCACAATGCTTTAGTAACCCTTCACTGACCAGAACATCTCCTGGTAGTTACCTTTATTTCCTTTACACTCTCTCCCTGAGCGACTGCCACAGGCCATAGAAGCAAAAAGCATTAAAGAACAAAAAAAAAAGGCAGATTTTTGACCTGCTACAGCCATTCTGACTGTCTTGTTACATTCTTAGCCATGTCTCAGTACCCAGCACGCTGGAGATCTCCTTTTCAGGAGTACAATATTGCACCTATGTTTCTAAGAACTGTCTAATTTTGGCATTTTAACATATTCCGTAAGCGGTAGCAAGACCACCCATGTAACAAAAAAAGAAGTTGCCCGAGTTATTCCGAGCGTGTTTCCAAACACAACGGTCTTGCAAGCAGCTCAAGGACAGCTTCACAGGTGGCAAAAGCAGAACCCCTCCAGCACCACTTAAAACTACCATAACCACAAAAATCACGTTCGTGTTCAGACACGTCATTTTAACTCAGACAACTACGAAAAAATAAACTGTTTTTATGAACTGAGAATTTATGTGAGTTTTATTTGAAAACCTTAAGCGGTACCGTGGGAAAACAGCTCAATTCATGTGCAAATATATCTGTTTTTTTCTTTCACGATGCAAAGTGAAGAAGCTTTAAGCCTAAGGAAAACTGATTAGTGTTCATTTGTTTAAAACACAGGAGTAGGAACACCAATAAAAATGTTGACAAACTATTAGGGGGGATGGATGATTGCGCCGATCCACCATCTGCATTAAATGTTTATTAATAAAACTAATAATTGCTGACAATAGATGTATGGCAAATAATGGAGCAGATCACAGCCTTTTCATTAGGGTTTATGAAGATCAATTGTCATGGAAAGCTAATGAAGTTCCGGTACGACAATGAGATCTGCATTGCTCATCAAAAGCAGCAACAGAGAATGGTGAATTATCTAAATCGATTGCCCAAACTCCACCAGAATTCTTTTAACTTTTTTCAGTTGGGTTGTATTCATGACCATGGAAGCACCTGGGCCAAGCCTGAGAGAGGTCTTGGAGGGCATTGGTGGATGAGAAACTCGACATGAGCCAGCAACGTGCACTGGCAGCCCAAGAAGCCAACCACATCCTGGGCTGCGTCAAAAGAAGTGTGGCCAGCAGGGCAAGGGAGGTGATTCTGCCCCTCTGCTCTGCTCTGGTGAGACCCCACGTGGAGCACTGTGTCCAGCTTTGGAGTCCTCAGCACAGGAAGGACATGGACCTGTTGGAATGAGTCCAGAGGAGGCCACGAAGATGCTCAGAGGGCTGGAGCTCCTTTGCTGTGAGGACAAGCTGAGAGAGTTGGACGTGTTCAGCCTGGAGAAGAGAAGGCTCCGGGGAGACCTTAGAGCCCATTCCAGTCCCCAAATGGGGCTACAGGAGAGATGGGGAGGGACCCTTTATCAGTGAGTGGAGCCATAGGACGAGGAGTAATGATTTTAAACTGAAAGAGGGGAGATTTAGATGAGATCTCTGGAAGAAATTCTTTCCTGTGAGGGTGGTGAGACACTGGAAGAGGTTGCCCAGAGAAGCTGTGGCTGCCCCATCCCTGGAGGGGTTCAAGGCCAGGCTGGATGGGGCTTGGAGCAACCTGGTCTGGTGGGAGGTGTCCCTGCCCAGGGCAGGGGGGTTGGAACTGGATGATCCTTAAGATGCCTCCCAGCCTGAACCATTCTATGATTCTATAAACTTATACCAGATGCTACTGAGCACCTCAGCGTCTGTCTTTTAGAGGATGTACCCCTGAAGTGGGTGCCTCCGCCCCCAAACCTGACAAAGCTTCCCCTCCACAGCCTTACTCGCGCTTCCTGCTTCTGTCGCTCCTTCTCGGCCTCATTTATCCTCTTCGGCCATTCCGAGGTTCCTTCCACAGGGATTGTAACGCTACGCGACAGCGCTCATTAGCGCCGCTCATTTTATATTACAAACATGAAGGTGCGTATAAGGCTGGGAGCGATTAACAATTAACAGCTGCCCGAGACAACGACGAGGCAGCTCCGTGTCACTGACAGACCTTCTCTCAGCAGGAGCCCCCCTGTCAGCGTGACAGCGGGCTGAGAGCCCCCAGGGACACGGAGGGCCCCAGAGAGGGCAAATTCCTCCTTCAATTAGTGCCAATCACACCCTGACGCATCCCACCCATCACAGCCCGCGAGATGCCGTCCCAACAGTCGGGTCTTTCCACGCATATTCTGGCTCTACCTGCATAAAACATGAAAGAACTAAGGGATTCTTTGCCTTCCTCCATCACTAAAATTGAAATAACTGACAGCTCATGCTTATGGAAAAGCCTTCGCTCGGTCCAACACCGAGATTTCAAGCAGTTCAACAATTTCTCGAAGTCTGCGTGATTTTTGCTTCGTGGCTACAGAGAGCTCCCTGTGTTAAATATTTCCCCAAATTCTCCTTCGAGAGGACAAAGGTTTGTTTTTTTTTAAAAAAACCGAAACACAAAGCCAAAATGAGTAGTTCTGGGTCTCTCACATGAGGGACTTGCGCTCGATGAGAAAAACTTGCTAACGCTTGGAGCAGCTCAGAAATGGAACCACTCAGGGTGAAAGCATGGAGTTCATTATTCCCACCCAGAACAGCAGCGCCGAGAACCCAGAGTGGCTTTTTTGAAGCTTAATTCATGGAAAGGAAGTGAAAAAAAATATTTGCCCTTTCCGTTAAGTTACAATTTACCTAATAATTGCTGGCAAACCCTGCACCGCCCCAAACACCGCAGAGAACGTGCTGTGTTTTAACACAATTCTTCCCTATCGGTTGGCAAAAATGGGTTCCTGTTGAGGGAAAGATGAACATGGGAAGAGGAAACAAGGCAGATGGAATCTCGTTTAGAATCACAAATAGAATCATAGAATGATTTGGGTTGGAAAGGACCTTAAAGATCATCCAGTTCCCACCCCCCTGCCCTGGGCAGGGACACCTCCCACCAGACCAGGTTGCTCAAAGCCCCATCCAGCCTGGCCTTGAACCCCTCCAGGGATGGGGCAGCCACAGCTTCTCTGGGCAACCTCTTCCAGGGTCTCACCACCCTCACAGCAAAGAATTTCTTCCTGAGATCTCATCTAAATCTCCCCTCTTCCAATTTAAAAACCATTACCTGTCATCCTATTGCTCCTCTCCCTGATGAAGAGTCCCTCTCCATCTCCCCTGTAGCCCCTTTAGAGACTGGAAGGGGATCTAAGGTCTCCCCGGAGCCTTCTCTTCTCCAGGCTGAACAAACCCAGCTCTCTCAGCCTGTCCTCACAGCAAAGGAGCTCCAGCCCTGTGAGCATCTTCGTGGCCTTCTCTGGACCCATTCCAACAGGTCCATGTCCCTCCTGTGTTGAGGACTCCAGAGCTGGACACAGTACTCCAGGTGGGGTCTCACGAGCGCAGAGTAGAGGGGTAATGAATTGAGTTAACGAATACATGGATCTGGAAAGAATTTCTTACTGTAGCAACCCTCCTCCTCCGAACACCCTCCCAACACCCCGCAGTTGTTCTTACCTGTCCGTGTTTAGGGGGGGCTGGTGTGAAACGGCCACACGCTCGCAGGGGACGGGCTGCCCGTTGTGGGGAGGAGGCGGCGTCTCCGGCTGGAGCTGGGCTCCTCCTGCAGGTCCCAGGGGAGACGCGGGACCGGGCACCCCTAGAGAGAGAAAACGGCTTTTCATAAAACCAAGCAACGTAAAATGAGGCTAAACCATTTCCTGCGAAAGACAGCACAGTCAAGGAAAGCTACAGTTCCCACAAGTCAAATTTTTGGGCACACAAGCCCCACTTCAGGTCCAAAGTAAAAGCCGCAGATTCCCAAGCCGTAGCTTGACAGACAAGAATAAATATTTTACAGCGATATATGCTATTCCAACGCATAAGCCGGTGGTCAAAATAGGCTGACCTCCGACAGAATACTGTGCTGGCACTTTTCAAGCAGCAACAGCGAATGGAACAGAAACACTGGGACATCATCAATTCCATACACCGGTATTTCTTGGTTCCTGTGTTGATCACTGACTGCAACCCAAAAGGAAATCAAGAGGAGAAAACCTCCAGGGGAAGGATACTTCTTTCAACAAGTACCAAATCGCGACTATAAAATGCTGTGGAGAGCAACATAAAATCAGAGTATCCTCGTGCCTCATCCGAAGACGGTACGATAGATGGTACTGTCTGCCTCAGGATGTTCTTTGGCCATTTCCACAGGCGACAGGACAAGAGGAAATGGCCTCAAGTTGCCCCAGGGGAGGTTCAGATTGGATATTAGGAAAAATTTTTACAGTGAAAGGGTTATGAAGCCTTGGAATGGGCTGCCCAGGGAAGAGGTTGAGGCACCATCCCTGGAGGGGTTTAAAAGACGGGTAGACGTGGTGCTGAGGGACATGGTTTAGTGATGGCCTTTTATCAGAGTTAGGTTGATGGTTGGACTAGATGATCTTGAAAGTTCCTTCCAACTAGGCAATTCTATGATTCTATGCTCTTTTAAAGCACAACTACACCCTTCTGCATTGTATCTACACTCACATGAGGTCACTACAGCTCATTTAAAGGAAGCAATTGCTCCCACCCATAACAGCATCTGTCACGATAATCACAAGGATAATTCAGCATTTACAGGCTGGGACACATTTATCTCTGTTATCCAAAACCTCATCTGAGGGGGACCCTCCTTCAGCTGCTCTCATTTTGCTACACTCAAAACTCTTGGGCTGAAGACTTCTACACCAAATGTCTTTGTCTGATCTTTGGCAAGCTTTCACATAAAAGATATTAGCAATACAGATTTTGGTGCTTTTGAAAGTGGAACAAGAAGAAAATGCATTGGGTTTAACATTTAAAAGAGAAAAGCAGAAGAAAGTCCTTCTGCTTTGGAAAGGGAGAGTTATCTTCTATTTTAAAGCAGACAAATGACAAAAGGTAACAGATTTTGTTTCATTGTGTGATTTGGCCATTCCCACAAAAGGTCTTCTCATATTTTGCCAAACAGCAAGACTGAAAAAAAAGAAAAATCACTGTTTGTGTATAATCAGAACTCTGTTAGAGCATAATACATAAAGTTAGAGTTGGCCGAAACATTTTCATTCTTTCATCCCTTTAACACAAAAGCAAATCCAGATAAAACAAAGCCAAGGAGTAGAGCAGCCCTGAAGGTGAGGGCATTTTTTATCCAGTCAGTCAAGGTCTCCAGCCTTCCCTTGGGCCACGGGAAACGGAGCTCCAAATTCCCCTATGCCTTAGGAAAGTGACCCTCTGCTACCTCCCCCCCAGGAAAGCGCCGGCCGCAGGTTACAGAGCCATTCATAGTTTCAAGACCTGTTTAAATGCTTTACAGCATCTTCAAACAGTGCTATAACTTTCACACATCCCCCCCCCAAGATATGCAAACAAGTAACTTCCAAACACACTTAATGAAATCTGTGACAAAAAGTTTCCTGGTAGCACTAACTATAGCCCTCACTTTAAACATCAAATAAACAAAAAAAAGAGGCAGCACACGCAGCCAGTGCTGTTATTTCTCTCCCACGTCACCCAAACGTGTTGTGCTACAATGGGATAAGCCATTCGATAGCTCGACTGCAGTATCTTTACGTGCCTCTAATTCACACTCAGTGATTGTTGAATACCAGCTACATTTTATTTTGCTTCCTTCATTGTAAGTATTTTATGCAAAACTACCTAAAATGACCAGGATAAAAAAAAAAAAACCAAGATGAAGGGAAGACTGAGAGCGTGGGTGAGACAGGCAGGCTCTACACTTCTGTAGGAGCCAAATTTTGAAAGAAATAAAAGTTACACCAAGTGAATAAGGCAGCAGGTGTGGAAGAGAAATCACAGGGAGGTGTTTGGATAATGAACAGTTTGGTTTGAGGACTGAGATGAAATAACCCTTTAAGGAAATGGAATAAGTCTGAAACAACCACATCTGTAACAGCATGCAAAAGAAACGAGAGAATCAGTTTCTTTTGCCATCAGAATCAGAAAAAGAACTTGTTTCTTTTCACTTAATAAATAAACTTGGTAAGCAACTCCCTCTCGTTGAACGCCAAGGTGACAAAGTCGCTAAAAGAGCTGACTCATTTAGTAATGGTTAATTACCTATAGAGAAAGGCTAACTAATGTTTGCTAGGGCTTCAGTTATTCTCCTCTCACGTTCACCCGTTGTGCCTGGGGCAGAGTTAAACACAGTACCTGCTTCTCCGGTAATATTTGCCTTGGATATATGTCCATTCTGCTGGTCATTGGGTTTCTAAAAAGGAAGCAGAGTTCTGTAAATTAAAAATGGCACTAAAGTGAAACACGCCCAATATTTACACAAGTTAAGTACCAGCACTAACCTTATCTACAGCTTCTACACGCCTGGTTCTCTTCATGATCTCCTCGAGCCTCTGCAATGAAATGTCAAGGGGTAAAATAATGGGGAGGGACTCTTGACCAGGGAGTGGAGTCATAGGATGAGGGGTAATAGTTTTAAACTGAAAGAGGGGAGATTTAGGTTAGATATTAGGAAGAAATTCTTTCCTGTGAGGGTGGTGAGACACTGGAACAGCCCAGAAAAGTTGTGGCTGCCCCATCCCTGGAGGGGTTCACGGCCAGGCTGGATGGGGCTTTGAGCAACCTGGTCTGGTGGGAGGTGTCCCTGCCCAGGGCAGGGGCTTGGAGCTGGATGATCTTTAAGGTCCCTTCCAACTCTAACCATTCCATGGTTCTGTGATTCCATAAAATAATGTTTGCTGGCAATAATTTAAAAATATTTCTCCTGAACCACAACTGCTTGTCATGTATCAGTTGCATTTGTTTATTGCAAAAAGATGAATTATTTATTACTGTTGGCAACACTCCCTTCAGGCAGCTTTTCTGAGGGCACGTCTATATCAGGGATAACTTTCTACAGTGGAGGTGGAAGCGAACTGCTACGGCAAAATTAATTCCAGTTTCTCTGCATGTCCTGAGTTACCTTCTTCCTTTCCAAGCGCTCTTGCTCTTCTCTTTGGAAATGCTTTTCACGTTCTAATCGAATCCGCTCTGCCTCTTCCCGTAGGCGAGCTTCCTCTTCCTTCTGAGAAAAAGAAATGAAGAATAATTTACTATTTAAGGAGAGATTTATGTGGTATCTTCTAAACTATGCATACCTACAATACCCTGAAAAGACACTTTCGGGGTTTACAAGTCCCCAAGAATCTTTTCAGACTGAATTGCACATTTCTTGATTAATCTCCACGTTTTGCACAGCATTAAGAGACGAGTAACTAAACAAGAGACATCATATTTGGTTCTGTGCCTTTTCTGGGGCACGTGGATGAAAGCAGCCCAGGTGACAAATGAGGGATACATTTCCTAACCCTCACCATTAAACCAGCAGCCAGGAAAGTATTCAAGAGATTCATGTTTTGAGCCATGGATATTTTTGACAGTCAAACAAAAGCAGCAGAATGTTTTACTTGGCCAACGGAGTCATTGCTTAAGGAGACCCAGAACAAACAGCCAGAGGTACATCTGCACAAGCTTCCCATTCCATTCCTGATTAAATGTAACACTGGTCTGGAATATACCGTAGACAGACCTTGCTCCCTGACAGTGACAGCGTTGTATGATGGAACTACCGCAACAGTGCATTTGTTAAGGCTGTGACACCCAAAAAAACTTGGCCAGGCGTTATCCAAGAGCTAACCTGGGGATGCATCTCAGTTTAGCACTTCAAAGACAGCGGCACACGCCTTTTGAAAAAGTAAATTGTAGTTTCTAAGCTGTATTCACTAACACAACCCTTTAAACTTTCATTTCCAGAAGCATCCACATGATTATTTACCAGAAGAAAAAAAGCTAATGACTCTGAAGCAGATTGAAGTGCTGAATTTTGGGGGCGAGAAAGCGCCTACACAAAGTAAGAGCGTGTACGAGAAGAGAAAAATCCTACCCAAAATGCTTACCACAGCCTCCCCTGGAGCCAGAACACCAACATTATGCCCATCAAAAAATGAGAGCACTTGAAAAACAGTATTTTGATTTATTTACTTTCATGTCCTTTAAGCAGCTGCTCTGATTTCAGGAGGACTGCACCAGGTAAAGGTTCTCCTCGGCTTGACTAAAGCGGTCAAAACCTGCTCCTTCCCACTTCCCCGACAAAAGCAACGCTGGGTGTAGGGTTAGAACACAACAGCGCCGTGTCTCCAGCACTCCGAGCAGCCACTGATCTTGGGATCTAGACTTTCGGTAACCGTGGCGACAAAGAGTTCTCTGGTATAACATAGAATCATGGAATGTGTTGGGTTGGAAAGGACCTTAAAGGTCATCTAGTCCAACCCCCCTTCAATAAGCAGGGACATCTTCAACTAGATCAGGTTGCTCAGAGACTCATCCAGCCTGACCTCAAGTATCTCCATGGACAGGGCCTCCACCACCTCTCTGGGCAACCTGTTCCAGTGTCTCACCAACCTCATTGTAAAGAACTTATTCCTAATGTCTAATCTCAATCTACCCTGCTCTAGTTTAAAACCATTTCCCCTTGTTCTATTGCTACATGCCCTTGCAAACAGTCCCTCCCCATCTCTCCTGTAGCCCCTTCAGGGACTGGAAGGGGCTCTAAGGTCTCCCTGGATCCTTCTCTTTTCCAGGCTGAACCCCCCCAACTCTCAGCCTGCCTTCGTAGGAGAGGTGCTCCTAACATCATCCATTAGAATCCCCCAAAACAACTCTATTAATTTTTTTTCATCACGATTTATCAGGAACAGGAAAGGATTTGTTCTAAATCAAAAAATTCTGCAAAGGGAAAAAAACCCAAACAAGACTCAACTCCCTGCCACGTGTTTTTGCCAAGAAGAAACGTCTTTGCTCTTTGAACCGCTCTGTGGAATGAACTCTGCTACAATCCTATTCACTTTACGGACAGCACTGAAATTTTAGATGTTTTAGGTAAAATCTGGGTGCTGCATAAAGAGGAGTTGCTTCATCCACTTCGCTGCCAACCAGGCCAGCACAGAAGTTCGGGGTGGGGGGGCACATACTTGTTTCTGAACGCGCTCCATCTCCTCTTTCTCCTTCTGCTCCCTCTCTTGTGCCTGTCGGCGCAGCCGCTCTTCCTTTTCCCGCTCCTCCTCTGCACTCCTCCGTTTTCTCTCCGCTTCCTGCCTGCGAGCTTCCTCCTCTTCTCGGCGAGCTCTTTCTTCAGCTATCCTCTGCGACAGCTCCTCCTTCTTCTGCCTGCAAGCGTGAAACGCGCACAAGAGAAATGAGCAAAAAAAACCCCCAAAGGATGGCAAAACCCCAAACCAGCAGATTCCTGAACCCGAGATCCCAGCACTGCGGAACAGCTGGATAAAGCTTGCACTGCTCTCTCATTCGGAAGAGCACCAAAACGCCTCAGCTGGGTCGTGAGGAGGATGCTAAAAACACATCTTTCTCCGCTGCAGAGGCCCAGAATCACCTTTCAAGCTCTTCTCGTTCCCTCCTCTCTTGCTCCTCCCGTTCCCGCTGCTCCCGGGCAAGGCGTCTCTTCTCAGCCAGCAGCCTGGTGGCTTCTTCAGGGTCGGTGGTCCCTGCGGAGGTCTTTGTGGGGGCTGGAGAAGGAGCTGGTGGAGCAGGAGGTAGGGACGGGCTGGCTGCTGAAACAGAGGGGAAGGAAAACCAGTTTGTACCGACACAGCAGCCAAGATGACACTCTTGAAAGGAACAGAAAATAGTTTCAAATACTCTGAAATATTGTCAAACTTCGTGGTTTTAGAAATGATTCAGAGGAGGAAGACGTTCCTAGATGCTAGGGGTTCGTGCTCCTTCGGGGAAGTTTATTTATACAGGACATGTGCAAGCAGCTGCAGTTGACAGGTGAAGCCAACTTTTCTGCCAAAAGAATAAATGCTGAGGGGTGCTCAACAGGAGTTACGCTGACTCAGCAAGTCCCCACCATCACACTCCTGAAGTTTGCCCAATTCTGTCTGGGGAGCAGAAGTGAAACATTCTGCTATTCTATTTCCTTCTGTCTGATCGTCTACATCTGAAGGGCAGAGCCAGACCTTGGGGTGGCAGGCCAGTCACTTTTGGTGACTTCACGATCTCAAGCATCGACTGTCTGAAGTGATCTGCAACACGGGTAGGACCAAATCATCAATTTTGCAGTTTCTCCAGCCCGTGGCAACCCCTGGGACCAGAACACAGCTTCTCAACAAGCTCTGCCACTATTGGTCAACTACGGCTTGTGTTCAAATCTTAATAGCGCCTTCGTATAGATTCTTTACCCTTGACCAGTTTTGGCCACCTGGAAGAG
Organism: Arenaria interpres; assembly: GCA_013399435.1. Lineage (NCBI taxonomy): Eukaryota > Metazoa > Chordata > Aves > Charadriiformes > Scolopacidae > Arenaria > Arenaria interpres. The sequence continues at coordinate 217,289 of VXAK01001096.1, forward strand.
AAGGTGTTGCAGGTTTTTTCCTCAAATAAAACACTAGTTCACGTTTCTGTAGGTTTGCCTTCAGAACAAAAGAAATCAATTCACATCAGGTCTTCTTGCAGAAGAACAACCCCAACTACACACCTTGCAGTTAAATGCAGGATTATTAATACTTAAAACTGTTCTTTGAAGGACCATCGCGGGAGAATCTATGAATTTTAAATTCAGAATCCTGGGAATCCCAGTGGTCACAACGGCCATTCTGTCATACCTGGGAGACAGACATCTCATGCTATACTTGCAATGGACTCCAATGTCTGCTAGAACAAACTTATATTTTTCATTTTCAGATTTACCTTTTGCCCTTCCTGCACTTTATGATCATTATTTTGTTTTGTCCGTACAGCCTTTTCTGCCTTGCGGCTTTTCAGGGTTGATGTGGGGTTATTTTGGCTGTTGGGTAATTTTTTTTTAAATAATTCATTTTTCCTGAAAAATTCTGCCTATTCCTCTTTTCTCCTTGGCTCTCCTCTGCATTTCACTTTCTCCTGGTAACCTGGACCGTACCTGGACACTCTCACCGCTCACACTCCCTGTACCATTAGTCTTCAGATCCTTATTATCCTACTTCAACAGTTTGAAAAGAAGCTGCGTCGTGATGGGAGGGACAAATTCCCAGTCCACACAGGCAGAGAAGAGGGCCGTGAAGCCACAGCAGATGGTTACAAGCAGGAGGGCTTCAACCTGTTCAGATTTTCCTCATAATGACCACACATCTGCAGGAACGTTCTAAAGAATTTAAACTAGCACTTGACAGAAAACTACTGAAAGCTACACTGGATCACAGAAAGGGCAGGAAGAACATAAGAGACACTCAGACAGTCCTTATCCTAAAGGAGAATCTCTCCGTACCTTGAGCAAGCTCTGCCTGGACAGTGAGCTCTTCCTGACTTGCAGATTCTCCAGCACCTGCAGAAGTTCCTTTATTCTCTTCTGTCCTCTCCTCATTGGCCTTCTCAGCTTCCTTTTCTGGTCTTTTCTTCTCACTCTCTGGTTTGACCTCTTTTTTGACTGGCCGGATGTTGCCAGGAGAAGGAGGCCGTCCCTGAGCTGAGGAAGCTTTGGAGGATCCAGGCGGGGAAGTTATCTGCCGGGGTGTGCCAGGCAAAAAAGGCAAAGACTTTGACGCGTGCCTGCATAACCACAAAGAGTGACAGTCACCATCAGACACGCTCTGCTGGACACAACCTACACGTCACCTCTACAACAGCTAGAAATAAAACAACTTCTTTATTTCTCTGCCATCAGGCAGGACTGCTGGAGCAAACGATTAGTTTTCATGCAAAATGCTTCTCTTTTGCAACTCTCCAGATGTGCGAGCACTGAGCAAGTTCATAGAGTCATAGAATGGTTTGGGTTGGAATCATGGAATCACGGAATTGTCAGAGTTGGAAGGGACCTCTAGAGATCATCTGGTCCAACTCCCCTGCTAAAGCAGGAACACCTAGAGCACATCACTCAGGACTGCATCCAGGAGGGTCTTGAAGATCTCCAGAGAAGGTGACTCCACGACCTCCCTGGGCAGCCTGTTCCAGGGCTCCGTCACCCTCACCGCAAAGAAGTTTTTTCTCATATTTGAATGGAACTTCTCATATTTGAATGGAACTTCTTATGTTCCAGCTTGTGCCCGTTGCCCCTTGTCCTATCGCTGGAAACCACTGAAAAGAGTCCGGCTCCAACATCCTTCAACTCACCCTTTAGATACTTATAAACATAAATAAGGTCTCCCCTCAGTCTTCGCTTGTCCAGGCTAAAGAGTCCCAGCTCCTTGAGCCTTTCCTCCTAAGGGAGATGCTCTAATCTCTTAATCATCTTTGTTGCCCTATGCTGGACTCTCTCTAGTAGTTCCCTGTCCCTCTTGAACTGGGGGGCCCAGAACTGAATGCAGTATTCCAGTTGTGGCCTCACCAGTGTAGAGTGGGAGAATGACCTCCCTTGACCTACTGGAAGGGACCTTAATGATCATTTAGTTCCAACCCCCCCGCTATGGGCAGGGACACCTCCCACCAGACCAGGTTGCTCAAAGCCCCATCCAGCCCGGCCTCGAAGTTCCTCCTTCTTCCCCCTCCTCAAAGCAGTAGCAATATTTTTCTAAAAGCAGGACTATTCCTTCGCTGCAGAGAGAAAAGACCCACATCACCACATAAATTTGCAGTGTTTCACGTTTAAGTAACAGCACGAATCGGAGCCGCCTGGAGCTCAACCTCCAGCTGAGCGTGTACTTGGCTTACCAGACTGGAGAGGGAGCCGGAGATCTAGCTTTGGGGTTGGGAGAGAAATGACCTCCTTTAAAGCTGGCTGAGAAGCTGGATGACAAATGGCCTCTTTCCTTTTCTTTTTTGTCAGTCTGTAGTTCAGCAAACAAACAAACAAACAAAGACAAAGTCAAGGCAGAGTTCACGCTGCTAAAGAAAGCAAAGCAAGCTGGGTTAAGGATGAGGGGCTGAGAAGAAGCTGTGCTGAGTCAGTAGTTTCCACAGTGTGTTTTACAAGTTCATTAATATAGTGCCCGTAATACCCACCACCTTTCTCAGTAAATATGCATTTGACAACACAAATCATTCTTTATCCTGCTCACTACTGTCTTAAGATGCAACGGGCTACTTTGCAGAGCCTTGTTTTTACAGAGGTAGAAAATGACCTTTCAAGATTTGGTCTTTATGGATTGCCACACAGAACCTTCCACTACTCCCCATAAACCCTCGATTTCATTTGAAGAAAGAACCAAACACTCCCCCCTTCTCCCCATTCCTCCCCCCGTCTCCCACTTAGTCACGGTCCCTGTAGAGCACCAGCTTTTTGCTTTCCTGCCTCATATCTGAACACCACAGATGCCCTCAAAGCCCTCAGATGTGGTGCAATAGTTACTCTATTCTTTTTTTTCTTGGATGATTGCACAGCATGTACTTTTTTTTTTTTGCCATTGATTCTTAGATGTGTTGGCAATTTCTTCTTTTTCCTTCTTGATTTATCATCTCAGGATTTTAATTTTTTAAAAAATATTTCAGCTATAGCCCTGGTTTGTATTAACAGAACTATTGATTTAATGGAATATGTCAGAATTTAGGCATCTATATACCTCCTCCATTTTATTATAGGTGAAAAACTTCAGTTTTTTGGAATAGTAAGCTCAGACTCTGGATGTCTGAAGAATGGGACTTTTTTAAGTCCCCTTAAGTCCCCGCCTTGGCTGGGGGTTAAGCAGAGCCCCTGCAGCGTGTGTAGGTACCACCCTGCCTCAGAACCTCACCAGCTGAGAGCTCTGCAGCGCTCACCTCCTCAACTGAAAACCCAGTTAAGAACTGGAACAGAAAAACTGAAAACAACTTCATGAGCATGCCCGCCCCCCCCCC